>CM014272.1:79533004-79565718 GCA_004135705.1 Alloteropsis semialata | reverse complement strand
AAACCGAGAAAGTAGAGAGGAAACAAATTATGCCTTGGCGCCATGATTCACATCGTTAACCCCCAAATCTCAGACTAGGTTATTTACGCCCCCCACAAAATTAGAGGCTAGTGGCTAGTGATGAGATAAATCTGATTCCAAGTTTCCAACGAGACAGACGAGGGCGGCTGAGGACGTACGGATGTGATGTACTCCTTCCCCGAGGTGGTGTGGAGGAGGTCGAAATCGATGATGCCGCGCTCTTGCAGCTTCTGCACCAGCTCTACCACGTTCCGCTCCGACAGCCGCACGCTCGACCGCGCGCTCTGCGCCGCCTCCAGCTGCCGCTGCAGCTCCAAAAGCTCCGGGTCCATCTCCTTCCCCCTCGCGGTGAGTGCAAGGTGTGATGTCGGCGCAGCCTCGCCGGAGACGCGGAGAAGACGAGCGAGACGGTACGGCGCCTGCCGATGCCGAACGACGGATCGAACTGCGGGCCCGGGGGAGAAGTGTAGGCTGTCAAGTGGGCCCTTTCGGAAGACGGCGGCGTAGATGGTGTTTGCATTCCGACACCAAAAGCGAAATTTCAGCTTTACGTAATCCCACAACCAACCTTAGGCCACTCCCAATGGAAGTTTCATTAGAGTTTCATGCACATTAAATGTCATGCCACATAGGATATTTTGATGACATGACATAAAAGTAAAGAAGAGAGAGAAGAAACCAGTTTCATCTAGACGAAACCCCTTATGCACAGTTTCCAACTCTCAATGAGTCATAGAATTAAATGTTAGGGGAGCCTAGGAAACAACAAAGATGAAACTATCCATTGTAGAATGAGTTTCATCCGTAGTTTCATTTCTATTTTGTTGATGTGGCACCTTGGAAACAACAAAATGAAGCTCTCCATTGGGATTGGCCTTATAAACGAAACATTTTTGTTACAATGATCCACCTTTGATTAATATTATGACTCAGGATTGCTCTAAGTAAGTTTTAAATTTTTAGAATTAAAAATATTTTAATATGTTAATGATTTGTTTAGCACTAATCTTGAATTTGGCCTGACGAGCCAGTGGTTATCAATATCGCGATTCCGATCGTCGTATTGTCCTACTACCGAGATCTGGCGATACGTACCGCGCGATAAATCTTTTTTGGATGGGATCGAACTAGGATCGTGATACGAGTCGTGGAGTCGTTAGCATTGTGACACAAATGTGATTTTATATGATCCAAATGAAAATCACGATAGCCAAAGAGAGACAGGAGCAACCATCAAAGAAAACAAATGGATTGCGCCCATGACACGGCAGTGTGGGGTTGCGAGATCCTTTTAAAGGGCCATCCAAGAGAATAAGAGCATGGACAAAAGAGGAGGACGAGAGCTATCCATTTTGCTAGTTGTCCATTAGAGACTGCGGTCGACGGTTAGAAATCTTGGACGACGGCGGCGTTTAGTGGGGTAGTTAGAGAGAGAAGCAGGGTGGGAAATAATAAACGACGCCTTATGTTTACATATTCTGCTTAAGAGCAACTCCAACAAACCCTCTAAATAAGCATCTACTCTTAGTTTAGAGGGCAGGGGATAAAAAACAAATTCTAGCAGACACTCTATTTAAGCCCCTAAAATAGGGAGCCCTCCAAATCCCCTCTCTCACCCCCTAGGCCTAGAGGGTCTCTAGGGGGCCCTCTATTTCAAAATAGAAACTAACAAGTGGGTCACTAGAGAGAGAGTAGAGGCTTGTTTACAGGGTATTGCTGAAGTTGAGAGAAAAATCAAGTTCCTAGAAAATAGAGACAGACTCAATTAAAAGAAATAGAGGGCTTGTTTAGAGGGTATTGCAGGAGTTGCTTTCAGTGGGCTAATAGGTCGAGAAACAACAATCCAATAACCATTTTCTTCATTATTAAAAATTATACGTAGATATTTGTTCAATACTTTCTAATTAGCTTCTCCTTTTATTTATTATTATTAAAAATAAAACTATATACTAGATGAACCCTTAAATATTTATTTTTTAGAACAATGACACAATATATTTCTATAATGAATTTTTACATAATGTAAATATCATATTAACATAAAAAAATATCTCATAGTATCTCGATACCACGACGATACGATATTGCTGAAAAACGATACTATGTAGGATCATGATATTAACAACCTTGTCCAGCCCATGGGATGTAACATGAGCATAATTGGTTCTAGGGATGCAAGCAAGAGCGCCTACAGGCCACCACATCAGCAACATACGAATTTTGCTAAACGTGCAAGAACCCTTGCACGATTCTATTTCCTACATTGTCCTGCTAGGTGTTGCAGATGTCTCATTGCAAAATTTGCATGCGCTGCATGAGCCCATATGTTCATGTATAGTCTACTACTTACACATAGTTAGCATTATTATTTGATAATTTGGTCAGTGTCTCGAGAACCTTATAAATCCCTCTATCCTGAAATATAAATTAATTTTGTTTGTCATAAATCAAAGCAATCTGAGTTTGACCAACTTTATAGAAAAGATAATAAAATTTATGATGATATCAGAATTAGCATTATTAGATCCATTGCAAAATATATTTTTATAATTTACTTGTTTGATATGTTAGATGTTAATATACTTCCTTACAAAGTTGGTCAAAATTAGACTAGTTTATAACTTTACACAAATCAAAGAGCATTGTATTTTAGGACAAAGCAGTAGACCATGCTCTTTTCCCCTTTGTTCCAAAGATTTTTTATTAGACAACTAAATAACAGTATGTATTATGTAGTTAATTGAATATTATCAAAGAGCATTGTATTTTAGGACAAAAGAGTAGACCATGCTCTTTTTCCCTTCGTTTGAAAGGCAACTAAATAACAGTATGTATTGTTTAGTTAATTGAATATTTTATGTCAACCATGTTTCCTGCGTGACTTTAATTGAACATTACCCGGTGACTTTGGCTGGTTAATTCGCTTGGTTGCCCAAAGCCTGACCCTTCCGTAGCGTACTACTCGTCTACTCCCAGATTTCTATCACTGTCGACTTTTCTTCTTATTCAAAATTTTGATAATTATACAGCTGTCCGGTGGTGTGGCAGACTGCCCCAATTAATCCGGTTTAAAAGTATAGGACCACTATCACAGCAGTACTCCACGCCCTTAAACCGAGCTAATCGTGCAATCCGTCGGATACCTTCCCGATTAAACCACCATTTCTCTCGACCGAAACGAAATAGCAGCAGTCCCACTCGAAGATGGGCTCAGGCAGTACAACTCATCACAAATTTTACATCACCGGGTTCACATGGATAAGTATACAACACAGTGTATATGTTTTAGTATTACAAACCAGAGTTATAATACAACGGAAGTCTAAACGTCGAAACAAAAGGTATTATGCTGAGCCCTCGCACAACACCTAGTCATCGCGGCCTAAGTCGGACTCAGACGGCACCCGCTCCACGGTCCATTCATCAGGAAGCACACAAGGCCAAGTAAGGGCAGCAACGGGATCATAGCCATCACCCATATCTGAAAAATTAAGCCACAAGCAAGGCTGAGTATACTAATACTCAGCAAGACTTACCCGACTAGGTTAAATTCTAGACATGCAAGGCTTTCTGGCTGAGGGGTTTGTTTTGCCAAAAGCATCTACAAGTTGATCCCTATTTTCAATATTTTAACCAAGTTTAGAGTGAGACTACCCATTACTATATTGGCCAAACTATCCAACAACAATCAGTGTGGAAAAAAAAACAATTGATTAACATGATATCAACATTTCTCATCTAACCACAATTCTCCCCATTTTGGCCCAAGCACACTGATGTGTGAAAAGAGATCAAGCAGCTTCATGTAACCGCGAAGGACGGACAACTCGAGTTGATTTTAACCATGCATGGGACAACCTAATCGCACGACCCGTGAGAGACACCCAGGACCTCACGGGGCAACCGTTCCCATCTCTCCCTGCCATCTGCCATCATAGCCCACTGTGGCAGACCGCCCCAATTAATCCGGTTTAAAAGCATGTGCCCACTATCACAGCAGTGCTCCACGCCCTTAAACCGAGCTAATCGTGCAATCCGTCGGATACCTTCCCGATTAAACCACCTTGTTCTCTCGACCGAAACGAAATAGCAGCAGTCCCACTCGAAGATGGGCTCAGGCAGTACAACTCATCATAAATTTTACAACACGGGGTTCACATAGATAATTATACAAATACAGTGCATATGTTTTAGTTATTACAAACCAGAGTTATAATACAGCGGAAGTCTAAGCGTCGATACACATAACATCATATGGAACCCACATATGATATTCAGTTCCCGCGGCCTGAGTCGGACTCAGACGGCCCCCACTCGACTGTCCAACCATCAGGGAGCATACCAGGCCAAGTCAAAGCAGCAACAGGATCATAGCCGTCCACATAATCTGAAAAAGATAGCCACAAGCAAGGCTGAGACTAATTACTCAGCAAGACTTACCCGACAAGGTTAAATACTAGACATGCAAGACTTTTTGGCTCTGGGGTTTGTTTTGCCAAAAGCGCCTACAAGTTGATCCCTAATTTCAATATTTTAGCCAAGTTTTAAAGTGAGACTAACCATTTCTAGATTTGCCAAACTATCCAATAACATTCAGTGTCGAAAAACAATTGACTAGTAAATCATCAACATTTCTCATCTAACAACACTTTCCCCATTTGGCCCAAGGACATTGATGCGCAACGAGAGATCAAGCAGCTTCATGTAACCGCGAAGGACGGACAACTCGAGTTGATTTTAACCATGCATGGGACAACCTAATCGCACGACCCGTGAGAGACACCCAAGACCTCACGGGGCAACCGTTCCCATCTCTCCCTGCCATCTGCCATCAGAGCCCACTCCACCCGAGTGCACGCCCCAACGGACCCCAGGTGCCCCTGGCAAACCCGTGCCGCAGCCACTGCTACACTCGCCATCATTCCCCTCGCCCAATGGAGTGGAAGTGTCCGTCAGACGTCAGTTTGAATCAAGTACTAGGTTTACCAGTTTACCACATTTCCCGGCATACGATTAATACCTTCAAAAGCTTGACCAACAAGGCCACACACTCAATGCCTTAGCCAATCATCCAACTGTGCAAGCGGGGTGTTCAATCAAACATAAATATCGCACAAGCCCCGCTTGCCGAATATCCTAAACTGAGATAAAGTAAAGGCCTATATCTCGCGAGTGACAAGGCAATCACTCGACTTCTACCGATCCTAATTAAGCATGGCAGTCTACACGACCTACACATACTAGTATTAGGACATAGGTACCTAGGGATCATGCAACTAGGGTTTCATTCAACTCCTCAAAACTTAAATGCATAAATTCAGGCATAAAGTAAAGAGAGTTAGTTGTAACAGTGGGTTATGCTCCGGGGCTTGCCTTCCTGATCACCGCTGGCCTTGGGCCCTTCCGAACTTTGGTTCGGGTCTTGTGCCGCAGTAAGGTTCAATTCAGCAGTAGCTAGATCGTCCGCGGGCTCGACCTCGATTTCGTATATCCCGTCAACAAGGGTTTGCTCTACATGAAATGCAGATGCATGAGATGCAGTAATGTGCGGGAAAACAATTACAGAATTACTGCAACAACTCACTAATACATCACTGGACAATCATTTATGGATTATAAATGAACTAAGAACTCAAAAAGAAAGCGGGGTGGGTAGCTTTTAATTGCTAATTAAACTTAATTCAATTCTGAAATAATATATAAAGAAATCTTATTACCCCTTTTTAATATGTTATAACCACTTAAGTTACTACATAAATTAAATAAAACATCCACAATTAACCACTAGTAATACAATGGAGTTTCAATTACTAATCTAACATTCAACATTCCTGGTTGCTGTACATGTTTGCAAAATTATTTTTACCACAAGAAAACTATTTATTAAATAAGCATTTTCTAACTAGTTCTTACCAAATAAAGCAAAAAAATATATTTTCCTAAACACAAATTAAGGTAAACATGTTTCTGTGTTCTTTGACAGTTAAACATATTTTTCAGGAATTTTACAGCATTTTACCTATTTATTTTCTATTTTTCTTAACAGCCCACATTTACAACCAATTAGAAAATCATAATAAATTCTACAAAAATGTTCTATAGCTGAAATATTTATGGCAACCACTATTTTATCAGAGGCATTTTGTGAGAATTTTCCAGATTTTTCTAAGTTGTATAGAATATTTGTTGATTTATCCATTCTCAACTAGCTATAACCAACTTAATTCCAAATCTACCAAAATCATGAATAAACTGTGGCCAACAGGTACTCAAATCAACTCTACTGATCACAACAGATCCATCAAAAGTGGTTTTGCATTTTTAGCACATTCCTATGATTTATAAAGCAATAAACATCCTCTCAAGCACATCTTCATTCATTCAGAAATACAATGGGAATCACATAGAATATATATGCATATGATACACCACTGGAAATATAATTTCTCAAGGATTCCAGAAAGTCCAAGTTTGTAATTTTATGATTTTTCTGTGATTTTTGGTGATTTATTGAATCTCGGTCGAATTAAAAGGAAGAAAAAACGTGAATATTGAATTCGGTCTTTACATCCAGGCCCTCGGGAAACTGAAAGTAATTGCAGATCGGTCCTTTTCTCGTGAATAGGTCCTCAGGAACTTACAACCAGGTCCCTGCAAGTTTTCCACCTCACACATAAGTCCTTGAATCTTATGGAAAACCCCCTATAGTTTCTATCTTCTCACCTTTTACTCCATCATCTTCTACCTTCGTACAGACCTCCTGTTCGGCTCGGTCAGGTCCTCTGGCCGGCGGTGGGGGTGGCGCAGGTGGCCTCCCGGCCCCGGGCGAGCAGCTCAGGGGCGTCGCCGGCTCCTCCTTAGCCTGCTGCGCCGCTGCAGGAGCCCGGCCGGCGCAAGGCCGGAGCTGCCCGCGCGAGCAGACCTCGGTCCGGCGGCGGCGCTTGCGGTTGGGCTTACTGGTGGCCAAAAGAGGATGGGAAAAAGGTCGGGAAGAATCCTAGGAACACGAGGAACGCGTCTTGAGGCTTGAATGGGAAGGAGAGTGGATGTAGAGCTACGATTTTGGAAGGATGGGAGCTCGGCCGAACTCGGCAATGGTGACTGGAAAACGCGAATTCCTCCGCGATTGGGCTATGGCGGAGTGAGCGGAGGGTTCGAGGGCGGAGAGGGCGATGTGGTGAAGCGCTAGGGGCGAGGAATCGAGGAATGACGGGCGGAGGGGGGTGAATTTGGTCGAGGAAGGACGGACGTCTTTACTGAACCTCGGAGCTCGGTCATCCTTATCTCGCCAGCTCGACATGGACACCTGGCTTGGCACAAGCGGCGCAATGGCGCGAGTACACGTGTGTGGACAGCTGGATGCAAGGTTCGCGGCGTCGACGGCGTCGAGGCTGCCGCGGTCGTCGAGTCGGTCTCTGTCCATTGCCGAACTGAATGGCTGCCGGTTCAGTTTCTCATGCCGAGCGACGCAGCTGCTACTTTGCGAATTTTCTCACGATTCCGTGTAGAAACTCAAGGAGCAACGAATACTAACTTTGTAGAGGATTCATAGGGCTACAATTTCTACAAAGGCACTTATACCATTTGCTCAACGGTTTGGAAGTTGCAAGGCTCTGAATCTCAGCCAAAATTCGAAATTCCGAAAAACTCAAGAGTTTTGGCAGCTCACGGGTCCAATTTTGTCGGCCTTAAACTCCACTTTTTGTACATAAAAAGTTGATTCGACCAATACGAAAGTTGAAGATGGTATATCAGGCTACAACTTCTACAAAGGGAGTTATAGTGTTTGATCAATGGTTTGAGAGATAAATCGTGGAGAATCCGGCCAAAAAAAGCTGTTAACTGTCGACTGAAAATCCTAAGTCTGATTCGAACGATTTTTACCCGACTTCGCTGACCTTTTTCTCTAAGATTTACATACAAACTTCGAGATCGTCCAATAGAAAAGTTGTAGCTGGTACATTAGGCTACAACTCTTACAAAGAGAGTCACTACTTTTGGGCCACGGTTTGAAAGTTACGGGGCGACGAATCTGGGCAAAAATTCACGTTTTCAGACAGTGTAATTCGGCTAAGTGCTGAAATTGTTGGTTTTGACCCGATTTTGACCAAGATTATGAGTGATCAAACAAAGTTTTCCTTGATCCACATCACCACCATTGTAAAGAGGGTACTTTGTACTCCAACTTTTATATTGGTGGAATTTCAAGTGTTTAGGCAAAATACAAAGATATTAGCCTCTCGAGAAGGGTAAAACGCAAAACTCGCAACACATGAAATGACGATCAAACGATTTCGAAATTGGATTTCGAATTTTTGTTTGAACTTCCCATACTCATTTGAGTTCATAAACATGTATTTGACATTATTTGTGACATTTTGGTATAAGTTTTGTATTTTGACTATTTTGATTAATCCGGTTGACCGAGTCAACATAAACACACAATTATGCACAAACACCACAATTATGCAATGATGCATTTCCTAATGAGTTTAATTAATTTAATTAAGGGTTTTAATTACATTAGTGACACCGGAGTGTCACACCCACTCCACCCGAGTGCACACCCCAACGGACCCCAGGTGCCCCAGGCAAACCTGTGCCGCGGCCACTGCTACACTCGTAATCAACCCCTCGTCCAATGGAGTGGAAGTGTCCGTCAGACGTCAGTTTGAATCAAGTACTAGGTTTACCAGTTTACCATATTTCCCGGCATACGATTAGTACCTTCAAAAGCTTGACCAATATCGCCACATAATCAATGCCCAAGCCAACAATTCTCTGTGCAAGCGGGATATTCAACCAAACATGAATATCGCACAAGCCCCGCTTGCCGAACTTCATAAATAAACATAAAGTAGAAACTTATATCTCGCGAGTGACAAGACAATCACTCGACTTCTACCGGTCCTAATTACGCATAGCATTCTATACGATCTACACATACTAGTATTAGGACATAGGTACCTAGGGATCATGCAATTAAGGTTTCATTCAACTCCTCAAAACTTAAATGCACAAACAAGGCATAAGGGGAGGAGTGTTAGTTCAACAGCGGTTATGCTCCAGGGCTTGCCTTCTGGATCACCAGCGGCCTTGGGCCCTTCCGGACTTTGGCCCAGGTCTTGAGCAGCAACCAGGTTCAACTCAGGAGCGGCGGGATCAACCTCGGGCTCGTCCTCAATCTCGTACACTCCGTCGGTAATGGGGTGATCTACATGAGTCGCAAACATATGCATGAGACGCATGAATGCATAAGCGAGTAATCACCTGAATATTCACCACAACTCACATCACTGGATAATCATTTATAGATTTCAAGCAACTAAGAAATTTAAATTGCACAGGAACCGGTTTGACCGATTTTGAGACCGGTTTGACCGGTCTGGCAGACGGTCAACCCCGAAATCTTACAGCCAACTTAACTATTACACTAATTAGATAGAACATTTATAATTGACTACTAGCCATAAGCAGTGCTCCTATGGCTGGACCCAAACATTCAATGAGCATGGTTGATAAGCAAAATTTTGAAATTACCTTTCCTACTCCCTTAACTTCACTAATTTAAAATCTACCTAAATCATGAATCAACTTTGGCTATTAGGTACTCAAATCTACTCCACTAAACATATCAAGACCATCAAAGGTGATTTCCATTTTTAGCTCATACCTAGGATTTATGAAGCAATAAACAAGCTCTTTAGCACACCTTTGTGCATGAAGCAATGCACCATTCCAACAACCGTTTGCACACAAGCCCTAGAACTCTATAGAAAAACCCCCCCTAATGTTTTGGATTCCTTACCCCGAGGTCCCTGGCCTTCTTCTCTTTCGAGCCAAAGCCCGAGCTCGGCTTGGCTGAGGCCGGTGGTGGCCCTGCAGGGGGCGGGGACGAAGGGAAACGGCCGGGGAGAATCAACGGCTTATGAGAACTCCATTTGGGGTGCTTGGATGGGTTGAAGGGGTCGCGAGAAGGCCTAGCCACGGTGAGGGCGAGCTCGAACCGAGCTGCTTCAATGGCGACCGGAAAATTCGCAATCCCCGGCGAGGGAAGCTGGGGCGAGGGCAAGAGCTGGCTCGGAGGTGGAGAGGGCGAGGTGAGGAGGTCGAGGACGCGATGAATGGGAGAAAAGACGGAGCAGGTGGGGTGAATTTGGCCGGAGAGCACCGAGCTAGTAAATGGGCGTACGGAGGTGGTTGTTCGGTCCTCCATGCGTGGACGTGGCGCGACACCGCGGCCTAGACCACACACGAGGCACCAGAGAACGCGGACAAGTGTCCAGGGGTCGCGAGGATGACATAGGGCGACGAGGACGTCCATACCGGCGCCGGAGACGCCCATACCGGCGGCGGTGGTTGGGCACCGACTGTTGCGGTGGTGGGGTAAAACTCGCACCGCAACAGTCTGTCATGGCCCGGAGACACTGTAAAACTTAATTCCCCAAAATCACCGACTGTTGCGGTGGAGGTATGTATCTAGCACCGCAACAGTCCGTCCTGTGTAGCACCGCAACAATCTTTCAATCCAGAGACGAATTTTACTGTTCCTCAGGACGACCAACCGTTGCGGTCAGGGCTTTAGGTTAGGACTGCAACTTTAGGTGCTTGGGCATCCTTAATCAGACCAACAAACCATGAATTGTTGCAATGATACAAAAGTGAGGGACCACCGCAACAGTCCGTCAATCCAGAGAGGTTTTTCGAATTTCACTTGGGTGACCGACTGTTGCGGTCATGGCACCGCAACATCCTGTGGTGGCCTGAAAAACATGGGTATAATACCCAGGGCACCGACTATTGCGGTGGTGGCAGAAGGCAGGCCACCGCAACATTCGGTCAGGTGGTACCTCAAAGGACTAAGTCACTAGGGCATAGATTGTTGCGGTGACCATTTAAACCAGCACCGCAACTTGCTGTGATCGTGGCTTTTGCACTTTTCAAATTGGTTCTAATTTGAAATTGGCTGAGCTAAGTCTTAGTTCATGTCCAAGGGTTCCATAAGAAACAATTACACTTTCTTGGACAGAGGCAAGGAACTCTCTCTTACACCCTCGTTTATAAATATTTAGTATTTTGCCTTATAATAGTTGACTTGGTCATATAGACACACATATGCACAAAGAATATTATTATGAGATGATTCATGCCCTTATTAATTTAATTAATTTTGTTAGGATCCTTAATTACTATAGTGACACCAGGGGTGTCATAGGTGGACTCGGCGGCAGTCTGTCAGACGCTCCGCATGCCACGCCGTGCCAACATAAGCCAGACATGGCAATTATGCCCGTGCCATACCAGCACGGAACGACAATGCAATGGCAACACGGTTCATTTTCCATTGTGTTTATCGTTGTCTAGCACCCAAAAGGATATCTTAGCGCCTTGCTTTTTGCAACACTAACCGGCCCTAAAGCAAGGGGCAACTGAGTAATAAACACACTTGTATTACACCAAAAATGCACATGGAGTCTTCCTCCACAGATTTAGCACTTAAGACCAGCACGCATATACAGGTTCATCCACAATTGCCTGCGTCGGCTTCACAAAACAAAACAAGATGCCACTAATTATCCAGGGGTACTAACGACGACCAAAACTTCCTCCTCGTGGCAAAAAGGGTACGGATAACACCGAAACAATCAAACAACAATGTTATCCTCTAACTGCAACACATTAAAGGAAACTGATTTCTTTGATAATTCCATTCCATCTTGTTGGTAGGAGCTGCTATATCAAGCAAAGTGCCACCAATCTGACATGCTGCTGAAACGGGTAATCCATATTACACCTCGTACAGTTGTTCAGGCCATTTTGGGTACGCACGTTTGAACAAGCTCATGCACACCGTGTCATGCTGCTGTATGCTGCTGTTGAATATGCACTTCATAGCACCTGTTCAGCGAATTGTAGAAACAAAATGTTAGCAAAACCATTCAAATAACAGGGATCTTCTAATATAACCCAACCTGTATTTACAAAAGGATTATTAGTCAACCAACATACCATGAGTGCCAACAGTCTCCTTGATCCGGCCACGGCGTCCATGTTTTGTCCATAACTCAACAGGCTGCAATCAAAATGATCACCTGGTTACTGGCCCATCGAATTAGCCCACAGTATCAATGGAACATGGACAGATATATACTTGCCTTGAACCATTTGACATCTTCGGGATTGTGGAACATGTACCGCACAATCGCTTTCAGTTTCGAGACTCTCTGCGGATACCTGCATAAATAACATGCCAAATTAGCTGGCATTTAAGAAGAGCCTTGTAGGTGAATTTACTACGGAACATAAATTGGAAAAGTCAGCAAGAATATGAATTGAAAATATAGCACTAATAGTATACAAATGTCAGAAACCAAACACTTCCATAGAAAGGACTAAAAGTGCAGGGGATTTTGAAGAACTAGTTGCCTTATAAAAATGGGATGTCTCGAAGCTTACCCCGTCAAAACAATTTTCTTCAGGATGATTCGATCTGGATCCACACTTTTTAGTGAACCTACAGCAGCAATAGCAGGTTGCTCGCCATCTCTGTTCTTCAAAACAATTAGAGGAAGGGGAGGGAAGGAAATCGGAGCATATACAGATGCAACAGAAAACCGTCCATGATGTAGAAATCTCTCCATCTTATGTTTATTGCAGTTGATGTTGTCGGAAGAAAACAATGGCCTTAATATAAAAAAGAACAGTGAGATAGCTTTCAAGATGAAATGCAAAGTTAACATGGAGAAAATGAAATATATTCCTAAAAGTAAAATTGAAACTTCCATTACCTTGCTGTAAATTGCCGGAATCCAACATTGAAAATCAAAGGTTCCTTAGATTTGATAGGAGCTTCATATGAGTCATGTTTCTTTATGCTGCAAATAAAAAAAAAGAAGAAAGGGAATGCTCAATATAACAGCATACAAGGGCACAAGTTGAAACCATTCGATCATCTATATATCTGGTTGTATTTAAGAAGCATATTAGCTTTGTTTACATCTGCTATTATATCAACATTTATTCCAAGGCTCCAAGCACACTGACATAAAAAAGGATAAAAAAGAAAACGGAGAATGAAAAATACAACACTAAAAAACTTGCCCACGAATGGAGCTTTCTTTTTCACTCTTGGAAAGTTGTAAAAGTAGCTTTAGAATCATGAGTTTTCTGTTTAGTTCAGAAATTTATTTTTAAGTTTATGATTCCTCCCCTCCTGTTTCTGTCAAAAAATTTACCTATAGATAATAACAAATATGGTATAAACTAAAATGTAGAAATTATTAAAAAAACTGTTGCTAGCTGTTATTATGATCACTGCCAAAGAGCTGCGATTTTTTGGATCGCCAATCTTTTGCTGGTGGAATTAGGCAGCCAACTTTTTGGTAGGAATAATCAATTATGAGGAGATGACCCAGCATGCCAGCCAGCTAAACTTTTCTAAGCAAACCAAAAAAAACATCCACATACTTACAGCACTGGAACAAACACACCAGAGTAATAGCAAATGAATTAAATAAGCATACATAATTCAGACATAAAAATCAAGCTACAGACCATCCAAGATATGCCATACTACCAGAAAATTGGAGCGATGAAACCTTTTGTTTATGATAGGATGAGTACCTGAAGTGAAGAACTGACATTTTTGACTCATGTTGAAGAAGACCAGAAACCACCACAGGTGTTCTTCTTGATGGATGACAAAGTTTGGAGGCAACATCAGTAGGAACGTTTGTCACATAGAGCCTTACATATGATCCCATAAGAGCACAATCCTTTGTTCCCCCATCTAGTTCGGCAACTTTTGCAAGGACATGCTTTTGAGTCCGTGTGAAGTTATCAAATGCAAATATTCTTGCATAATCAGCTGGCAATGATTCCTAATAGGACAGGGATTAAAAAACATGGCAGATGAAATGAATAAATTATCCATAAAATAGCAGTAAATTAGTGATAGTTGTTTAAGATTCAAAGTAATTGGTAACAATTAAATAATAGACACCTTAGGATCCCAGGATGATGTCCTAAATGACTTTAGCCCTCTGTATTTTGCGAACCGTTTTTTTGCTGGAACATCCAATGGTGTCTCCACCTCATCAGGAAATTCTGCAACATTATATGCAATATGGATATAACCCTTTGCCAAGTACTTAACCAAAAACTAAAAACTGCTAAAATTTAATGAAGCTACCACTCCAAACTGATATAGATGTGGTCAGATCATACAAGAAACTTTTTGCTTAGCTTCAAGTTTGACCAAGAAGGCCATATATCATTTCTCAAATAATAACTCCACTACATCAGCATGGGCAATGTGAAAAGAACAATGGCCTTCAATATGGACTTACGCAATACAATAATATTACTGACTGCTTTTTAGAATTGTCTTACGAAAGAAATACCAAAACCTACTATTAAGTTGGAAATTGATCATTGGGGATTGTTGATCAGGGGGGCATTGCAACCCTTGTCATGGGAATGACCACATCAGTTGAAGGGATATATGTGTTTTGTCCTTTAGACCTTTAGTAATGTATAAAACATAACACTGGAATTTTTTTGGCATTAATGGACAATGAAATTGTGTTCCATACATATTTGGCAGTCAAAATAAGTTGGAAACATGTAACAGCCAGCCAATAGGAACTGGCACCATGCTCAGATAATGGCATGTAAACATTACAAGGAAATGGCAAGCCCATACCTTCATCTTCAGCATTAGCTTCTTTGATTTTCTTAATCTCTGCTTCTATCTGTTCTTTAGTCAAATTTTCTTCATCCTGTGCATAATGGTATCACTTTAAAATTTGGGATGGCTTAATATGGCCATACATACATGATAATTAATTCAAAAAGAGAGGGTGAAAACCTCCTAATTTACTGAATAATAAAGAACAAGAGGGGCTACAAGTTGAAAACATAAGGAATAAGCTCGATTTACCCCCTACAACTTTTTCATGATTCCATTTTTATGCTCCAACTCCCAACTAACCTAAATCAAGAAAAATCAGGACAAGAAACCTAGGGACCAAAGCTGTGGCCAAACAGCTTGGTTCTGAGGCCCACAACAATGAGGCTAGGACCCGACTCGCTATCGCCAAGATGCCAACCACCGAGCCACTCGATCAAATGCCACTACCGATTACCACTATGCTCCCAGCGTTGCAAGAGTAGTTGTCTGCTAGCTACTATTATGTGTTTAGGGGTCTGACTGAACATTGGATGGATTTTGGGTGGAAATTGAATAGCAGGAGTGGAAGACTGCCAGCACTGAGTGTGTTAGTGTATGTACTTAGGGTTTCTACATATCATTCTTTAACACAAAAGATACAGCTCTCCTGCATGTTCAAGGGGGGGAATAGACAGACAGTAGCCTTAGACCGGATGATGCGAGCTGGATAAACTTTCTCCTTCTAATTCCTTCTTGCCCCCTAAACAACGAGCAACTGAACCTAATGCATTGGTTCGCTAATCCTAAGAATCCATTCCAAGAACATTCTCCATTAAAACTGGTTAACATTGCAGCTACAGAATAGAAATTACATATTGTTATTGTGTGTGCCTAACATACTGCAACTAAATACAGACCACGCATGGGATAATATTGGTCTGCCCTAGCCAAAACAATAGAAGACAGATAGAGAACAGATGGTTCCCAGTGAAACCCTGAACTCTAATATTGCAAGCAAGTGCTTTAAAATGCGTAAACCATCAAATGAATACAAAGAAACTTACTGCCATCTCAGTATCCCCAACAGTTTCTTCATCAAACTTTTCCGTGAAGTGAGACACTGCATCTATATCCGAACCATCACTTCCTTGGTCTGCGTGACCTTGCTCATCAATGACCATTCCAGAACCAGCCTGGTTGTCGTTATCGGAGTCATTATCTTCATCATCTGTATCATCAACAATCCAAGCAGCCTGGCAATAGCATATGAGGATAATTATTAAATGTAGTAAATATAATCAAATTGAGGTACTTCAAAGTTCAATACAATTGAAAACCTGGTATTCTGAAGTGCCTCTGGGAAGCTTCCTCTTTACTGACTTTCTCTGCTTGTTGTTTATGTTGGCCTCCTCCATATCTTCTTCCGTTGGCCAATTCTAATCAAATATAAATACTCTTACAATAGTACTAAAAAAGATCAACTAAACTTTTCACATTTTTCCTTGCAACAACATAAATATCTTAACACAAAATATGAATGGATGATCACATAGTTGAAATTCTATGGAGGAAAGACATAGATCTCACTCACCTGCTCCCCAGCAAGTGGATCTGGTACATTTTCAACAAGCAAGGGTTCCTGATTCGAAGAGTCTGGAAAAAAGGTGTTGACAATCTGAAACAAAACAAGTTAAAAAGGTGAGTTAAACTATGACACTGAAAACAGATACCTTAATATGTGAGAAGTGCCTACCATAATGACAATAGCACTATTCAATTTCTCAAGCTTTGAAGTTCTATATGACAAACCTGAATTCCATTATCTTCTGTTTCCATTACATCGGAGCTTTTCCGTTCACTAAGAGAACATGGATCCTTGACGACATCAATTTGGCCTAACTGAAAATCACCAGCACCTGAAACATGGACCTTTTGGATGGAAAAGATATTAGAAAAGGAAATGGACAAAAGAGCTAAGAAATAAATTAAACATAGATCACCTACAAGCTGATTCACTGAAAGATTATGGGACCGCAAATATCCAGACACAAGTAGTGTGCACAATCCCGTATTGTCATCAGGTTTAATGCCGACCTGAAGCAGAAATCATGTGTTGAAACAATGATAGTTAAATGAAAAGTGCAATGTATGAGGAGACATTAGAAGAGCTGGAGTTGCCATATTGCACAATTAAAAGTAAACTAGCAGAAGATCACTTGATAAATCTTTGATGCCAAAATGTACCAAGGTCAAGCCCAATCATGATCCATAATGCCTGAAAGCACGTTGCAACATGCTTTAATAAGGCAGGAAAACGAGCTGTGACAGCCCGGTATGCCTCACCATCTACGCGCCTAAGGCATGAGGCAACGCAAGCCTTGCACACATATTCAACAAACAAGAAAAGGAAAATGCAGCCCCTCTGCTCCCATCAACAGAAAACAGCCTCAAGGGCCCTCCCAACAATAGGATACATAAGGCGGGCAATGGTGTCGGATGCCCGAGCAAGCAGTGGAATCAAGCAGGGGATAGCAGAATCTAGACTCACGAGGGCAGCAACAGAAACAAGCTGGCAATGGCATGTGCGTAAGACAATGGGGTGGCACCTTTGCCGTAAGGAGACCCCAGCCCACCTCTTCGCCTAGGGAACACCTTAAAAACCATGTCTTGGACAGTACAGTGGGCCAAATAGAACATATAACAGGGTAGACATAGCAGTACAACCCGTTATTATATGAAAGTACTATAGTACAGAACTCTCAACACTGGAAACTCAATTTACTTCTTCTGGCAATTTTTCATACTTGGACAATATTAATTAGCAACTGTTCTAGAAAAGTAAAACAGCGATGCATAGCAATAAAACCTGCTCAGACATAACATATGGTCTCTGGTTTCTCCAATGTGGTGATGAAAGATGTTGCTCCTTGAAAAGCCACATGAACTGGACAATTTTAAGAATACATGATCAAAACAACAAATTCAAAAGAACGAACATAAAGGTAACCAAAGGTTCTAATACTAAACATTCAAAAAGAATACTAACCTTATGCAAATCATCCTTTGTGTCTGCTAAGTAAAACTTGCAGTCCTCAGGCAGCTCTGCAGATAGGAAAGAAGTTGCTGCTTTCTTCAATTCCTGCCTACTTTTATTGTCCGCCGGAAGATCCTGATTATGTTAGAGAACTAAACAGGTAAGTCACTGGAAAATCGTAGCACAGCACCATAATGAGAAATGCTAATGGCTGAAACTTACTCGAATGAAAACAGCTGTACTAGGTAAACCCATGGCCCGAAATACAGATAGACATTGGGACCCAAACTCATCAATTGGACTGCTTGAATCACTGCTGTACAATGAATTTGCTGGTAGAACGAACGCCAACAAATCAGCAACCTATGTAGGACAGGTACATTTGCAGGTTACAGAATAGAGCTAAAAAATTACAATAGAGTGTAGGTTACCACAAAATGGCTTTGGTTGAAAGGCTTACCTTTGCAAGTTCCATGCAAGACGTAAGATCACCATATGGTGCTTGCAGTACCTTCACCAATATTGTAAATATAAAACAATGGTATATGCAAAATTGACTATTTGTGAATTAAACAATGGTATATGTGAAATTGTCTATGTAGATTAAATAAACGGAAACAAAATAAGTTAACAAAACATGGTGGCCAACAACTCTTTTTTTTAACATCGATGGTCAATAAGTCAAGAAAGAATCACTAGAACCTGACAGAGAACAACCTAACCCAGCTATAACATGAACAGAAATGGGTACAACCATACAATAACAGTCATAATGCTATACTTGTATAGTGATGGATACATATGGCACAGGCATAATGATACCAAAGAAACTCAAAACTAGAGTTGTTTTGAACTAACTGTGGCCGCAATCAAAATATCATAACCATATTCATTTTGAACTTACCGTGGTTCGAAGCTTATAAGTTGGAGAAGCAACAGTAGAGGATCTCAGCTTCCCATCACCTCCTTCCGCAAATGTCAAAAGGTCTTTGGCAAGTGATCCAACATTTGCTGATGACGATAGGCCAACAAGAACCTGAAATAATCACCAATTATAACTTTAAAAAGAAAAAAATAATCTGACCACAAGAAAAAACGAGTGACAAAATGGAATCTCAGAGAAAATCCTAGAACACTGACAATGACGCGTGGTGCGCCTGAAGATCCTATAGACGACCGTTTCTCCTTCAGCAAAGCAGCACGTTTTTTATCACGGATCTGCACACAAAGAAAAATGTTTCAGGCAGTAGGGTAAAAATTATAAACACAGATGGGGAACTTGTGCTATAGGTCACATTGGCACACAATCAGGAAGACAGTATATGTCAGATTGTTGCTTTGAGAAAAGGATAGCAAGCATTCTGCATCCAAATATGAGGACAAAGCTGAGGCATTTTGACATCCTGCCATGTAAACAGTACTAAGCACCCTTTATTAATACTAGTAAGTTATTGAGAAAATAGAGACATGCAAGCTTCAAACTTTGCCTCGATTTTGTTAACACTAGTAAGTTGCGGACCAAAATAGAGACATGCAAACTTCAAACTTGACCTCGATTTGCAAACTAACAAACAACATTATTTTCCTGGCTAGTGTTCCTTTCATATGTATTTGTGCTGCAATTCTGTTCTTTCGACCAGCACTACAACAACAACAACAACAACATAACCTTTTGTCCCAAGCAAGTTGGGGTAGGCTAGAGATGAAACCCAAAAGAAACAAGGATAAGAGAGACCAGCACTATTGGAACTAAAAGCAATCGTGAAAAGTACAAAATGATCGGCTGTATATAATGCTCCTAAAAAGGGCAAGAAAAAAAAATGGGCACGGTGTTGGATTGAAAACCGACCGCCTTGCTCTGCTGGATGCGCGCGGCGCGGGCACCCTTGACGGCGGCGCGATGGCTGCTCTCTGGCTTCCCGCTCCTGACCTTGTCTGCCGAAGCAGATGCAAACAGTGAGATGAGGAGCCGTCAAAAGTGGGGAAGGGATGGATGAGGAGGGAGAGGAGAGACCGTACCGATCTTGTGCGCGTGGCGGGACGCCTTAGACGCGAAGCGGCTCTTGTGAGGCTTGTTTACCTGCGAGCGGCCCCCGCCCATCTCGGCGGCGGGAGGTCCGGCTGCTTCGCTTCGTGGTCAGCTCGGGGTCGTTGGAGGGCTGGTGGAGGTCGGTGGCGGAGCGGAGGTTGGGGGAGTCGGGCTCGTCAGCACCGCGGGGTGGCCGGCGGCCTGGGGAAGTGGGGAGCACGGGGGCGACGGCGTGGGCAAGCTCGCAGGGGCTTTGGGGTTTCAGCCGGCGGCGGGAGAGGGAGGGAGGGAGGGAGGGAAGAGGGCCCGTGGGTTTAGGGCTTCGTCGCGGGCGAAATTTTGTTCACTTGTGCAAAACAAATATTCGGTGGGAACAGCTGCTTGTGGCCGTCGGATCCAGATTCGACGCCCCAGAAATCGGGTGGGCTCGATCCCGTTCCCATCTGTTTTGAACTTTCTCACCCTGTCCCGAATGGGGCATTTTTTTTTTAGGGAATGGAGCATTTTTTTATTGTTTCGAACTTTTGATGCCCCTGCATACTGCAGTAACTCTGCTTTTGGGCTGAAATGTCGTCTTGGTTTATAAAAGGACTCCGTGCTTTTGAATTGTGCTTTTGAGTTTTGAATGGTGCTGAAAATTCTCAAATTTTGTCCACAAATACAAGACGGTCCAGCCGTATTTGGACAATTGTTTATTTAATTCTCTCTAGAGGGCTGGTATGATTAGTTTGGTTGATTGAGGAATTAGTTGAAGTAGGCTCCTGTTGAGGTTCAGGAAAACTCAAGCGTCCTGTTTCTATTTCTTTCAGAGCTTCTTCTAGCCTGCTAGGGTACATGGAGACCATCGGCCTGACACAGAGATGGAAATGGCACATCTGCTATTAAGAAAACCAATGCGATGGTTGTGAATATGCAGTGCAGAACACCGAGTTTGTGTCAGCTGTGAATATCTCCACACTTATTTTTCTGATGTAATAGTGCAATCAGAATAACTCAGTCCTGCACAAGAAAGACTGTTTAACTTTAACTCAGCACCTTCACAAACTCTTGCCAGCACTCCTCATCAATTCATAAAGAGCAAAACCACCATTGTGGCAGCCAGGCATTCTCTGGCTCATTCCTCGTAGCTCTTCCTGTGATTCAAAAACAACTTCAGTGATCAGAAAGCAGCCAAAAGCAAGCGAAGGATCCGAGAGCAGCCAGCGCAGCTAAACTCACCACCGAGACTGCATATAGTTTAGTGGATTCATAGCCATCTTGAGCTTTAGAATAAAGTTCATTGACACCACTGGAATCAATGTCACATTTTGTAAAAAAGAATGCAGTTGGCCTAACATTCATTTCTCGGCGAGAAACTCCAATGAAGACAGGATCTGTCTACAAAATTAACCATTGATAGTTAATGAACATACCAAGAAAATCCTGAAGTGAAGAAATCTTTCTTGCGTGGCAATTAGAAACAACTAAACAATATCCTCTCTATTGGTTCTTGTTCATGTATGCAAACAGCTATACTACACAAAATGGCATGCATTGTAGGCCTCTACTTACCAGTGAACTAGCAGGAACTCCAGTTTCCTCAACCACTTCACGGATGATTCCTTCAAACATTTCCTTTGAAACTCGCTCACTGAGAGGAGCCAAGTTTTCTTCATCAGTCTGATGACCCACAATGCCAATTTCTTGTGGCTGGTGTAAGCAAAATGAAGTTCAGCAATTTGTCATGCATTTTACTCATTTGACACTCAATACATGATTTTTTCAGGCTGTAAAAACAAAATACTGTTGACTTCCAGAGCTAAATTTAGATTATTGTCTCAGATGAAAATTTTCCTAGTGCACCCTTCTAGTCCCCTTTATTTTCTCTTGACTTTTCTAATTTAATGAAAATCAGGTAGGTACCACCCCTCAAAACTCAAAAAAGAAAATAAGCTTTTCTACAAGTTCTAAATTTGATCCCTGCTCCTAAAGTCGCTTCAAAGTCAGCATGCTGACTGCCAGAAAAAAAGAAACAGTTTTAACCATAAATAAGGCAGAGCAATGCCTGATTTATAGATTCTAGTTAAATTTCGATTACTACCTCTATTTAATTTTTACTAAGTCATTGACAATGAGGTATAGGATCCTCCACGAAAAGTCACTCCAAGTCAGCATGCTACTTCAAATATGACATGTCAGAATGTTCGCTGGCAGAAGAAAACACCAAATCATTCAGTGCTGCAGCCTGCAGCCCAAGGCAGCATTGGCATTGTCTTCATCAATTCAAAGCATTATATCTGTACATTAGTTCTTCAAGCAAATCTAAGCTGTACATTATATATGTACACAAATCTTGGCTTTCATCAACTGCACTCATATTGTCAAGGGATCTTAAGAATTTACCTCCGAGTGTCCTCCAGGGAAAACATAGTATCCTGGAAACTCCCCCACATTGTGGCTCCTTTGCAATACAATAATCTTTCGATCAGATGTTTCAACAATTGCACCATTGCCCAGTGGATTTGACAGGTGTTGGCAACGTACAGGATCATCTAACCCGGTCAGATTGAAAGAGGAATTGCTTTGGTCAAGACTGATACCATCTGGTCTGAGCACACAGAGTACTAAGACAAACTATCTATTGAATAGTTATTAACAGTCACAGACCAGATGTTCACCTTTATAATGGACTTGTGTGCGTTAGTCAGAGAGAACTTATTGGTAAATGGAAGGCAAAAAGAGGGACAGGAATGTACTTATCAAGGATTTACATTTCTGAAAGCTGAAGCAATGGAACAATCAGATAGATACTAGGCAGTAAAGTCATGAAACTAGAAGACTTCAAAGTTTAAGATGCAAAAGGCACACAGCCAACTGGGATTAAGTTGCCCAAGATTACAAATTACCTTCAGATGGGACCAAAAATTTCTCCCATGATGGATTGAGATTTGTTCCCACAAATGTCCTGTTTTGTGCAAGTAAATACAGTTGTTAAATAGAGGCATTCCATTGAAATACCAAAAAGAAAGAAATTTAAGCTGCCAGAATTTTTGTTTTTTAAAAAATCTGTTGAACTGACTACAGATGATCAAACCAACCTGTAGTCTGTGAGACCCAAATGAAGTGAGATACAGTACTCCTGCTTTGAGTCATCTTTGTAGTGCACGGCATTACCTCCATACTGAAATTAGTGATCAAGATCAAAGTTTGCATTCTCATACTTTTTGTAAAGCAGATACCAGAGACCATTTTAAGAAATGTGTACATGAACTGTTGTAACAATACATGTCTAGGTATAAAGGAAAGAAAGAAAAAAAAACTAACAAAAGCTAGGACAAGTAGAGACTCATGACTATTTAATATACATTGTTTAGCAATTCCTCAGAGACAAGAAAAGTGAAGATGCAAGTGCACTTTGGATGAAAATAATGCCTGAAACTGACTAGGAATTCCCATAGGATTTGGTAGCACACGTAGAAAACCCCATATTTTAACAAAGCCTGGAACAGCTACATTGAACATGTTGTGTCCGGTCTAAATTTATACAAATTATTCTATAAGCCACATCTATACACAACATGCCCTAAATCACTTAACATGGAAGACACTTTCAGTTTTTCGAGTCAAATAGAATGTTGCTTATTACTAAATGGGAGCATAGAATGTTGCTTATTACTAAATGGCAGCATCTCCAAGCATCAGTGGAGCAGCAAAAATAGCATACCGAGATAGAGCTACAAGTGCATACCCGAAACTTTGTACCGTTGTATAGAGACGGGTTCCGCTGAAGCCTTTGGTTCCATATCTGAAAGATCAACAAATGTGAAGGGTGACCATGGATGCAGGCATGAATCAGATAGATTAGACACACACTTGAGAGAAGGCATATAGATAGACCCCATTACCTCATTTATAGATTCCTCTAAGGCTGCATCCGGATGGGGAATCCTGTCGAATGACTGATGAAACTTAACTGAAACCTTCAGTTCACAACATGAGCTCCATCAGTCATCAGAATGGTGCTGTATTACTAGCAACCAGATAGCAGTCGTGGCACAGCGATAGCAGTCCACGCAATTTGCAACAAGCTAAAGCAACATCCACGGCAGTTCGTGGCAATTGCTACACACATCCGAACTCCTGAAGCTCAGTTCACCATTTATATTATCATCTCTCAGAATGTTATAGCTGAAATACATCATTGGGGATTTTGGGGGAAATGGCGTGCACAGAGAACAAATACGGGACAGGCACGATCCATCAACCAAAAGTCGGGCCCGTCGCCGTGCGGCCAGTGGGAAAACGGATGCGAGACGTCACGCCATCAGACGGACCATGCAATCGGGAGGGAGAGGGGGGACGCACTCGGGAGCGAGGGAGACCGGCGGGGCAGGATAGGAGGAGCTTGAACGCCGTCCCCGGATCTGCGGAGGAGGCTGTGGCGGCCATACGGCTGCTGAGGCGGGTGGCGGGGCGATGGAGACGGAGGAGACGCGCGGCCGCCTGTGCAGATTCGCCGGCGCGCAACAGCGGCGGGCGGAGGCAGGCTCAGGAATGGAGACGGAACGGAGGACGGATGCTCTGCTCTGCTCTGCACCGCACCGCGAGTAATTTGGCCGTCCGATCGAAAATCCAGCGCACTGGATATGCAGAAGGGGAAATCGCACATAAAAACTCGTAACAATGCAAACTGCTTCAGTTGGCATGTGCACGTGCATTTTTCTGAATGCGGAGCTTTTTTTTTTTGAGCTCGAATGCAAAGCAGTTGCAAACTGTGCATGACATACTGAAATAGGCCCATTTTGCACAAAGGTTTTGCTAATTGTGTGTGCGCTACTGAGCCAAACTAGCTGGCATATGCAGACACGCGTGTTCAGTGTTTTCTTTTATTAGTTTTTAGCTGAGCTGAATTAACAGATGAACAGAATGACAAATCAGTCTAGCAGAGGCCTTACTGCTCTTGCTATAAACATGTCCCAGTTTTGTAGATTATTTGTCGAGCTCAAACCAAACCTCACAAGATAGTGTGAAGTTTGAATTATGCAGGGCACAGAATATTGGACTCTGACAGACTGATACGATCGATATTAATTTGGCGGGATGGCAGATCGGCCGAGCACACACGATCGACAATAACACAGCCGCAAGCCCGCAACGACGGTCTTGGCTTCGCTCCGTTGGGGTTTGCTAGACAGAGAGGATGGTCTTGAAGAGTCCGGCGAAGCACGGCGGCGATGGTCTTGGCTCTTGACGTTCTTGTACACGAACCTGTGCAGGCTGACCACACCACACCGGTCAAGGCGTCAAGCCCTGCTAAACTCAGGAGTCAGGACGCCGCTGATGCGGAAAAAGAAAAAAAATAGAGAAAAGGAAACGAAAGCGAAAACAACGACCACACCAGTCAACTTCTGCTCACTTGCTCAGCTCAGAGTGGAAGAGAAAAATGAAAAAAAAAACCAACAACAACACACTAGTCAACCTCTGCTCAGCTCAGAGAGGAAGAGGTAAATGAAAAAAAGAAAAAGAAAAACAGCCCACAGAAAAACTTGAAAAAAAAAGCAGCAGAGAAAAACTGAAAAAGAAAACGACCACAGTGGGAGTCGAACCCACGACCTTCTGATCCGAAGTCAGACGCGCTAATCCACTGCGCTATGCGGTCGCTACATTAATTCGGTAAACTAAGGCTCTCCTAATAATGAGAGTTCTTGCTAAGCTTAAGCGTACGCTTTGGTTGGAGGTTAGGACTTAGGCTATCTGCAACGGTGGCCTCTATATTTCACCCTCCAAATCAAAATTTAGAGACCCTGTAAAATATTTCCTCCTCTAAATGTAATCTCTGTTGCAACGGTGACCTGGATCCGACCCTGTACCGAGCTGCGTCCGCAGATAGCCTGTCGGACAACGCGCTGTCCGGCGCCATCCCGGAGTCGCTGTGCGCGCTGCTGCCCAACTCGCTGGACTTCTCCAACAACAACCTGTCGGGGCCGGTGCCGGCGCCGCTCATCAAGGATGGCCTGCTGGAGAGCGTGGCGGGCAACCCGGGGCTGTGCGTGGCGTTCCGGCTGAACCTGACAGAGCCGGCACTGCCGCTGTGCCCGCGGCCGGGCACTCCGAGAGAGATCCCGACAAGAGCGTCAGCAGCCGATCACCGCCGGCAATTCTCTCCAAGGAGAAAGACACCAGTGCACGGCGCACCTCCGTCGGCGGCTCTCCGGCGCCTTTGCTCCTGCTCGTGCTCCTGCTGCAGGGTGAGGTGGCACGGGGTTCGCAGCTCCGGCGAAGGCGAGCGCCGCGGGCGGGGGCGACGATGGCCGCGGGGACCGGCGCCGGATGAGCGGGCCGGGGCTGCACGCGGAGGCGAGCGCCGCGCGGCCGAGAGATTTGGCGGAGGAGAGAAGTAGCCCCAAATTTGGGGGAGGGGACGCCGGCCCTCTAGAATCCCGGACGGGATGCAGGGTACGGCTGCAGAGGAATTTTTAGAAGAGAACCGGTAAAGTGGAGGGTGAGGGTGGTTTAGAGGGCACCGTTGCAAATAGCCTTAGGAGGTACATGACCGGACGATCCTGCTTTTTTAATGTTTGGTTCAAAGTCAAATGTCATGTCATTCCTAGGGAAATATGTCTTCCAAGTGTTCTTCTGATTAAGCTGGTTTTTTGGCGAGCTTGGACGGTGCATAATAATATTACACATGGGGCAGGAGCAGCTCAAGTCGAGGACTCGGTGCATTTCCTTCTGAACCTCAGAAACACACTTGAACAGGGTCTGGCCCCGGTACTGTCGGTGTCAGGCAAAGGAAAGGAAAATTGTAGCGCATCCGGCAACACAATGTCAGTTAGCAAGAAGCAGGCTACTGAACGATGGAGCCCTCCTCCAGTGGGGTGGACCAAGGTAAATGTTGATGGTTCTTTTGTGGTGCAAACAAGGTGAGGCAGCTGTGGGCGTGATTGCTCGGGATAACAATGGGGAGGTCGTCTTTTCAGCTTGGAGGGCTCTCTCTCGTTGTGCTAGCGCGCTGGAAGCTGAAGCTCAGGCTTGCCTGGAGGGCCTTCGACTTACAGCGCGGTGGGTGTCAGGTCCCGTTCTTGTCGAATCGGACTGCCACTACATGGTCCAGGCGTTGTCAAATCCAAGTGATCGATCGGAGATTAGTTTTATTGTGGTTGAGGCAAAGTTTGGACAGTTACTTGTTGATTGGAAGGTCATCAAGGGTAGTAGAGAATGTAATCTAGTTGCTCACGAATTAGCTCAATTAGCTAGGCGGTCCGCTCATACGGCGACTTGGTTAGGGCAGGCACCTGCGTGTGTCCTTGGTCTAATCTAGAACGATTGTATTATTTCTATGCCAAGCTAATAAATTCTCTTTGCCCTGCAAAAAAAATATGTCTTCCAAATTTAGGATGAAACGTGTTCCACAGTGCACTGTGCACGCATCGATAGCATCGATGATTGCAGATTTTGCACAAACCAAACAGCGTGCTTCTTCTCCTTCTGAATATTCCTGGTGGCCCATCATTAACCAACGTATCCAGCATCGATTCGCTGACCAGTCTCCTCCTCGCTCCCTTGAGTTTCTCCCTTAGTAGAAGCGCTCGGATCTTGGATTGGATAAGTGGGTGCGCAACAAGGGAAAAAACTGGAAAACACATAAAAAAACACAATAGGGTGCTCCTTTTATCATTCAAGATCTTTTCTTTCACGAGGATATTATTCAAGATCATGCATTACAAGGTATTCTTCTGTCTTCTCCATGCCATCCTTGCAACAACTAGTTTTTCACATCGCCTCCATGATTACCCTGGCTAATCACCTTAATAGGTGGGGAATAATCGTCAGAGCTACCATTGCTCGGCCCGGAGGGCGGTATGATCTTCGGCCGCGGCAAGGTCTTCCCAGCCACGCCCCGCGGCGGCGAGTCATCGGAGAAGCCATTGCTGGGCCCAGAGGGTGGTATGATCCTCGGGCGCAAGGTCTTCCCCGCCATGCCCTGTGCTGTCGGTGGAGGCGGAGAATCATCGGAGCTGCCGTTGCTGGGCCCGGAGGGCGGTATGATCTTCCGTGGCAAGATCTTCCCAACCATCTCACTATATGCCGTCAGCGTCGACAGAGGAGGCAAGTCATCGGACATTTCAAGGCTTGGTGGTATAGAGGAAAGTTCCCGCATCACTCGCGATTTGGTGGGGGTGTGAGACCGCAGCGGTGGCGGACGCAGATCCAAGTGAGGCCTTGCATCCGCCACCATCGCTAGGAGTGTCATCGCTAGTAGTACCAACGCCGCCGCCACTACCATAGCCGGCGGTGCGGCGGTCCCGGCAACGATGTTCTTGCCACTGGCCATGGCTTCTTTGTTTGTGTGATCTTTGTGGAGGAGAGTTTTATGGTGGATGGCCGTTTGGGCTGATGTATATATGGCCAAGCTGTGTATGTTTGGCACTCATTTATGACTTGCTTCATTTTGCAAGTTAAGCTGTGGCAGGGCGTCCTGATGGATGCACACCGGAATCTGCTGAGGTGGGTGTGGATGGCGAATGAGTCAAGTCCAGCGCGACATTGTCGACGACAGATGGAACCACCACAAAACAGCTGCAAACTTCTCCACGATTTTTTTATTTGAACTAGGTCCGTGTCCGTGCGTTGCTACGGGAAAGAAACAAAATTGTAAAAGTGATAAAATTGGCGCGTCAAAAAAAACCATACTTATTTAGATTACCAAATATACATGACAGGACACGCATAGACATAAATATTTTATAATTCAAACGACTACATAATCAAATCAAAAATTGTATTAACATAATTGAAACTATCGACAAACAACTCTATTTTATTTTATATTTTTATCTGGCTAAGATATTTTTGATATCAGACGGTGGTGGTTTCATGCAGACATTCCATGCCCGTGTGTTGCTACGAAAAAAAAACAATTTGTGAACACAGTAAAATTTGGTAAAAAGAACACGTGCATTTATAGGTCAACAAATAAAAGTGACAAGAGCCACACAGAGCCACGAGTTCAAACAAAATTCAAAATAATATTAATATAATTCAAACAAATGATTAATATTTTGAATAATTCAACAAAACCATCCCGCTGCCGGCACTTGGAGCTTAGCTATGTGACAGAACATGAAACGAATCATATATATCCATTAAACATGATGTGATATGTTGATCCATTAAACAGTACATACTATCACTCCGGTTAGTCAAAATAGAATATTATGGACACGTTGGTAATATATAACCCTCCAAAAATATCGCGTTCTACTCTCTTATCGTTGTCATTCCATCCTCCGAATTGCCTACAGAACATGAGAGAGTAGAAAGCGATGAACCTGTAGATTTCATGGCTGTGTAGCAGTCCCGCTATGGTCACCGAGGATGTCCTGCAAGTCATGGCCATCTGTTGGGATCCTGGCGTAGCAGTCCCGCACGAGTACCTCACTCTGGCGAGCATATTCATGCACTTGAGTTTGACCTCTAGGTACAATAAAATTTTTCGACCTGTAGAAATAACAAAAGCAGCATAGTATTGTTGAGGCCCAATGGTAATATGATTTAAAAAAATATTTCTCAATATTAGTTTCTTTCTGATAACATACATATTCATTGAATATCACCAAAACTCCAAGAATTTGATTTGGAAACTTAATGTAGATCATAATCGGCCAGAATAATAAGCAAACATAATATGGGATTGATCCTATTTTCCTATGTACGATCATGTTACCATTGGGCCTCAACAAAACCATCCCGCTGCCGGCACTTGGAGCTCAGCTATGTGACGAAACATGAAACGAATCATATATATCCATTAAACATGATGTGATATGTTGATCCATTAAACAGTACATACTATCACTCTGGTTAGTCAAAAATCATGTTAAAAATCAAAGCTAACTCATTAGCATTATTTTTTTAGCATAACTCATTAGCATTATTAGATCATGTTGGGAGACACATTCTAAGAGCTATCAGTTAAGAAACAATAGTCATAAAAAGCTAGTTCATAGCCAATTGATTTGGCAAGTCTGCACAGTGCTGTGATTTGGCGAAGTACTTGTTAGACTAAATCAAAAGCATGTGCTGGTAACACTGGATCCATGGAAATTTCAGAAGGGAACTACCATTGTATCATATTACCTGGTCGCTGAGATGACTGAAAGACGAAAGCAAAACAAAAAATAAACCATCTGATTTTCTTTCAGTTCAGCAACTCTCTGCTTACAAACCTCTTCAAATCAAGAGTGTTGTATTAAAGCAAACAGAATGATCAGAACTCAAATAAATACGAAGTATTTCACATCATAGAGTTATCTGTATTAAACTGCAGCCATATGAAAGGCACTACAATGTCCTACATTTTCGCATACATAACCTATCTGATGACAACAAATTTGTCAATCAAAGAAGAACTAATAATTAAATTTGCCAAGAAGAACTAAAAAATGGCATAATGCCTAATTACAGAGAATGGTTAAATTGCAAGATCTTCTGCCATGACACTATCTTTAGCGCAGACCATGATCCCTAAAGTATCAGGAAATTCTACATATTGTTCCAGTATGATGGACCAGTGACCTACCTTTCAAGATTTCAACAGCAGAAACTTTCTTTTGTGAGTAAGTTGCTCTTGGTGAACCTTCATTACACCAATTGTAAACAATTTTAGAACTGATTACTTTTTTGCTATAACCAATGACACGCAAACAATTAATAAACTTATGCCCACAAAATTTCTATTAAGCAGTCCATAGTGCTAACTGGCACCTTTAGTTCTAGAACAAAAAATGATAGACAGAATAGAATATGCACTAACAAGAAAGGTCTTAAGGTATGCTCATTTTGTTTTAAGACCAGTTAAACACTGAAAAGTGGACAGTGCAAACCTTTGGGTAATCTCTAATTATTACTGGGCGGCCACCAAAAGCAACTTCTGTGATGCATCTTTCATGCTCACTTTGAAGATCCAAACCCCATTTTACCTGTTGGTTTATAGTTAAAATAAAAGAACAGGTCAGCTATGACATTTATTTTCACATGATTATCGCTCAAATTCAATAAAAGAACAGGTCAGCTATGATATTTATTTTCACATTATTATCACTCAAATTCTGCCTCCATTGCTAGCTCAGGAAAAGAACAGTATGTGGAACTCAGTAGAAGTAGAAAGCGCAAATGATTTCATGCATATCAAAACAACCAGCATTTATTCTCAGTCAATACAAACACTGAAAAGTGAAGACATATATCAATGTTTCAAGTCTGCAAACATTTTCCTTTTGCACTTGACTCCATTATGATTGTAAATAAAAAGTCAAATTGCAGGAAAACAAGTCAAATAACTTTTACTGTGACAGGATGAGAGTAGATTCATGAATAACAGTGACAGGATGCTAACCATCAGTTCTTTTGGCTCTAAGTAAGATGAACCAGATACCTCACTGTGTCTCAAGGATCAGTGCTGTGCCCAGTACTGTTTCACTGGTAATGAATCACCAAATTCAAGTATACTACTGGGCCTAAAACACATAGAAACAGGGAAGTTGAGATGACTGCTCGCCGGCATTGCACACCTGAAAGAACAAATTGCTACCGCACATTAACCATTGAATACATTTGAGATAATGGAGTGCAAAGGTTTGTGAGTTACAGAAGATAGTAGAGCTTATATGACACAAACTTCCATGCCAAAAGCTTAATAAAGTCAAAGTGGTCAAAATTAAAACCACAATACTCTGACAGAGAATCTAAAGTCATAGCAGTAAAGGAAAAAGATACTACCTCCGGTTTGTCCTCAGGATCATGAATCCATTCCCTATCATCCCAGCTCCGAAAAGTGATTTGTTAAGAAATTATGTGGTTCTGTTTTTTTTTCTCTTGCTCAATGTCTACAATTTCGTGAAGGATTTAAGAAACGTTAACAAATCAAAATGTAACATAAACTGATTTTAGAGATGTGAGAGAGCTAACAGAAGGATTTAATTTCGTGAAGGATATGTGTAAAATTTATATTCTAACACAACCAGTTAGTATATATGCACACCGTGTTTCTAGTGAATTTTCAGATGATATATATACAGACTCTGGCATACGACCGATCATGGAGGCTTCATCCACCAGCAAATCAAAGAATCCACAAGTGGAGGCTAGTGGGTCCATCTTTACCAACAATCGATCAAAAGGGTAAACTACACAAATGGTACTGCACTATAGCAGATGAAATCATTGCTTCAAACACTCTTTCCATATTAGTGCGGCTCCTCTGGAAAATACCAAGTAAAGAGCCAATTAAACAAATAAGCATGTGCAGTTAAGTAGTTAACCACCTACAAAATAATCAGCTCCATGAAGAGATTCCTGTCCATGACCAATCTCTACTTGTATTTTCCTTGTCAAGGTTCATTTTCAATCAAATGCATTTGAGTAGGAATGAAAGCAGCTGCAACTTAAATGGAATTATCTGTCATTTTATTATATAAAATCCATCCCCCTACCTGTCACTGATCATTGTTGGATGCTCTGTTCCTGTTTGACAGAGGAGGGATGCAGAGGTAGATACTCTGATAGCACTATATGATACACATGCAATTCTATCTGGATGTTGTTGTCATAATGGATCAAATTTTCAGTCGGGATAGACAACTGATCACCAGGGACCTAGGCAATACCACACATATCTTGTACAAACTGAAGCTAGATGACCCTTCCACCTTTAACAAAAAGCATCAATAGTGGCTTGAAGTAGTGGGAATCTCCCTGTGAGCAAGTACCAGAACTGAAGTAAGCAGGTACACATGGAAGCTACTGTTTTGAGCAGAGTGTTCAGAAAATAGCAGCTAGCTGATTTAGTACTATGTAAGCATATGGGAGCTACTGCTAACAAGTAGAACTATCAAAACCTGCATATGGAAACAATGCGGCAGGGAGATCAGTAGATCACAGGATGCTACAGTACAATTCTTACTTAGAGCAAAAAAAAA
>CM014272.1:79512594-79531423 GCA_004135705.1 Alloteropsis semialata | reverse complement strand
GATATATATTATTGGCTCAATGCATACCATTTTTTGTAATAGTTAGAACTTTGAGTTTGAATTTGAACTTAATGGGCAATAGATGCATCGTTTTTTGTTTTTACCCCAGGCATACCATCACCATTTATTTTTTTAGTTTATTTAATTTTGAGTTTGAGTTTGAGATCTAGGTTATTGGCTCAATGCGTACCATTACCATTTCTTTTTATTTTGCTCCCCCAGTATCCAATTGCTATAGCCTCATGCATGCTGGTTGAGTCATTGACCCTCACTATATGTGGTCTCTTCATTTGGTTGTTTCTGTCTCCATCACGTCTTTTTTCTCATTTTTCTTCTACTCTATTAGTTATTCAAAGCACTTATATTTGAAGGATATAACTTTTCGTCTCTCACATTTGTCTTCCATCAGATGTTAAACATTTGTTCAAATCTTAAAAACAATTGCATATAGTTTTGTTTCCAATGGTGCCATTTATTTATTTTTCTGATGGATCAAACTAAGGTATCATCTATATTTTTTCACCATTTTTATTCTATGTATGCTTCAATAATAATTTTTTTATACATTCATTATTGTAGTTGGCATGGTATAGCCTTCTTCTTTGAACTCATCCTCTCTCTCCTACTTCTGCTCCCAAGGGGTTTTACTCGCTATGCCTCGATGATTTAAGATGTATTCATGACGCTTAACATTTTACCATGCATATTCTTTCCTCTTTTTGAACACAACCTTCATCTTGTTATGGATGGATGTGTATGTCAAGTCTCAATTTCCATGTTGCTTTGTTCTGGATCTTGTTAGAACTCTGCACGTAATTACATCATCTATCATTCATTTTGCCCTATTTTTTCAGATCTCATTGATCCACTAATCATATTACTACTCCCTCCGTCCATGTTTATAAGGTGCCATATGACATGACACGATCTTCCAAATTAAACTTTGACCATTAATTTATTTTATATTATATTATTTATGATTATAAACTTATAATTATTGGAGAGTACATTTTATTTTAAATCCAACCATATAAAGTTTACATCATAAAAATAAAAACTATTGATTAAATTGTTGGTCAAAGATAATAAGGTTTGAATCTTGATATGCGCGTACGCCTTATAAATATGGACGGAGGGAGTACATAGCAAGACATCATCATATTTCTACTTCTCATTATTGCTAATAGTTTATCACTATGCATTGGTTGCCATATTAGGATGATACTCGGCCTTGACTGTGTAATTCTAATGGGATCATGTAGTGGCTACGACATGACTCTATAGCTGTGCTATAATTGTTGTGTTTCTAGTATTTGTATAAGTAAAATGCTTCAAAAATAAATAAAATAAAATACCATTTTTCATTTTTTTGCATTATATTTATTTGTGTTTTGCATGTTATTTTTCTATCTTCTTCTTCCAAATTCATATATAATATTACTAATTATCTCTTGTTAATCAAATTTAACAAACTCATTAGAATAATCTGAATGATTAACATTATCTTTTAAAATCAATACTGTATATTATTTTTATTAGCATGGTAATTTCATGTCCTATGTCAAAATTAACCTTTATTTGTATCCATTTAATTCTTTAGTAATTGTATTTAATTCATGCTAATAAAAATGTATATAATTTTTTAATTACCATGCTAATAAAAAAATATAATATCATGTTTAATTAGTTCATACCATTTAGTTCTTTGTTAATTGTATTTGGCACATCTTTTTATTTAGCTATATATTGCTTCCAAATTCATACACAAAAAATTATTGATTTCCTTATTTTTATTCTGAATATAGCTACATATTTATTGTGTTTGATATAGACTTATGAGTTAATTGCTATTAATTTATCTATTTACTAATCATATTTAATATGTACTTTTTGGTCAAGTGCTAATTTTTATTTTTTATTTAAAATTAAACTAATTAGTAATTGTATTTGACGTGGATACTTTGGTGCTAATTTACTGATTTTTTATTTTGAAATTAGCTACTATTAATCGTTTTCAATAAGGACTTTTTTAGGATAACATAGACCGATAGATCATCATAACTGTGTATATTGTTTTCTTTTGGATTCATAAATCTAAGGTTATCTACGTTTGCTACAAATCGTGGCAGGCCAAATTTCTTTGTCAACAAATTTTGTGAGATATTATTTTCATCAGAGAAAACTTTATACTGTGAATTAAGCGTAGCTTAGTTGCTTAGGTTCCTTGTGATGGAATCTGTCCACCAAGTTCGAGTTCCTAACTTGGCATGGGTGTCGCGTAGTGAGGCGTCTGTTGTGACTTCGTCAATCTAAAGATCGGAACAGCAGGCCAAATCCTCCGAGGTGCTCATAAGGGTAGGGATTACGTGCGTGTATTCATAGGAGTGAGTGTGTATATGTATGTGAGTGTCCGTGTCTGTACTGGTGTTTCAAAAAAATCTTCATAACCCGACTCTAATGAATTGATCATCCTGTCTTTTTTGTGCATTTGTTTGGAGATTATCCCATCTATAAAATTAAAAGAAAATACTTGGCAAGAAGTTCAACTGCAAGAGTGGTTCAATCAATGAGAACGGCAATCGAAAATGCTAGGAATCTAGCCGGGCCTTTTTTTTTAGCCAGGCCTTGATACTACATGCATCGACCATCCATCAGTGGGATCACTCTAGGCAGCTGCCAGTGGTTCATCAAGCATAAATCTACATCACAGCAAAGAATATAAGAATGCAATTTAGGCAATATATACGGTGCGGTGCATATTCTTTTTTTTAATTAATGTGGGAATTTCTAGTGGTTTCTAACTTTTAGGGGTAAGGTAGACCGTTAGATATACAGTAAATCTAATGGTGCATTTTTTCTTTTTTTGGATTAACGTGAGAATTTCTAGGTCCAACTTTTAGGGGTAGGATGGACCGTTAGATATACATTAAATCCAACGGTGCATATTTTTTTGATTAATATGGGAATTTCTAGGCCCAACTTTTAGGGGTAAGGTAGACCGTTAGATATACATTAAATCCAACGATGCATATTTTTTTCTTTTTTGGATTAACGTGGGAATTTCTAGACCCTCTCGGCGAACGTGGTGGCTTCTTTTAACTCTGTTGTATTAAGATAATAGATAGATTATTTAGGCCGGCTTCTTGCCTGCCGTGGCCCTCGTAAAAAAAAATGATCCAATACACACGGCGTCTCTGTCCAACAGATCCATATAATCCTAGCGTCGAGCATGGATGGTATAAACTCTAAACGTCATAATAATGTAGTACCCCCGTCATAAATATGTGTATTTTTAGATATATTAGCAGTCATCAGAAATGACCTAGTTGTCCGTTGATCGAACGGACTATGCATTCGCTTTGATGACTACATGCTTTTATTTTCATTTGGGTGGAACACGCAGATTCATCCTTCAATTTCCCCCCTAGGTTTTAGTCCCTGGAGTATCAAATAGGTTATCATGCATACATACCAGGATTGGGTGCTCAATTGCTAATAGGTCAGTTACACATGTTGAAATGCCTCTTCTAATCCTTGTTTTTTGCATTCTCTGCTATAGTGTGTGGCTATGTATAAACTTCATAAATGCAAGTTTCATCTTTATTCTCTAAAATCCTAGATATGACGATGGCTAACACATCGCATAATTATTCATTCTTTATGAGAAGGCCCATATGTAATTAACATATTTGATTAATTTAACCATCATCAAATGTATTTTAGGCTGTAAAGGAATATAGAATGATTTGGTATTCATCTTTACTGCCCCTGGACATGTTAGAGCATCTTATCTCTCTGAGTTGACATTAACAAGTACCATTTGCACGGCGAAAACAATAGGAAATGAGACAATGCCAGCATATGCTAACTTATCCAAGGAGAGCAAGGATATCCACAGTTTTTTTGATTTTATTCTTTTGATGAGGAAATGATATCCACAATTGACATAGTCGGAATATGTGGCGTGCCAGCGTGCCACATTAACTCGGGCACCATTTTGACCCTAACAAGAAAAGTTGAAGTACCTTTTCTTTTTATATGAACTCAAATTTGTCCGTGCGTTGTAACGGAAAAAGTAGAGCCCTAGGATTGCCGTGCCTCCAAAAAGATTGTCCAAAGCTCACTTGATAATAACTTTATTAGGGTCCGCATCAATTATTTTTCAAATAGACTTCAAATGTATGTGGAAACTGGGCTTATTAATTTTAAGAAATAATAAAATCTATCCAAGATAGTTGTAATTAACCTATTTGACTAATTTAACCATCATCAAATATATTTTAGGCTGTAATTAAAGAAATATATAACGATTTGGCATTCATCTCTACTACCGTGGACATCTCAAGCAAGCGCAACGGCCCAGATTTATCTGTAGACAACATGCGAAACGAGCCCTAGCGCGAGTGCGCGACACGACACATCATCAGCGGCCACTACCACAGAACCGAAATTTCGTGAGAGTGATAAATTTCGTGAGAGGAAGTTTCTTACACTCACGAAAAAAAAACATTTTCGTGGGAGGAATGTCAAAAGCCGCCACGAAATTTCATTTTCGTGAAGGTATTTCAAATCCCGCCACGAAAACAATGCATTTTCGTGGAGGTACTCCCAAACCTACACGATAATCTTTATAACCCTCACGAAAAGGAGTTCAGTCCCCGGCCGCGCGCTCCCCTCTTTTCCTTTGGCGCCCTGTTTTCAGTTGGCCCGCGCAGCAATTTTGGCCCAGCCCGCCGTTTTGTGCCTCCAAAGCAAAGGAAATCCCAAACCCTAGCACCGCACGCGCAAACACAGCCCCCCAAGCCGCCGCCAGCCGCGTGCCTCACTCCTTTCACGCCCACGCGCTTCGTCGCCCACCCCTCCGTCGCGGCGTCGCCCCTCCCTCCGGCCTCCGCCCCTCCCGTGCCCGACCTCCACCCCTCCGTCGCCCCTCCCTCTGGCCTCCGCCCCTCCCGTGCCCGACCTTCATCCCACCGTCGCCCCCTCGCTCCACCCTCCCTCGCCAACCTGTCCGCCCCTCGTCGCCCAACCCTCGCCTGCAGGGATGCCGCGGCGCTTGCACGCCAGCACCAAGCCCTAGCCCCTTCCGCCGCCCCTACCACTCGCCGCTTCACCCACGCACGCGCCGCCCCTCTGCTCTGATTCAGCGCCGCAGATCTCACTCCGGCCATCCATCCGCACCGCAAGTCGAAGCCACAGGACCGAAGCAGGAGGATCCACAGGACCGGAGCAGGAGCAGTCGTGAAGACGCCGCTCCGACGCAGGTGCATCCCTGAAGACAGGAGACATCAGGATAGACACAGGAGCTACGTCGACCACCAACCAAATTAGGTACTGAAACCCAAGCTTTTCTCTCTGTCGATACAAATTTGATGCTATCAGTGGCGGAACCAGGAGATATTCCAAGGGGGGGCCAGAAGAACAAGATTGACATTTCATATTATATCAACACTAATATATATTGCGACTAAGTGTATTTTGCTACCAAATTTTTATTGTTTACAGATCCAGCAAGGAACCTTGGCATTACAAATAAGTGGTTGAATTAATTGCAATCTCCTTCTCAATATAGATTATCAAGCAATCTCTCAAGAAGGACTGTAATATGTAGGAGGGACATAACAGATCAATCAAATAATAATCATCTAATTTTTTTTGTTTCTCTAAAGTGCCAACAAAGGTCATGCACACTTTGGATTGGTAGTGGTAGGTAAACGTGCTCTGCAATTTAGGTGATAGTTGCTTTGGACCTTCATCTTCTTGAACCCTCACCCTCATCTGATGATTAAGTGTTTTTGTCAACCGAATTATTTTGCTCTTATACTTGTACCGATCACTGGCAACACATTCATGCTCCTGTAAAAAGAATAAAGTGTATGTGTTTTCCTCTTTGTTTTAAAGAGTGTTTTCCTAAAAAAACATAAGGCTTTATTGTGTGTTACGCTTTACACATGATTGCACAGAATGGATTTTCCAATCCCAATCCTACTATTAATGAAGAGAATACATAACATTATTGGGGGAGAAAACACAGGTTAGGGGCTTAGGGCTTAGTGCTTAGGACTTGCTGCCTGCTGTTGAGCACGTGAAGGTGAAGCACCAGGCTGTGGAAGTGCAGATTGCCTTCTGTGCGCGTTGCTCCCGTCCGGCCGTCCGGCGTTGATAATCGCGTTGCTGCCGATGCTTCGCGATTGGACAAGTGCAGCCTAGCTGTTGCGCATTGGACTATGCTTGCTGGGTGGCCTACTTGCAATATACAGATGGTTGTCTTTTGTATCTAAATGTGCCTACTTTTCTTTTCAATTGCAGAGGTTCTACGCAGATTTTAACAAGGAACCACCTGCTGATTTGCTAGCCCGTCTTGCAAATATTGATGCCCGTCGCCAACAGGTAATACCGCCTACAACTACAAATTGATGAAGTATATTTTGGACAATCTGAACCTATTACTTTTAATGCAAGTTGTACACATGTTTGTGCCTTTGTTTTTTCCTTCTCACTTGCTCAAGTTGTACACATACTATTTTGTAATGCAAGCTGTACAAATCACTTATAAGTGATAGCAATAGCTATTTGAATTAGATGTATCTAAATTCTCTCCTGATACAAGTTTATACTTTATAAATTACCCAAGTTTATTTAATATGATTCAATGAAATGGAACTGTTCACAAGTTTATTTAGATGCTTGATCTCATTCTTACCAATATGAAAAGCAAACTTGAATTGGCATGAGTTAATTTTTATTTCAGATTACATACATTTCCAACATGTTTGTGCCTTTCTTTTGTCCAGGTCACTTGCTCATCACATGTTGGTTGCCTAGATGACCTGATTAGTGATGGCAATGACATCTACAATGAAGATAGTGATGCTGACTACACCATGAACAGTGATGAGGATGAAGGGGATATCTCCTTGGATGAAGGGGACAGTGAAGACGATGACAACGTTGATGGTTGTGGCAGTGAAGAGGTCAACATGGCTAACAATGACAACACTGATTGATGGACTGGTAGCAGTAGGATATGTGACTACTTTTGATTGGCTTTAACGCCACGTTTGGGCTCAGCAGTAGGATCTGTGAGCCACTTTTGGGCAAGGCAGTAGGATCTGAGCCACTTTTGGACAAGGCAGTAGGATCTGTGAGCCACTTTTGGGCTCTTTTGTTCAAAATGAACTAGTCTGTAGCTTATGGCTGAACCAGGTGGATGCTATAATGTTGCTATTGTGGTGGTTGACCTAGGTAACAATGCCATGATGAGCAAGGCAGTAGGATCTGTGAGCCACTTTTGGGCTCTTTTGTTCAGAATGACTTGATGTAGACCTGACTTGATGTTATTCTGGAATCAGATTTGGACTCTGTGATGAGAATGTGATATGTGTCTGTGTTACAATGACATTTGATAATTAATATTTTGGTATGCTGGTGGTATGTGCAGATGTTGTACAGTAATCAAAGATGTTGCTGACGGTTTCATGTATTTTCGTGGCGGTGCTGAACTCTCATGAAAATGTATATTGATGTAGCTGTGTATTTACATTTTCGTGGCGGTTTTAAACTCTCACGAAAATTTAGTATTTTTGTGACGGTATACTAATATTTTCCAGGCGGTTTCTTACTCTCACGAAAATATATTTTTGTGTGTGTTACTGATTGTTTTCGTGGGAGGACTTGACCGTCACGAGTCTATTTCGTGTCATCCTTTCGTGAGAGTTGCCCGCCACAGACACAATTTTGCAAACCTGACGGCATGCACCTTTCGTGACGGTGATGGGCCGCCACGAAATATATTCGTGTGGGTAACACTACTACAGCAGGAGCATCACAGGCGGTTCGGTTGCCCACATCACAGGCGGTTTTCAAAAGTGGCGCTGGTTAAGTGGCGCTGATAATCGCATTTTCACAGTCGGTTTTTAACCGGCTGTGAAAACTGATTTTCACAGCCGGTTTACGTCATGAACCGGCTGTGAAAATAGTTTCACAGCCGGTTTTGGACCTTCAAAACCCGCTGCGTCAGGCGCTATCACAGCCGGTTTTCATCCAAAAAACCGGCTGTGAAAGTGTATTTTCACAGCCAGTTTTCTTCTAAACAAAAACCGGCTGTGACGCCCTTTTCACAGCCGGTTTAAACCGGCTGTGATATGTTTTTTCGAATTAAAAAAATAATTACAATATCTCAATTTTCACAACAATAATTCACAAATATATAATGCATCCACATTTCATCACCAGCATAGTACATTTGTAATCCATACATGGTTGTCCAAGTTGCTGCTCCACTAAATACATGGTTGTAATCCATACATTTCATCACAAATATTGCTGCTCCACTAAATATTTCCAGCCCTCGCTAATCAATGACCATCAATGGTGTTGTCCGAGTTGCCTGAAGCATGAGAGAATCTATCAGTTGAAGAACTCAGATTAGGTTTTGTAAAGAATAATTGTAGAACCAAAGTAATAAAGAAGTAACACTGCCATCTTGTGGACTGTATTGTATCATGCAGAGCAGTATATATCAAGCAAATGACATAGCCAATTTTGAGTAATGGCCACACAGGTTGACAAGAAAATGAACAGAGGGAAACTATATCCACAATTATCAAACCAGGAATACACTAACTAAAGCAAACCTGATAGTTTATTTCAGTTGAAGAATAAACCATCAGTTTTATCACACAGGCCATTCAGACAATATTTTCTCGAACCCCATTTGTGTTACATTATGCAACTCAATTTGTAGCAGATAAAAGTCTCAATTTTTCACGAGGGAATGAACATTATCATGGTTATTAGTGATGTAAGGCACGAAAATTCAGAGACAAAAACTTACCAGATATGAGAGATGTCTACAATTGAATGGCAGCCTAGAAGGACATAGGCAGCTGCACTGGGACAAAGCTGAGGTCGACGATGGGAGCTCAAGAAAATAGCAGTAACACCAGGGCTTCACCTCTCGCACCTTGTGTACATGCAACACAAGTCCTGGAACATATTCAAGGTAGTTTGTACCATCCGTGGCTGCTTCCTCCTGGAAGATGCCGCACCAAAGTGAACCGTGGCGTTTTTTGGTGGTTCTTGGTCCGACATTTTCAGTTTCAGCTAGCTGACACAAGCGATGAAGTTTGGATCAGTACTCCATGGAGCGAATCTTGTACATAGGAAAATGAATTACTTGTAAGGTAAGCAACCATCCATGGAAAGAGTAAATCGAGAAACTAATTTAGTTGCAAAGAATGTACAATCAGCTACATCACTATTAATCAGTGTTCCCAATTAGTGATGTACTAAAAAAATGCTCATTGGAGGTAAATGCGTGTAAGTGTGCTTACCAACAAAAATTTAGTGCTGTGCCATGGCTTATATAATACAGTAGTCTTCCAATGTACCAAGTACTATTCAAGTTGAGCATAATAGAAAAAAGAAATATGTAGATAGGAGAAGCACTAGAAGCAGGAGAAATGTAATCACCTGGGGAAATTGTTGGATATGCTGTTGACTGGGGTGTGGCATGCAATTCTGGCAGCACCTTGAGCTCTATGGTTAGAAAATGAAACAACAAAACTATATATCAATGATATATCCAGGGATTGTGCGATGTTGCATTGTATGGCGTTGTCAGATAGATAGGAGAAATAAAACATCAAGCAATAACTAAATGAATGCAAGTGGAAAAGACAGATAGCAGAGTTTCTAACAGACCAAGCATGGGTGAAATTAGAGTCAACTAGTAGTTTGAGAATTTACCAAGTAACAGTTGATGTTGTTTGGCATCCCTGCATTTCACTGTTTTTAGCCAATAACCAAATCCGAGGTTTCCAGGAAACTAACATGAATGGAGAATCTAACTGAACGCACCAGATGCAACCACCATGCAAACCCATCAGGATGTGACATGACCAAAAACAGAAATCTCATTATCACAGGAATTAGTTTGAGATAGAACTACAGAAGAGGCTCCCATAAATTGAAACATGGAAAACAGAATGGAAGAGGCCACACAAGTACAATTGCCATAGAAATATGAAAGCCCCTTTCGACTACTAGCTGAAACAAAGACTGCCTCTCTGTCGCCCCGCCAAGCACACAACAAAGAGCCTAAACAGCTAATCAGCATGCTTGCTAAGTAATGAATATCTAACATTAAAGCTTAACAAACCTAAACATTGCCGCAATACCCAAACCATATCGAGGAATCTTTTTTTTTGGGAAAAGACCAGATCGAGGAATCAGGACACCTTTCAGGGCTGTTGAAGAAGCAGCTGCCGCCGGCGCCGTTGAAGGAGCTTGGTGAAGGCGCGGTGAAGGAGGCTCAGCAACTCTTGCGCTCTCGTGCAGCTGCACTCTTCAGCAACTCTGGCGCCGCAGCCGCCGCAAGCTGCTCCTCCTTTCTCATCCTGGGCACCGTTCCTGCTGGGGTTCTATCCGATTTGAGGCCGGGCGAGCAGAATAGAAGGGGGCAAGGGATTTGGGGACGGGGGAGCGGGGGATCTCGCACGCGCAAGGGATTTGGGGGAGAAGCGCCGGTGATTTGCGCGCGGAAGAGCGACGCGCGCAGCTGCCGCGAAAACGAAATCACCCCGCGCGCAGGGGATCCTCATCGCCGTGGGCTGCAGAGGAGGCGGGTGGCGTGGGGGCGGAGGCGGCGATGGTGGCGGCCCGGCGCAGGGCAGGGGCTAGGGTTAGAGGCGGCGGCGCGGCGTCACATGGGTGGTTGGGGGCAGCGGCCGAGACGGAGACGCAATTCGCGCGAGGAGGAGAATGGCCTCGGTGCTCTATGGCGCTGGCGGCGGCGGGCGGGGGAGGGATGCGGCGGCGTGGGCGGGGGAGGGAAGCGGCGCGGGCGGGGGAGGGACTAGCGGCGCCAGGAGGGAAGAGGCGAGCGGTGGGCGGGGTGAGGGAATTAGGGCTAGGGTTTCTGTCGTTGGATGGATTTTGGACGGATCAGATCGTCCGGATCACTTATTTGGGCCAACGTGCACAACGGCCCAAATCAGAATTCTACACCAACAGCACTCTTTTTTTATATATTTTCTTTTAATGGTACAAAAGTATTAAATTCAAATGACATAAAAAATGATTTCAAATGACAAAGTTGTGAATACAAAAGATGTAGATATCATCGATATCTACAAGTGTTGTTTTGGTGATTTCCCCATTCGAGTTAGATTGAACTATTTAAATTTGAATTTTCAAAATTTGAGAGATTCAAATATTTTTTGGGGTACTAAATGATGTCCAATGAAAAAGTCATGAATACCAAAGATTCTTAACTCATCAAGATCTACAAAATTTATATAGGTCATTACTCCATTTGACAAAGTTTGAACAATCCAATTTTTGAATTTCAAAAAATAGTATCTAGATTTAAGTTTTTGGAACACTAAATGATGTCAAATGAAAAAGTCATGAATACCAAAGATTCATAACTCATCAATATCTACAAACTTTATATAGGTCATTTTTCTATTTGACAAAGTGGTTACAACATGTGGTACAAATTTGACAAACACCTAACATAGTTAGAGAACTATGTCACGGGTTTGTCAAATTTATACCACATGTTGTAACCACTTTGTCAAATGGAAAAATGACCTATATAAAGTTTGTAGATCTTGATGAGTTATGAATCTTTGGTATTCATGACTTTTTCATTTGACATCATTTAGTGTTCCAAAAACTTAAATCTAGATATCATTTTTTGTCAACAACAAACTTTATATAGGTCATTTTTACAAATCAAAAACTTGTCAACAACAAACTTGTAGAACTCTTTGAGACCTACAATTTTGATGTTGGTAAATTTTTCATCCAAATTTGTTTGGGTTACTTTTAAAATTTAAATTCGACCTCTTTTTACAAATTCAATTAAAATTTGGCATATGTTTGCTCTTAAAATTCACGAATCCATCCTCTTAAAATTTTAAATGTTTGCTAGGGATAATTCAATTCTCTACTTAAATGGAAGAAAACAAGCCAAATAAAAAGGATAAAATAAATAGCAATTAACATACATACAAACACCATTAATTATATTTTTCTTTTTTCTTTTCTAGTGCACCATTGTGAAGTAATGATAATAATACCTAAAACTTCTCCAAAAGTCATATAAATTGGTATAGAATCGTTTCACAAAATTCATATAAAATTGGAGTGTACATCGTTCACAAAATGAATAGATCTCTCTCATTGTTTCATACAACTCTAGTTAAACTTTTCACCTAAAATTATGTAAATTGTTACAGAGCCGTTTTATGGACGTATAAGCTTGACATAAAAGATTCATAAGATTTTAAGAAAATTGGAGTATACATTTTTCACAAAAGGATACATTTCTCAAGTAGTTCCTTACAACTCAAGTCAAACTTTGAAATTTGAACACCTCATATCATTTTCGAACTCATATGAAGCCTCAAATTTGGACACAACCTTATGTTAACCATAATATTAGAAAATATGAAGTTATATTAGCAATTGTTATGCAAAATCATGTTCTCTATTCTCTACTTAAATGGAAGAAAATAAGTCATATGGAAAAGTTTCAACAAATAACAATTAACATACACACAAATGCCATTAAATAAAAGATAGTGATTTTAGAAAAATTCAAGAAAAAAACCATCATATTTGCAGTTCATATGAGGGAGAAATACCAGTTACAAAATTTAATTCCGGATTAAAAGATAAAGATGAACCACATATGTGTTCTCCATCTCACTCCACGTGGTCCATTAATGAAATTGTAATTTTTGCCAAAAATCACCACAATTGAAGCAGCACCCTAGTGGTAAGCTAAGCTAGCTCCATATAGGAAGGTCATGGGTTCGACACTTGCTTCTCCTGCTTTTCTTTTTCTTTTCCATTTTAGCTCCTTGAAGATAGTATTATAAAAATCTATGACTAAGACTACCATAACTTCACAAGTGGTTCGGTGGTAAGACTTACGCATACGGAGTTTGTGGTCGTGGGTTTGATTCTTGTTGTCCAGTTTCGGTTTTTAATTTTTCAAAAAAAGTTTCTTTTTTTTATGTGAACCGCCTGTGATGCACAGCATCACAGCCAGTTCACGGCACCAACCGGCTGTGAAATTTCGTGAAAAAAAAATGGCGCGCGGGGCTTAAAACCTGACTGTGAAAATTGCGTCATTTTTACAGCCGGTCTGGGGCTAGAACCGGCTGTGAAAATGCATTTTCACAGCCGGTTTGCGGGGTCCATAGGGCTGGGTTGTTAAAACCGGCTGTGAAAATATTTTCTGCACCACTTTTAAAAACCGGCTGTGAAAATGGTGACTTGAAAAATGGTTTATGTAGTAGTGAATAGGCGCCGATGTACTTTGTTCATCATTGCCAGAATAAGTCTAGGAGGAAAAGGGCAAGAGAAAGCATAAAATTAAGAAGACATCCTTTTCCTTGGGACATATTCTTGAACGGCTCGGCTCATTCGAAGAAATCCGCAAGTTTGAGGAGATATGCTCTGGAAGCAGTCCCTTGAAGAGCGTACCGGTGGACCAGTGGCTCTGTCCCTATCCTGAAGAAAGGCACCCCAGTAAACCCCTCTGAAAAATCTTTCCTTTAGTAAAACTATGAGGAAACCTCACGAGGATTCTCCTAGCAGAGGTTCCACCTGGATTCACTTCAGGATCAGAAAAGGGGGGGATACCCTATGCTATTTCACGAGAATTCTTCTAGCAGAAGAGGAAGAAGGGGTTGGTTCCTATGTCGAAGAGAAGGAGTTTGTGTTCTGTCATGAATACTGGATGCGCCATGGCGAGAAGGAGTGGTGGAGAAAGGAGAACCTGAGACAGGTATTTATAGCTGGCAATTGATGAAGGAATTAAAGGAAAGAAGGGAATCTGAAAGATGCTCGCTGAAACTGTCCAAATAAAGAACAGTATTCTCGTGAAGATGTCATTGATTCAGTGCTGATTAAAGAGGGGCGTCTTTTGAGGAACTGCATTGAAGAGTCGTTTCGCCTGGGTCAATAAATATATGGGTACCCGTGACATAAGGTGCAGGATTCCATATACTGTTCGTTGTCAGAAGAAGGTGGGTAGTGCAGATCCTTGGTAGTGGCTGACGATGGAAGTGTTTTATAATGAAAAATGGCTGTGATCCGAGAATCGAGGAATTGCACAACGCAAGGATGAAAGTTTCGGCACGAAAATCGGTGAAGGAGTTGTGATGAGAGATACGAATTTTGGAACAAAATAAATTTTATTTCAAAATTGGGGGGCATGTATTGACACCAGATTTTCGCACCTGATATGTTGAATCGGATGATGACGTGGTGAGGCTGATACTGTGCAGTGGACCCGTTGAATGGTCAAACAAATGGTGCCGGAGAAGGAAACCGATGCAAGAGAAGAGTCCGATGAAGGGAAGAGTCCGATGAAGAGAGAGAATCCGATCTGATGATGAATGAGAAAATATACATCGGCTAAAAAGGAAGCGTGGCATGAGCGGGGACTATTTCCTTTTCAGAAGGCGTATTAAAAGTCCCATTCTATCTTAGAATAAGTTTACTTTATTTGCAAGTTAGTCTGGTCCGATCAGGACTCTCCATGACCAGGGTATAAATATAAACCCTCGTCCATTGTAAAGAATTATTCTCACAATCAATACAACCCGGCTTCACGCCAAAAACCCTAGGAGTAGTATCTCGACGAAGCTTATCGGTGGACGGGCTGCATCAGTTCTGATCTCCGGCTTACCAGTAAGTTAGTCAATTTATCGAACTAGTATAGGCTTTGAATTGAGGCGCATCGCCCTTTCTCGTTTATACTGTTCAACCGATTTATCTTTGAATAAGCAAGATTGATCTAGATTCCCTACGTCGGAGCTAGATCACTATTGATTATTCAACAGTTGATCGTTTATCGGGTTGCACTTTATGTCTAGATTCCCTACGTCGGAGCTAGATCATCAAGATTAGGCTAGATTCCCTACGTCGGAGCTAGACTCATCTTGGTTATTTAAAGGCAGCTTTTGCGGTTTGCTTGGAGTTGCTAGATTGGTTTAGATCTACGCCATGTGAATTAATCTACTTCTTCAACGGCTTTGAGCACTGGTCTTGGTCCGATTTAAGCAATATTTATCTTACAGCATCGTTCTAGGTCCGATCCATGCTTTGTGGTTTAATCTGGTTGTTCTTTGAGTATTGTGTCTGTTTAGATTCCCTACGTCGGAGCTAGATGTTCATAATATGATAAGATTGATCTTTGATTGTCATGCTTGGTTTAGATTCCCTACGTCGGAGCTAGATTCATCTTGATTAGTCAAAGGAAGCTTTGGTTATACCTGATTGTTATTCAAGTGTTAAGTGTGATTTAGATTCCCTACGTCGGAGCTAGGTCTTGCTTGATTATTTGATAGCATACTTTAGAATCAGAACGATCCTGTTAATGTTTTATCTGTTTATTTGCTTAATCTGGTTAACACTTGTGCGAGCATCTTGTTTAGTTGACAGGTTGGTGAGTTGAGTTTGATTGTTTAGCTATCTAATCTGATCATAGCTGGAGAAATCTAGATTCCCTACGTCGGAGCTAGATTTCTTTGAAAAGGTTCTGGTCCGATTGGCTGGTTAGATGGTCCGATAAGATAAATCAAACTGGCAACTAGGCAAGATGGACGATGTATCGGCTTACACTTTGATTATTTAATATCTTGTCCAAAGGCACAGCTGATCCATTATTTACATATCAGTCATATTTTATGCTTTATTTATTTAAAGGCTGATCTGTTACAAGGTCCGATCCTGATTGGTCCGATTCTGAGGTCCGATTGGATGACTGATTAAGGTCCGATTATATTGGTCCAATTGAGGTTGTCTATAAAGTCCGATTTTGAGGTCCGATTAGTATCGGCCGACGCAAGTCTGATTGGGTCTTGGCTGAAATCCAACGTGCCTATGCCGTTTGGAATAGAGCCGGCACAATCAAAGAGTAATTTAACTGTTTTATCCCCTTGTCAATTTCAGGTCAAATTGACTGGCACGCCGCGAACCTGAACAAAGTGCAGGCTGGCACTGGAGTGAAGCAGATCTCCCTGGTCTTCTTGTGCTGCACGTGGAGGATACGACTGCCGATTTTCTGCGTCAACAGCTTCAAATAAGTTCAGAATTTTATACATATCTGAGCACTACAGAGTTTACATCTACAATCATTTTTACAGGCCCAGTTCTTTCGCTACAGCCTCGGCCAGAGGGGCACATTCGTCCACTAACTCGTCGAATTCATCGTCGGCGAGCTCCTCGGGGATGCCATCAGCGATCGGAGCTAGCTCCTGCGTCGGGAAGTGTATCCGAAATAGCGCCAGTATACGGCTCCCGAAGCCAATTGCAGTCTCATGCATAAACTGGGTGGCGCGGTTCGGACCGGCCCTGAGCCGCTGCACCAACGTCAGCATCGCCGAGCCTGACTTGGCAGGCACCAGCGAGTTGGCGTTGAACTCGACCGCCTGTTTCAGCTCCAGCAATTCCCCGAAGCCCTGCAATGGAACCCACATAAGCATCCTGACTTATTCGAGCTCCAGAAGACTCGCCAGGAGATACTCACCGTGCATAGCCTGGTCGTGCGAATCCTTCAAGGCCTGATTGGCCTCTGTCAGGTGTTCGGACTCAGCAGCCAGGCGAAGGTTGGCCGCTTTAAGCGTCCGCACCTCCTCCTCCAGCTTCCGCTTGGCCCCGGCCAGCTCGTCCTCAAGCTTTTTCTTGGCCCCAGCCAGCTTGTCGACCTTCACCTGGAGAGCATCCTCCCTCTTCTTTGCCTCTGCAAAGAACGCGCTATAAGCACAGGTCGCCTGGACAAAATGCATATCAACAAGAAGCACAAGAACTTACCCTCAATGAGAACCTTTATGTCATTCATGAGGTCCTCGGTCTCCACGACATCGGCGAGCTCCCGGTCCTTCTTCATAAGGAATTTCTTGGCAGCCTCAGCCTCACGGACTCTCTCCATATGGATCTGCGCCAAGGTCTGGCGATCCTTCAGGGCTTGCCGCCAGAACTCAAGATCCCTCACGGCTTGGGTCGTGAAACCCTGCCAGGAAAGATATTGGGCATTCAGTCAGCCATGCCCTATAACATCAAAAAGGTGCCAGGAAGACATACCTGTACAACTCGATACAAGACGCTAGCCACGTTCTGCAGCTTTCGGAGCTCGCTCTCTTGATCCGCGAGGTCAAGCTCCATCCGCTGCTCCAAAGTCAGCTCTGACGCCTGAGGCCCGCCCCCGGGCTCGGCCGAGATTGCCTCCACCAAGGAGGCCACGTGGACACCAGCATCGGCGTCCAGACCCTCCCCAAGAAGTCGGCCATCGTCATCTTCAAGTGGAGGGGGGCTCCTAGCCGGCTCCTCCACCCCCGTCAGACCATCTGGGGCCTTATACTCGAGGGTGACCTCGGACACCTTTGCCTGAAAGTCGTCCACTGGGGTGACCATTCCCAAGACGCGTGGAGGACTCGGTGGGCGCAGCGGCCCTGACATGCCAACTGGCACTTGTTCCGGCATGATCAGTGCAGTGCTAGACCTTGACCCCGCCTCTGTAGCGGCAGGCTGACTTGGCGGCGCCTTGCCACCGGCTCCAGGGCGTGGCAGGACGCCGGCATCCACCTGGCTCCCGAGCCTGCATCCAATACTTCGACAACTCAAGCCCTGCATATCAAAGGAACGAACAAGGAACGCCAAGACAACATACCCGCCCTTGCGTGGACGCTTGAACTGCACCCGTTGCCACAACTGCGGGGGCGCTTGGCTCGACAGCAGCGTCGAGTCCGGCCGTAGCTCTGGCTGGGCAAAGATGCTCCCTTGGCCCCCCGACTCAAGGCCTGAGGGAGACCCACTGGCGCCACCTCCTGCATCACCCATCAGAGACGTGGCCTTCCTCTTCCGCTTCTCTTCGGCCTCGGCCCGAGCAGCGTACCCCACCTTCGGGGGTGCCTTGGGAGACCCCCCTCGAGCCACCCTTTGGGACTCGGTCACCTTGCGCACGGCTTGGCGCAATGGCCTTCCCAATCCACCAGTTGGCGCCCGGGCCACTGGGTCATCCTCCAGCCCTTCCTGAGGAGCCGCGATGAAGTCAGCCACCTCCCACGTGGCCTGTCCCTCATCCAAGACACGAGGAGCCCGGGATGCCTCCTCCACTGTCATCAGCTTCTCCAGCCCGACATCGCCCTCGGACAGAGGTGCCGGGCTGAAGTATTTTGTCGCTCATTCCTACAAGACACATACGCGGCAATAGCATAGTCAGTTACACCGGATACCTACTATCTCAACAATCAGACACACAGCATGCAAGGAAATGAAGAACTAACCGGTGGAGGAGGATTCTGCAAAGAAAATGGGACAGGCGTCCCTTCGTTGAAGATCTTGCCGCGCATAAAGCCGGAGATCCTCTCACAAGTCTCCTGGACAGATACTGTCCAGGCCTGCTCCCGAGTCGGGTCCTTGCCACCCGAGAACTCGTACCCGGGATGCACCCGACCCTTGATCGGCCGTGTCAATCGCCGAACGAAAGAGATCATTACAGCTACTGCAGTCAACTTCCGCTCCTTCACCTCGGCGATCAACCCGAGCAGCTCCTCAGCTTCCTACAGCTCCAGGCCCTCTGGCTGCGAATCCCAGGAATCTTTCTTCTCCGGCCGGTGTCCAGTCCGGGAAGGCAGAGCAGGGGATGGTTCGCGACATAGAACCACTATTGCCTCCAGTTTTTGTTGGAGTCGTTCATGTCCAAGACGAAGTACCTCTTGGACATGCCGACCCTCAACAAGAACCCGGCCCCTCCGGTGATCCGATCCGGGCCCATCCCAGAACCTTCCCCGATCATCTTCAT
>CM014272.1:79495421-79511594 GCA_004135705.1 Alloteropsis semialata | reverse complement strand
GGCCGTGGGTAGCTGGACCTCGGTCCATTCCGCGACGAAATCGGCGAGGGTTTGGGATTTGATGGCCGTGGGCGGGGCGTAGGTGATGCCCTGACCCATCAGTTCCATAGCCCATTTCGAGATCCGACCCGTCGAGTCCGGATTATTTATAATCTCACCGAGGGGGAAAGAACTCACCACCGTGACCGGATGCGAGTCGAAGTAGTGGCGGAGCTTTCTCTTGGAGATGAGGACGGCGTACAGCAGCTTCTGGATCTGCGGATACCTCGTCTTGGTGTCTCCGAGCACCTCGCTCACGAAGTATACTGGGCGCTGTACTTTGAGGGCGTGCCCCTCTTCTTCGCGCTCCACCACCAGCGCCGCACTTACCACCTGTGTAGTAGCGGCAATGTAGAGGAGTAGAGGCTCGCCGGTGTCCGGCGGGACTAGGATTGGCGGGTTCGTTAAGACCTCCTTGATGTGGCTCAACGCGGCCTCGGCCTCGCCCGTCCAAACGAACCGCTCGGATTTCTTCAAGAGGCGGTACAGGGGAAGGACCTTTTCGCCAAGGCGCGAGATGAACCGGCTTAAGGCGGCCAAACACCCGGTGACCCGCTGAACTCCTTTCAGGTTCTGAATCGGGCCCATCCTGGTTATCGCGTTGATCTTGTCAGGGTTAGCTTCTATCCCTCGACGGGATACGATGAAGCCTAGGAGCATTCCCCTGGGTACCCCGAAGACGCATTTCTCGGGGTTGAGCTTAACGTCGTTTGCCCTGAGCTTGGCGAACGTGCTCTCCAGGTCGGCCACGAGTCGGTCGGCCTGTCGGGACTTGACAACGATGTCGTCCACGTATGCCTCAACGGTCGGTCCGATGAGTTCGTCAAAACACTTAAGCATACACCTTTGGTAGGTGGCGCCAGCATTTTTGAGCCCGAACGGCATTGTCACGTAACAGTACGATCCGAACGGGGTGATGAAGGAAGTCGCGAGCTGGTCGGACTCCTTCATCGCGATTTGGTGGTATCCGGAATACGCATCAAGGAAGCATAGGGTTTCGCACCCCGAGGTCGAGTCGACTATCTGATCTATGCGTGGCAAAGGAAAGGAATCCTTTGGGCACGCTTTGTTAAGAGCAGTATAATCAACACACATTCTCCATTTCCCATTCTTTTTTCGTACAAGGACGGGATTAGCTAACCACTCGGGATGATACACTTCCTTGATGAAGCCGGCCACCAGGAGCTTCGCGATCTCCTCGCCGATTGCCTTACGCTTCTCGTCGTCAAAGCGCCGAAGGCGTTGCTTCACGGGTCGGGACCCGGCTCGGATGTCCAGGGAGTGCTCGGCGACTTCCCTCGGGATGCCCGGCATGTCCGAGGGCTTCCACGCAAACACGTCGATGTTCGCGCGGAGGAAGTCGACGAGCGCGCCTTCCTATTTCGGGGACAGTTTGGTCCCAATCCGCGCCACCTTCGCGCTCGGGTGGTCGGGTCCAGCTGGACCTCCTTGGTGCCCTCGAGCGGCTCGAACGACGCCAGGCCTTGGGTGAAGTCGGGCGCCTCTTCGACGAGACGCGCCTTGATTGGGGCCAACTCTTCGGTCGATGCGATGATGGCCGACGCCAGCTCGCAGCTTTCCACCTCGCACTGATGGGCCCGTTGGAATGACGACCCCACCGTGATCACCCCCTTCGGCCCCGGCATCTTGAGCTTGAGGTAGGTGTAGTTGGGGACGGCCATGAACTTCGCGTAACATGGGCGGCCCAAGATGGCGTGATAGGCGCCGTGGAATCCTACCACCTCGAACGTGAGGGTCTCCGTCCGAAAGTTGGTCGGGGACCCAAACGTGACGGGCAGATCGATCTGCCCGAGGGGGACGGCCTGTTTACCGGGGACTACCCCGTGGAAAGGCGCCCCGGTCGGGCGAACGCGCCCTCGGTCGATCCCCATGGAGTCGAGCGTGTCGGCGTAGAGGATGTTTAGCCCGCTCCCGCCGTCCATCAGCACCTTGGTGAGGCGCTTACGTCCTATGACCGGATCAACCACGAGAGGGTACTTACCCGGCCTCGGGACGAATTGCGGATGGTCGGCTCGATCGAAGGTGATGGGTGCCTCTGACCACTTGAGAAAGGCCGGGGTCGCCGGCTCGACGGCGTACACCTCTCGGCGTTCCACCTTGGCCCGCCCTTTGCTCACCGACGCCTCCGTCCCACCGAAGATCATCAGGCATCCATCCGGCTCGGGGAAGGGTTCGGCGTCCGCGTTCTCACCCGCCCCCTTCTCGTTCAGGGCCTGGTCGGCCTTCCTCGGTCGGGGCGCCGGTTTCCGAGAACCCCCGGCCATGAATTTCTTCATGAGGGAGCAGTCCTTGTATAGGTGTTTGACGGGGTACTCGTGATTTGGGCACGGCCCGTTCCACTTCTTCTCAAAGTGGTCGGGGACCTCCCCAGTCGGGGGTTTAAAGGTCGGGTTCGGGTCGGCGGCGGCTACCATGGCGGCCTCGCCGTCGTTCCGCCTGCCCTTGCCCTTCCTCTTTTTCTTGGTGGGGGGCTCCGATGGGCCTCCTTCCACTTCCTCAGTCTGCTTACCCTTAGGGTCGGCGGACTGGTGGAAGATGGCCCCCACTGCTTCCTCGCCAGCCGCGTGGCTCGTAGCGATGTCAAGCAGCTCCTTCGCGGTGCGGGGACTCTTCCGCCCGAGTTTGTGGACGAGGGATTTGCACGTCGTCCCTGTGAGGAACGCTCCGATGACATCGGCGTCAGCGAGGTTGGGGAGTTCGTTGCACTGCCGGGAGAAACGCCTGATGTACTCCCGGAGCGTCTCCCCCTGCTTCTGCCTGCAGCTCCTGAGATCCCATGGGTTTCCAGGGCGATTGTAGGTCGCCTGGAAGTTCCCCACGAAGACCTCCCTCAGGTCGGACCAGCTGCCGATTTGTCCGGCGGGGACATGTTGGAGCCAGGCCCGCGCCGAGTCGGCCAGATGGAGCGGCAAGTTGTGGATGATAAAGTCATCATCGTCGGCCCCTCCGGCTCTGCAGGCGAGTCGATAATCCTCGAGCCAGAGCTCGGGGTCGGTTTCCCCGTCGTACCTCGGGAAGTTCGACGGGGCTCTAAAGTTGGCGGGACGAGGAGCCGCACGGATCCGCGGGCTGAAGGCCCGTGGTCCCGGCGCCTCCGGACTCGGCGTCCTCTCGTCCTCTTCCTCGTCGTCGTACCGGCCGCCTCGTCGGGGAACGCGCCCTCGCTGTCGCTCGGGTTCGCCCGCGGGGGGTCGTCGCCGGCGGGCGTCCAGTATGCTCCGAGCATCCTGGATCGGGCCGACCCGCTGTTGGACCGGAGCCGCGTCCCCGGGGGGACGGGGCTGGTGCACCGAGACCCCTTGTTGGGCGCGTCCGCCGCGCCCGCCGGCTGGCTGCCTCGAGGCTTCGCGGTGTCCCATCTGCGATGCTCGTCGTCGCGACTGCGAACTCTCGGCCTGCTGCGCCGCGGCTCGCTCCAGTAGCTCGCCGAGTTCTCGCTGCGCCTTGCGGGCCTCCGGGGTCACCGGCGGGGGGAGCCCTCTCACGAGCATGGCTGCTGCGGCTATGTTTTGTCCGGCGTGGGCAAAACACGGGGGCGGGGCACCGTCATCGTCGACGATTTGGCGTTGCACGTCCCGGGCGCGCTCCCGCGCCGGAGCCGCGTCTCTGACCTGCAGGAGCTCGCGCTCGATGCGTTCCCGTTCCTGCTCGACCCGCACCCGTTCCTGCTCCAACCGGCGGCGAGCTTCTTGGAGCTCCTCCCGGCGTTGCCGGGTGTCGTCGGCTTGGGATCGTCGTGGCGGTGTGGCCGCTCTTCGCGGGGCCGGCTGCCTTGCCACTGCCGCGGCTTGGGCCGCAACCGGAGCGGGAGCAACGGGCGCGTCGGCCACCGGGTGACCGTCTTCGGGGCCCGCCGGCCCCGAGCCGCTCTCACTCGCTTCTCCCTCCGCCCCGTCGGGGGTGTCCGCCATGAAGCATTCCCGGGAAGGGTGGTGGCTTTCTCCGACGAGCTCAGTGTCGGATGCCTCCGAAATGGGATCGTCCAACAGGTCGAAGACCGACTCGGAGACGTGATCGATCACCCCGACGAACTCGCTGTTCGCCGGGGTGGGGCTCAGGAGGCGTGTCACCAGGCGGGACACGACTTCAGCCGCGTTGCGCAGACCGTATGGGGCCGCATACGGTGGGATGGAGTCCAGCATCCCTGGGGGAGAGGGGCTCCTCCCATAAGCTGAGTAGCGACGTTCGCCAGGGCGAACCTGACACAGCGCGCGTCTTCCTGAGTGGGCCGTGGCCCCAGGAAGACCTCGAGCTGCTCCCATAGCGGGGCCTCGTTGGCCCTCGAACGAGGGTTGCCAGCCTCGTCGCCAGGGGTGTTGATGTCGATGTCCGCGAGGGCCTCGGTGGCGGTCGCGACGTCAGCATCGGCAGTGTTGACCGGGGGCGTGAGAGCGACTCTCTCCAAGTCCCCGGTGTCGGTGATGACGAAATCCAAACTCCCAAGACGCAGCTGCGTCCCAGGAGTCCAGCTCGATCCGCGGGTGGCCATCCGAAGCCTGGTGATCGTCGAAACGCGCAAAGCCCCTACCTGGCGCGCCAACTGTCGGTGTAAGAAATAACCAACAAATAAATTTAGTGGATTGCGCGTCTGGGCTCCGGATGGTTCGCGAGAGGACACAAGGGGTTATACTGGTTCAGGCACTAACGCCCTACGTCCAGTGTCGATCTGCTCGTGTTACTCGCGTTGCTCGTAGTAGGGGTTACAAGCGGTCGAGAGAGGGAGAGGCTCCCAAGTCTCTGGGTGTGTCTGAGCGTGAGAGAGCGTGTGTGTTTCGTGGGTTGTGTTTTCGTCCCCTCTCCTGAGGCTTGATTTTTCTATTTATACTCAGGAGAGGTGACGCTGTACAAGACGTGTTAAAAAAGGTAAAGAATAGGAAACTTGTTGAAGAAGCCCCGCCGCCTGCGGGACACTGTGGACGCTGTTCGGGCTTGTTGGGGTCGTGCTTCTCCTTGCGCGGCGCCAGCGGACGGGCTAAACAGTGGGAGTCACATCCTTTAGCCATACCGGACAGTGCTCGGTAAGGCCAATTAATGCTGATGGGGTGCGGCGTAGTCGTGTGGCGACACGTCCTTATGCCGGGTCTTCCTGACACCCTACTCCGGCCCGGGCCCACGCCGATTCGGGCGAGGCGAAGAAGGGTCGGAGGAGATAGCGTAGGGTTGATCAGGACGTACGAGGGTTGGCCGAGGCGGACCTGGGTCGGCCGAGGCGGACGCGGGTCGGCCGAGGCGGACGAGGGTCGGCCGAGGCGGGCGGGGGTCGGCCGAGGTAGACGAGACGGAACCAGGTCAGCCGAGTCAGAGGAAGATCGATCCTCCCCTGATCTGATATTCTTCTTGTTTACGGGTTTTCTTATGCCCATCTCCTTCCCGAACCTGCGTGGTCCCACCCGTCGGTGAGAGGGTCGGATATTGATATCCGACAGGACCATAGGTAAATAATTACCGTACCCCGAGGTTCCTCCGTTGTCATAGCTAATGACCATGTTGGCTGCCTTCGGCCTGTATTTGCTTTTCTCGCAGTCTTTGGCATAGTGCCCTTCAAGACCGCAAGTATAGCACTTGCCCTTGCCCTTGCTCGGCTGGTTCTTCTTCTTCTTAAAAGTGGTTGTCTGATTAGCCTTGACTTCAGGCTTGTTCTGGTTCTTCTTTTTCTGCTGGCCCTTGAAATTTCTCTGGACCAGGTTTGCACTAGAGGACCCAGCAATTCCTTTGCCGCGGTTGTCCTTCGCTCTCGCCTTCTCCTCAACATCGAGAGACCCAATGAGCTCAGACACGCTGAACACTTGTCTCTTATACTTCAGAGAGGTAGCAAAGTCCCTCCAAGAGAGCGGCAGTTTAGCAATCATGCTTCCAGCCACAAACTTGTCGGGCAACTCGCATTTAAAGCCCTCTAGCTCCTTAGCCAGTGACTGAAGCTCATGAGCCTGTTCCACTACTGAACGGTCATCGACCATCTTGTAGTCGCAAAACTGCTCCATGACATACAGCTCACTGCCAGCATCAGAAGCACCGAACTTGGCCTCAAGCGCATCCCACAGCGCCTTGCCACTGTCCAGTGACAGATAGCTGTCCACTAGGTGATCAGCAAGAACGCTAATTACGGCACCTCGAAACAGGTTATCGGCTACCTGGAAAGCTCTCTCCTCATCAGGAGAAAGATCCTTAGCCTTTCCCTGTGTGACGTAAAACAGTTTATGTAGGTCAACCAAAGTGACATTCTACTCTGCCATCTCTTGTAATGTGTTCCATCGAACACATGTGGTTTAAGCGCACTTGCAAAACTAGCAGTCGATAGCCTATCACAATTATAAGGTTTTTGGATTGTTAGAAATATAGGCAGCATTCGACATATTTTAATTCCGAATAAAAGTATGTAAATCGTAATGACAATTAGTGATCCAGTGAGAACATGATATGTGCATGTGTTCAAGTTTAATCTCATATTAAACAAGAACAAAATAAAGAACCACAGAAGGTTCAGAATGTACCCTGAGACGGGGCCGCTGCCGGAGGCATTGGCTGCGCCGTTATCAACTGGATTAGTCATGCTAATCGGTTGACCTTGTTCGGTGTAGCCGTACAAATTCGATGCAGTGACGAGTTGATGCAGTGCAGTCCCTCGAACGGCACCAGGAAGTAGTGGATGTAGTCGTACAGGCCACCAGGAAGAAGACGATGCAGACGAACTTGAGCAGTCGCGTGAAGACGCTCCCCAAAAACCTTATCGCCTGGCTATCCCGAGCAGGATCTCAAGCCAGTCGAGGTTCCGGAGGCTCTGCTCTCGCTAGAACCGTGCGCGCAGTGCTAGCGATGGGGAGGCAAGCGTTGCAGCAGAAACAATGAGGGAGAAGGGAGAGGTCTCCTAAACAGGAATACCTGAGGGGTTGTGTTGGTGTGTGTCTCTGGGTAGGGGAGGGCCTCCTTTTATAGGCGCTGCCTGACGGAGGGGGATGCACCTGGACGCCTATGCAGGAAAGGCAAGAATCTCGCGGAGCAAATAAGACACGTCCCTGTGAGCGTTTAAGGTAGGTAATTGATTCTGCCATAATCCCGTTGATTTGCAAAACCAATCACAGCACCGCAACACATCACGTCCGTCACGTCACGTCAGGCCCGGCGAAGCGAGCGAGCGCGCGCGCGTGTGGCATCCCGGTTACCCTTTGCCAACTTCACATTGGGTGTACCATGTGTCCACCTAATAAGTTGGTTGAGATCCTCTTAACTACCAATATGGTAGTAACCACTTTTAACTCCCTTTGCATTAATCGTGGGCCTTAAATATTTTAGATTTAATTGGAATATAAAAGGGCCAAGCCCAAATAAATCCAACAATAGATTCGTCTCACCAAATTTCTCCTCTTAACACGATGACATACGCGGTTTTCGTGTTAAAAAAAGCATTTGGTTGCTAGAAATCTTTCCCCAAAGAGAAGCCAACCGGCCGGACAAATTGATAGGAGCTACACATAAGTTTGTTCAAAACTCAAAATGCTCACCAAAAAAAAAACTGCAAAGAAAAAGAATGTAGAAACAACCCAACAAGAACTCGATTCCCACCCATCACCAAATTTCGCAGCCCAGAAGCAATCAGCCCGGCCCAGATCCCAGCCGAGCCGAAACTGAATCGCGAAAGGAAAGGGCCTGTTTCGGGGAACTCCGGCGACTGACGGCGGAAGGCGATGGGATGGCTTCTTCTCCTATCGGCGGTGGTGCGGGACGTCATCGCTGTGACCTCTCCTCGGTGGTCCGGTGCGGCAGGCAGCGGCCACGGTGGCCGGCGGGCCTTTGCCGGCGCAGCAACTCTTTCTCCTTCAGGATAAATCTTACGGCCAAATTGAAACTAACTGGTAATCACTAATTTTTTCAGTTACGTAGCGGCACAATTTACAGTCCCCGCCTTGGAAGATCACATCACAGATCACACCTGACCAACTGCAGAATTGTATCTTCAGCTGAGAGGTCTGAAGATGGATTACCTTGGGTCGCACCTGATCCACTGTACATTTCTCTGAAAGAACATAGACGAGGTATCCTTCAGGCATATACCACTGTAAATCTTCATGTATATATGTTTCTCAGACTTCACAGTTCTGCATTCCATTGGATAGCAAGTGCTCGTGTACTCATTCAATTACAAAATGGAAGAACAAGTAACATGCAAAAGATGTATTGGTTAGGGTCTTAGGGATGCCTTGTGTCAATTCTGCATTCATAAGTATCATTTTTCCTGATGTGCAATGATCAAAGCAAAGAAGAGGATGCAGAGGGTGACCACCAACCATAACCTCGGCTTGCACATGGTGCCCACTGGCGACTGAGAGAGGTAGTCAAAACTTATTCCTGCATTAACTAATGTAGTTTAGTCCATGATTGCAGATTTGCAGGGTACCAAACACCTGCTTCCTACGTCAACATGAATGCCAATCGGGATGAAGGGTGGGGACAGTCAGACAGGTTAGCTTCGGCATGATTGTGCGTGCGTGCGTGTGTGTGTGTGGTGGTTCTGGCCATGAAACCAACCACACCCTTTGACATCACATCTCTGAATGAAAACCTGCACCAGGAAACTCTGCCCTAGGGGGGTCTGGTCATGAAACCAATCACACCCTTTGACATCTCCGAACGAAAACCTGCTCCAGGAAACTCTGCCCTAGATAACAGAGCTGAAAAAACGGAAAACCCTGCTCTAGATAATAGATTTGAACAACTTGGCCAGCACACATGGTCTGCAAAAAAGTGACATATCTCTGATTACGAGTAGTAAGATTATATGTCTGACCCTCCCACCAATAAAGCATACACATATTTCTAGTTTGGCTGTATTTTGCTCAATCATAAGAAAATCAGTAGGCAAAAGGGAGACCACCCGGTGTCCGTCGTTGTTTCGGTTGGACTGCGCGGGCTTTTGAGGGTACCACCCTTTGATGTGGTCTTTTGTTTTTCAGTTGTGCTTCTTGCGAACTCGTTAAGACTGGTTGAATTGCTGTAATTTCGTTATCTCTGGTAATGAAATTCGGGCAAGGCCCTTATGGAAAAAAGGGAGACCACCCACACCATAAAACAGAAATATCAATTGCAAGCTTGCCAAGTCCACATTACATCTTTCAAATTTGCTGAATAAAATAAATCTGTACATCAACTACAAAGTACTAATGAATTATTACAATGAAACCGCACCAGAGGATTGTGTTATAGCTTCAAGTAGTCTTGGCATTGGGGGCATTTCAAACTCTTGAAGACCCTCAAGAGCCCGAACCACTTCATCCATTTCAGGCCGATCAAATTCATTATCTTGGATGCACCAACATGCAACTTTGCAAACCCTTTCAGCCTCTAGCAAATTGAAGTCCCCTCGTAACTGTGGGTCCATCAAACTCTGCAGCTCTCCCTCATGAAGCTTGCCAATGGCTTGCACAGGGAAATAAACAACACGGGAACCAATACTACTGTGTACTTCTGGCATGTTCCTCCTTCCTGATATGATTTCCAACAGTACCATACCGAAGCTATAGACATCAACTTTTGGTGTAATAGCAACACTGCTAAGCCACTCAGGAGCAAGATACCCTGCAGTGCCTCTGAATGTAGTTAGAACTCGGCTGTAATCCCTTCCTACAAATGCTGCCATCCCAAAGTCTGCAATTTTAGGAACAAATGATGCGTCGAGAAGTATGTTTTCTGGCTTAATATCACAATGTATGATGCATTCGCGGCAACTCTTATGCAAGTAGAGCAATCCTCTAGCCACTCCTATGGCTATTTGATACCTTGTGCTCCAACTTAGGACTGGAGCATTGCTCTGAAATAGATGGCCATCAAGAGATCCATTTAGCATGAGTTCATACACAAGTAGTCTCTTATCACCTCCACAACAGAAACCAATTAATCTGACTAGGTTGATATGTTGGATCAATCCGATTGAGCTCACCTCAGCCCTAAATTGCTTCTCTCCTTGGCGGGCACCATCAAGCCTTTTTACTGCTATATTAGTCGAGTCACTTAACACTCCCTTGAATACAGAACCAAAACCACCACCTCCGAGCCTCTCAGAGAAATTTTTAGTAGCACAGCATAAATCATTGTATCTAAAGGCTATAATTCCACCACCACTACCTTGAACACTGTGTAATGTCACACCACACAATCTGAATCTGCACCTCCGAATCATCATCAACAACACGAGCATTAGGAACCCCAAAGTAGCAATGCATGCAACAGTAACAGCTCTTGGTAGTCTTATGTTGGTTTTTGTAAAACTCTGCAAATCTCTTGCAGCAAGGCGAATATAAAGAATGTCTTGAGAAGTAATAGCATTGCCATCATCCTGATTTACGTTAAGCAATTCTCCATGCCATACAGAACATATGCTGTTGTTATAGGCATAAGCAGTGCAGGAGCAGTCGTTGAGACAAGCTTGTGCGCAATTGCTTTGTGTGGTAGCATCTTCTAATCTCCCAGGATTATAGGGCAATGTAACATGAGTTATAGGGTGGAACACATCTGTGGAACTTCTTGTGCTTTTGTTGCTAATATTGCAATCTAAGGGAGTATTTCTGGCACAACCTCCAGTTCGATCCTCGAGCTCCCAATCATGAGGCGACATTTGATAGAAGCTCTCCATACATTCACAGAATGGGCTCGAATTGCCATTGCAGACCGTGAAAGGCCCACAAACAGCATACGTTGTGCAGAAATCAGAAGGCTGGGCATATATGTTCTGCCAAGACTCTGTGGCTTGTGACCAAACTTTCAGCTTAAGTTGACCAGTGATGTCTATTGGAACGAATACGGAAGATGATTCATCCAATAAGGTGTATGTGAAGTACACCTCTTTGTCGTTATCGACATATGTAGGCTTAAGTAAACCTTTGGTCCTTGGATCCATGTCTAATAGCGCATTCAGTACTGATACAAGTTCCGCTAATTTTCCAGATGGCCAAGACCAGTACACTACAGAGGGGGGCTTGAGACTTCTAAGGAGCAACACCCCGTTGGTGTCTATTCCGACGGAGTATGAGCCAAGACCTGGATCAATCAGGCTCTTCTTTGAGATGAATTGACGATTCAAACTAGTGACCTTATTTCGGCCTATCTTGGCGCCAGGAAGCCCGACATCCGTTGGGTAGTCAAAGCTCTGCCACAACGGTACTTCATTAGATGTGGTTTCAGCTGATATGAGGGCAAGGTTTCCATTATTCATGAGAACAGCACTGGTATTGTTTGTGCTATTGAAAATGATGCCAGTAGTGGACCAGATTATAGACTCAGTACTGGCGTTGTTTAATATGATAACGAGATTGCCATCTCTTGAGATCTTGAGGTGTGCTACCTTGAGTTCGGGGTCAGTGATGGGCTTCTCCCTATTGGCGATCCAAACAGTGGTAAAAACTGGGATCTTGTTGAACCATATGCCAAGGTACCATCCGGGAGAGGAGGAAGTGGTGGTGCTGGGAGACTTACTGGTGGTGCTTGAGCCTTGCTGGAACTGGAAGAAGCCGAGTGCAAACTTGCCATTTCTTGATATGAGCTTGTCGCCAACGGCAAGGGGCTCACCTGCTGCAAGAGTATCACTGTTTGCAGTTGCAGCGAAACATGTATTGTGCAAGGAAGAGAAGAGAAGAAGTCCTCCGAGTAAAATGTACTGGGATGGCATGGTTGGAGAAAAACTGGAGCCGCTATTTGGATGAAAAACTGACGAGGGATGGATGGACTGCTATTTGGAGAAGGAAGAGATATATAGAAAGTGGATGCATCCAATATAATGCAGCCTCCACTGCATGCATGATGCATGTTCAGCTAAGGCAGATGAACCAGCAAGGACGCTGCAGGTCCAACTGCCTGCATGTTCATCAATCAGCACTACAGGTACTCCATTTTTAATTTTATTTATTTATATAATTTTTTGTGAAGATCAGCACTACTTAGTACGCACCTGACCTGGTGAAACATTCCGTGTTGAAAATTGTGGATTTAAAAATTTTTGTTTGAATTGATTGCTTAAACCTAGGAGTGTGATCTCTCTCTCCTCTAATAACTCTTAGTAAATAAATTGAGCTTTTAATTGGTAAATAGGGAAATGATTGTTAGTGTGATTTGGTTTTGTTTGGTTTCAATTTGTGAGTGTGAATTTATATTTGAATTCCCAATTCAAATATAAATTCAAAAAACTAACCAGCTAACTATCCTAATCGGGCCCCAAACCTCCCAATCAATCTGGCCCAACCCGAACTCACTTCTCTCTCCGATTCCCTGCGTCGGCCCAACTACAACCCATCAGGCCGGCCCGCCAGCGTCTCCCATCCTTTCCTTCTTTCTTTCTCTGCCGCCTGGGCCCAGCCGCACAGGGGTTCTTCTTCCCCGTCACGCACCTGCCTCACGCGCGCCGCGACACGCACCGCACCGCCGCCTCCGCACTCCCTTCGCACGCGCGCCTCCCCACGTGCTCGCGCCCGCCCGCTCTCCCTTGGCTCCCAAGGAAGCCGCGCGCCCACGGCACCTCCCCACTCCAGCCTGGCCGCACCAAGCCTCTTTCCTCCCTCCCCACGCAATCTTCCTCCATAAAATCCCCATCCATCCCTCTCTCTGTTCTCTCCAAATCCATGGGCGGAAGCCCTGCTACACCATGTCGCCGGCCAATTAGAGAAGGGAAGAGGAGGAGAAAGAGTTGAAGGAGCCGCTCGTGGAGGAATCGAACCGGGAGCCACGCCACTGCGTCGACATCGCCGCGCCGCCGCCGCCGTCGCCGCGCCACTGACAACAAGGAGGAGCACCGTCGGGACGTTGTACCGCGAGCCTTCTCCAATCTCGTCCACGTCTCCCTCACCACCTCACCGTGAGCACCCTCGCCGACCACCCCTTCTCTCTCTCAGTTGCTCTGCTCACCATCTCTGTCCGGCCGTCGAGCCGCCATGGGAACAACGGGAGCTCTGCTCCGCTTGTTGATTGTGCTGCTCGGCCTTCGAGCCGCAACCGTTCTTCTGCAGGGTCATGCTCATGTCGCGTCTCTTCCCTGTCTCTCTCTCTCCACGCTGTTTCTCTCTCTCTGGTTCGTTTTAGCGCCGCCCGATGTCGCCACCATACTCTGCACCGACCACCATCGCCGCGTTTCTGCCGAGCCGCACTTGCATTCGTACCTTGACCGCACCACCGTTCTCGCACACGCGCCCTTTTCCTTCCCATCTGCATCACTGCCGTCCTGAATCCGCCGCTCCGCCGTGTCCCCGTTTGCCGCCGCCGGTCCGATAGGCCATCTCTGTTGCTCTTCTCTCCGCTCTATCTCTCTCTCTCTCTGCTGAACGCACGGGAGACCACAACGAGATCTGGCCGCACCGTTCACAGAGGATCCCAGCGGCGCCCAGACCCACTGACGCGCGGACCCCACCTCGCTTTCCCGCTCGTCACTGACCTGTGGACCCAACGATCTCATCCCTCTCTCCGATCTCATCCGCTCAGCAGCAAATGACCATGGGTCGGATCTGACATGGCCCATGGATCCCTTCCCCGTTTCAACCCACGGTCGGCCCATCTAAAATGAAAAGCTAGCCCACAACCTACTGACCGCCGGGACCCACCTGTCATGCTCTGCGTCTCACTGACCTGCGGGACCCACTGACCTCTGACTTGCTGACCTGTTGACCCGGTCAACGTTGACCGTTGACTTGGTCAACGCTGACGTCATGCTGACGTCATCAGTGGCGGACCCCACTGCTGACGTCATGATGACGTCACCCTGCCACGTGTCACCTCCTCAGGCTGCCACGTGTCTGCCCCTTTTCTTTTTTTTCGGAATTTCAGAATTAGGTTTTATTAAAGGAAATTCATAATAAATTCAATTTAGCTCAGAAAATTCTAAAACCAGTTTCATAATTCTTCTAAAATTATGACCTACGCGTTAGTGTAGGAGTTGAGTGCTTTTTGGCTCTTCTTTCGTTCTTATTTGGAGTTTATTTGCAACTAGCTTATCGTTTTATTTATCCGATTATTAGGATCCTCGGAGGACTTGGACGACTACGTCGACTACAACCACGACGATCGTGACTTCATCAACAAAGTGAAAGTGAAGGACCTTGCTCCAGGTTCACGTCCATTCCGACTTTGAATCCTATTAGGCATTGCTATTAGAATTGCTAAGCGCTTAAATTCATGATGATGATGTTAAACCCATGCATAGCCTTTGATGATTAACCGATATCCTTGTTTACCTATATACACTGTTATATTCGTGCTATGCTTGCATGTGTGGGATTAGCTGTGATCTTGATCATCTTGGCGTGAGTTTTGGGTGGGATAAAACTGAAGAGTTTCGAACCCCCGGCTGGAGTGAGCAGACATTAACCGACCTTCTGGTCGGGGCTTGGGGAGTGTGTTGGGCACTTCCTACGGAGTACCTGTGGCGGGTACATTTGTTGTGGATCTTTGGAGGAGTTTGAGGATATTACCTGTAATGGGTAGACGGGCGGACCGCGGAGTCGGATGGCCCAGTTTGGAGGCTTGCTTGCTCTGGCTTAGGCTGAGTCAGTTGGACCTGGTGACGGGACTTTGTCAAACGTGCACACCACTTATCCTCATGGGGAGGATTCCAGCCATTTCTAGCTGGGTGGTACCAGATATGTGGAGAAGTGTGTATAGGATTGGGTTGGCCGAACACTGGGATGTTCGGGACCCGGTGTGGCAGAACCGCCCTAATTAAACTGGCTCAAGCACGTTAACCGTCATCTCAATCACTTGATCCGGTTACTCGTACTTCAAACAGTTCAATTAGACGATCTGTCGGGTCAAGCCCGATGAAACCACCGTATTTCCGATCGAACCAATGTGCACAAGACTCCCTCGAAGGAGAGCACAGATGTTACCAACATTACCATAATTTACAACAGTTCCATAATTAAGTTTTACAAGCCAGAGTTTAAAACACTTAGAGTACAAACTAGAGTTCTGAATAAAAGCGCGGAAGCTAAACGATGAGATACAATAACATGTTCATAAGCCCGAAGAACATGTCATTAAAAGCACACAACAAGCCAGTTAATCCTCGATCCACTCAACGGTCCAACCCGCCGGAACGGTCTGACCATCGATGATCCACTGCTCGGAGCCATCGGACAAATTGAAATCACACTCTGAAAAGCAAACCCACAAGCAAGGCTGAGTAACTAATACTCAGCAAGACTTATCCGAATATGGTTTATAACACCGACTCCTAGGAATGCAAGGCTTTTGGCTGTGGGGTTTTGTTTTGCCGAAAAGCAACTAATAGTTGATTCTAACTTTCAAATTTTAGCATCAGGTTCATAGCCATTATCAAGTATCTATGTGAGCACCTTTTCTATAGCAAACATGTGGAACAACAATAATCATAGAACCATCCTTATTTACCATTCACCATTCAGTTGCTTAGTGCTGTACAGCGGACAAGCGGTATTCATAACGGAGAAGTGCCGCGATCATGATCGAATTTACACCTTGCAAGGGAAACCTGAACACACGGCACGTAAGCGCTCCCAGAGCCTTACGCGACCACCTTTCCCGTCATCTCCCGAATATTCAGACTAAACCCACTAGTCCCGGGTGCAAAGCCCTACCGGTCCCGGACCAAGTAGCCGCAACTACACCCGCCATCCGTCCACTCCCAGAGTAGTGGGAAGAAGCCCAAATACCGTTTGAGTCAGGTACATCAGTTTCCTGGGACCCAGACGCCAGTATATGCACAGTACGTTCAATACTTGCCCAACAATACAGCCATTCCATTTCATACGTAGACGGGGCAAATTGCCCACACAGTGTAACACGGAGCCCCCGGGATTCGGCCCGGCCCATCTGGCAAAAGCGGGTCGGTTACACACAGGAGCATCGAACAGGCCCCCACAAAGCTTATGATTTCAACATAAAGTAAAGAACCTATATCTCGCGAGTGACAGGAAATCACTCGACTTCTACCGGTCCTATTTAGCATGGCAAGCTATCGACCTACACATACTAGTATCTTGACATAGGAATCCTAAGGATTATGCATCTAGGGTTTCAATCATATCCAAAACTTAAATGCGCAACACTTAAGTAATTGTGTTGCATAGTTTTGGAAATTAGGGGTTATGATACGGTGCTTGCCTT
>CM014272.1:79451440-79483002 GCA_004135705.1 Alloteropsis semialata | reverse complement strand
CTGAGCGCGGCCCAGACGCCAGCCGGCCGCACGGCTCGGCCTGACTGGCCTCCTCCTTCCCCGACGTCTTCTTCGCATGGACGCGGGCAGGGGCGCCTGCGCGCCGAGCGCCCGGTCAGCGCCGCCGTCCACTCGCCTCCACCGCCCCCAGCGACGAAACAAAGAACCAAGAGGAGCACGACGTGTTCCCGGACTCATGGAATCCATTCATCGAGGTGGATACATGGGAGGAAGATCAGGATGAGCTGTCCACGTTGGGGTGAAGGGCAGCAGCTCTGGAGGTTCGGTTCTCTCCTCGAGGGTGACCTCGTGTGATGGGAAGGCCAAATGGTTGAGGGGAAAGGTGGGGTGGGTAACGGAGCAGCTCTATGCTTGATGAGTTGAAGGCTGGTGGTGAGAGGAGATGGGCTGGCCATGCTGAGGTCGCCCATGGCAGCACGGCGGCCATGGGACCTGGAGTTTCGGCCCAGGCAGTGACCAAGGGTGCAGCGGGGTCTGAGAAGGGAGCTGGGATGGTTGGGACGTGGTGGGTGAGAGGAACTGAGGAGGGAGGACGGAAGTCGAGAGAATCCGAGATGGAGAACCGGCGCGCAGCTCGGGTCTTGACCGGAGCAGCGACACCACCGGTGACGAGGCGATGACGCGAGGCCAACGGATGGGAGAGTGGTTGGGGCAGGGCATGGCGAGGGAGCTGGCGGTCAGGTGCACGCTGTGCTCAGCATTGATGAGGTAGGACGTGCACGGTTGGCCGGCCGAAATCGTCGCGCCGCGTCGTGCACGCCAAGCTGCGCGGTGACCGCGAACACCGGCGACGACGTCCACCGAACAGGCCATCTTCGGATGGCAAAAACTCCCAAAACCACTGCATAAGCCGACCCATCCAAGAATACAAAAGTTGTAGAGGGATGATAGGGCTACAGCTTCGAGTAAGGGAGTTTGCTCCAGAACTCAACGGATTGGGAGATGAACGAGAGTAAAGTTCGTCAAAAATCACGAAATCCGCCCAGACAGGCGATTTCGCGATAGACGAAAACTGGGTTGTGCAGCTGTTTTAGAAATTGGACTGCGGGAGATTGGGGAAACTTCAAGGAGTGAGTTTGGTACTGTTGGAAGGATCATTGGAAACTCTACAAGACTGATAAAGGCTCCATTGCAAGATAACTAGCTTAACACATATTTTAATTAAGCACTTAAGACAGCAAAAGACATGATTATGCACTTTAGCGCTAGAGAGCCAAAACACATCTAGAACACTAGCTATGCACATGAGATGTTCATGAAACTTGATAGACATGTTAAATAGAATATAAATGAAACATTAAAAGTATATTAGCATGAGCTATGCATACAATGCACATGAAATGACAACATATGCATTATGTAGGAGTTGATGATGTACTACTGATCATGCTTACAGGTTTTCTCTACTATGCCATGCGATGGTATCACAAGTGTTATGCATGAGATGACAATTACCATGCTACAACAATCCATATGCTTAAAGGTGAAATGCAATAGGTTAGTTGATACTTGCAGGGTTAAACACCAGAGGTGTTACACCCGGCTATTCTAGCCCTTCGTTTCCGAGACTCTCGACACCACCGTGGCCAGGCTAGAGATTCACGATCCCGGGTCCCAAGCCTGGGAATACAGTATGGTACCGTTCTGGTTAGGAAGTCATGGCTGTGGGTTGTGTCTCAAGACGGATGCGCAGCCGTCTGCAACCCGAGTGGGGCCAGGTGTACACACTCTGCAGAGTTAAAACTATACGTATAGCCACATCCTCGGTCATGGACACCCCTCGATCCAGCTTCTTCTGATTAGTGTTTTGGGATATTCTACCTCTCCCCTTTTTCATAACCTTGGGCTGGTTGAGAGCTGATAGTGCGGATTCCGGCTTGTAGCCGCTGAGATGGGAAGAGTGGGAGTCTTCCCATCGACTCGTGAGGAGCAGGAGGTGAGAATGCGACGGGACCCTGGTGTGCTAGGGTTGACCCGTGGAGATGATAGCTTGGGCTGTTGTTGGAGATATTTATTTCTATTGCTGCTGCTGCTGCATAGGAAACCCCAGCTTAATTCCTTGATATATTTGATATACAAGAATTAGGCCACCTTAAAGCTGCATACGGATGGTGACGTGGACCTGTCCCATTCCTTGGGGACAGTTCGTGAGCTTGCAGGTTTGGGCTTGGATTCCGAGTTCAACCGACGGATGCTACTTTGAAGGGTTGTGTTGCTTCGCTCAAGGTTGCCTGTGGCGAAGACCGGAGATGAAGACTTGAAGATCTAGCTACCGCTTCGTAGGCATTCTTCTTGCCGTTTAGCCCAAAGGGCTTGTATCAGCTACGTTTCCATATTATCCTTGTAACAATGGTACTCTGATTCGAAGTATGGATATGATATTATGCTGAAATGAGTTCTGTACGTGATAGCAGTTGATTCTGGGACTATCACAATGGTACAGGGAGTCGGATTCTCCATTTTGGAAATCCGGGTCGTTTCAGTTGGTATCAGAGCCGTACTTGACCATAGCACGCAACCCTAAGTTGGTCGTTAGCTTAAGAATATTAGCCTCAACAAAAGAACTTAGAACTCAATGGAGAAGTTGTTGAGAAGACCATGAACCAACAAGTATAGAAGTCCACCCTATCTATCATGCCACGATGTAGCTATATCGCTAAGTGTGTGAGATCTTTAAGGCAATAGGAGTCAGCCTTAAGATAGCACTGTATATAATGTTTGCATGCTTGAGTGAGCGCTTCTTGTCGCAGTTTCTTGGTTCTTATTGTTCTTACCCTTGAGTGTAGACTTATACATTAGTCAGTATTTACATGGTTGTACTTGACTCCATTTTTAGATAGCATGAGTGCCTTTCTACCTAGAACTGACCTCCACTATGCCTTATAGAATATGGAAGGAGTAGTCGAAGAACAAGAGCACGTCCAAGTGAATCCAGGAAATGGACCAAGCAATGTCCAGCAAGAAGCACAACCCCTACCTGAGTCAGGCTTTGTTGAAGTGATTGCAACTCAGACCCAGATACTTCAGCGCATGACAGATGCAGTGACTCTCGGACAAGAAACACCTGAAGATAAACAGTGGAAAATGATCAAGAGCTTTATCAAGCTGAAGCCACCCACCTTTGACCAAACAGATGATCCCTTGGAAGCCGAGGATTGGCTAGATGAAATTGAGAAAAGATTGGACTTGACTTCTTGCACTGATGAGGAGTGTGTAACAATAGCTGCCTACCAGTTGATTGGTACGTCAAGAGTTTGGTGGAACGAGTACTGCAGAACCCATGAAGACCCTGCTCGTATCACTTGGGAAGAGTTTAAAAGAGCCTTCCTGGAGTTCCACATTCCCAAGGAAGCTCGTGTGATCAAGGCAGAAGAGTTTCGCAATTTTACCCAAGGCACAATGAAGGTGCAGGAATATTTACGAAGCTTCACCAAGATGGCGAGATATGATCCCACACGCACAGACACTGATGAGAAGAGGCAATATTGGTTTCGCCAAGGCCTGAACCCAGAGATTAGGCTGTATATAAGTGGCTGTTACCGAACGTTCATGCGAATGGTAAACAGAGCCATGGAAATTGAGAAGGAAATAGATAGAAGAAAAGAGAGAGAATCTAAGAAGAGAAAAGCTGAGTACCCATTATTCTTTCACCCATTACGACAACATAAGAATGAACAAGGAGACCATGTTTATCCAGAACCCAATTACCAAGAAGAGCACAATTGGGAAGATAGTCCAGAGCAGCCCAATGTCGCAAGTGATATCAAGATTAAATGCTTCAACTGCAAGAGAATTGGACATATGGTGAGTGAATGCACAGGAAGGAATCCACGTCGACACACCAAGTCAGCTAAGACACCATCAATCATGACAAGAGCACCTGTGACGCAAAGGAAGCCACCGCAGAGTGAAGTTCGAGGAATACTGAATCATATGACAGAAGATGATGCAAAAGATGCACCCGAGGTCGTCATGGGAAGGTTCAAAGTCAATGGCATTGAAGCTTTGGTATTGTTTGATCCTGGAGCAACCAGTTCATACATTTCTTCGAAGTTTGTTGAAGGCCAGTCACTTCCTGTAGTACGCCGAAAGAAGCCCCTCATCACCAACACACCCCTTGGAAATATCGAATGTGCAGAGAGGTGTAAATCAGTGAGTATCTTGATCAATGGATATGAATTCTTTGCTGATCTAACAGTTCTGAAGTCAGATGGAATTGACGTGATACTTGGAATGGATTGGATGACAAAGCACAAAGGAATCATCTCATGCTCACCTAGACTTGTGTTTCTGAAGCACCCATATGAAGGTCACATAAAGTTTGAACCTCTGAAGTCCAAAGATGTGCCAAAGATGATATACAATCTCACCACCAAGACCTTGCAAGAAATACCAGTAGTACAAGAGTATCCAGATGTCTTTCCAGATGAATTACCAGGATTGCCACCAGATAGAGAAATAGAGTTTGTGATTAATCTGGTGCCAGGAACAGCTCCATTGCCAAAAGACCTTACAGAATGATAGCTGAAGAACTGGATGAATTGAAGAAGCAAATCAAAGAAATGCAGGACAAAGGAATCATTAGGCCGAGTGCCTCACCTTGGGCGTCACCAGTACTATTTGACAAGAAGAAGGATGGTTCGATGAGAATGTGCATTGACTACCGCTCGTTGAATGCAGTAACCATCAAGAACAAGTACCCGTTGCCAAGGATCGATGACTTGCTTGATCGACTCAAGAAGGCAAAATACTTCAGTAAGATCGACCTTCGATCAGGATATCATCAGATGAGGATTCGAGAATCTGACATTCCCAAGACAGCGTTCGTGACAAGATACGGACAATTTGAGTTTGTGGTCGTAACAAGTGGTTTGACCAATGCACCAGCTTACTTCAAGAGTATGATGAATAAGGTATTAATGGAAGAGTTGGACAAATTTGTTGTGGTTTTCATTGATGACATCATGATTTACTCGGAGACCGCTGAAGAGCACGCACAACATCTGAGGAAGGTGCTAGAGAAGCTTAGACAACATCAGTTGTATGGCAAGTTCAGCAAGAGTGAGTTCTGGATGCAGAAGGTAGCCTTCCTTAGACATGTGATGACCCCAGACGGAGTATCAGTCGATTCCGAGAAGATTGAAGTTGTATCCGGATGGAAGCAACCCAGAAATGTCGCAGAAATCCGAAGTTTTCTTGGATTAGCAGGCTACTACCGCAGATTTATTGAGAATTTCTCCAAGATTGCCAAGCCCATGACTGATTTATTGAAGACCAATGTTCCATTTGTATGGTCGGACAAATGTGAAGCAAGTTTTCAAGAGCTCAAGAACCGACTCACTACCACTCCAATTCTGACGACACCAGATAATCGGAAGGATTTCGTTGTGTATTGTGATGCCTCCAGACAAGGTATAAGATGTGTGTTAATGCAAGAAGGCAAAGTAGTTGCTTATGCTTCACGCCAGCTGAGGAAGCACGAACTGAACTATCCTACTCATGACTTGGAATTAGCAGTCGTAGTGCATGCTCTGAAGATATGGAGACATTATCTCATTGGAAGCAGATGTGACATATACACAGATCACAAGAGTTTGAAATACTTCTTCACGCAATCAGAGTTGAATATGAGACAACGAAGATGGTTGGAATTGATCAAAGATTATGAGTTGGAAATTCACTATCACCCCGGAAAAGCGAATGTAGTTGCAGATGCATTGAGCGGCAAGAGCTATTGCAATAATCTTATGGTGCAAGAATGCCAACCAGCTCTATATGAAGAAATGGAAAAGTTGAAGTTGGAGATAGTAAGTACAAGTCAATTGAACGAAATGAGGATCAAGTATAATTTGGAGGATAGAATCCGACAAGCTCAGAAGGAAAGTACAGAGATTCAGGAAATAGTCAAAAGAATGCAGGATGGACACCTTCCTACTTTCAGAGTTGACGAGCAAGGAACAATATGGAAGAAAGAAAGAATATGTGTGCCAGAAGTGAAGGAACTCAGGCAGTTAATCCTAAAAGAAGCTCATGATTCGAGATATTCCATACACCCCAGATGTACCAAGATGTACCAGGATTTGAAGCAACGCTTCTGGTGGAAGGATATGAAAGTTGATATAGCAGGACATGTCGCGAATTGTGACACTTGTCAAAGAGTGAAAGCTGAACATCAGAGACCGGCAGGATTACTCAAACCCTTGGATATTCCAGTATGGAAGTGGGAAGACATCAGTATGGACTTTGTTGTTGGATTACCCCGGACTCAGAAAGGCAATGATTCAATTTGGGTTATTGTGGATCGTTTGACGAAGGTAGCACACTTCGTACCTGTAAGAGCAGATTACAGAGTTGACAAGTTAGCAGAACTATATGTTGATAATATTGTGAGATTGCATGGAGCACCTCGAAGCATTGTATCTGACAGAGGATCGCAATTCACTGCCAAGTTCTGGCAACACTTGCATGACACTATGGGAACAAGCTTAGAGTACAGCTCAGCCTTTCACCCTCAGACCGATGGTCAGACTGAAAGAGTTAACCAAATATTGGAAGATTTGTTGAGAGCTTGTGTTCTGACATACAAGAAAGATTGGGAAAAGAGCTTGTCCTACGCAGAATTCTCATACAACAACAGCTATCAGGCTAGTTTGCGAATGTCGCCATTCGAAGCACTTTACGGCAGGAAGTGCCGTACGTCTTTGCTTTGGTCGGAAGTTGGAGAAAGAATTTTCTTTGGACCAGATGACATCAAAGAAGCTGATGAGCATGTGAGTAAAATTAGAGAGAATCTGAAAGCTGCTCAGAGCCGTCAAAAGAGTTACGCTGACAAGCGAAGAAGAGATCTAAGCTTTGAAGTTGGGGATTTTGTATACTTGAAAGTATCACCCCTTCGAGGCACAAAGCGATTCCATGTCAAAGGAAAGTTGGCACCAAGATATGTTGGACCATTTGAGATTACCCGGAAGATTGGCAAACTTGCTTACGAACTGAAGCTAACCCAAGACCTAGCTGGAGTACACCCAGTATTCCATGTATCGCAGTTAAGGAAATGTCTTCGAGTGCCAGACGAGCAAGTGCCAGTGGAAGCCTTGGATATTCAGGACACATTGGAATATCTAGAATACCCTATCAAGATTTTGGATACAGCTGTGAAAGAAACAAGAAGGACTTCTATTCCTTACTGCAAAGTTCAATGGAGTAATCACACCGAACAAGAAGCCACATGGGAGAAAGAAGCAGATCTACGACAGAAGTACCCGCACCTCTTCGAGCCATAGGTAACCCTTAATCTCGGGGACGAGATTCCTGTGAGGGGGGGAGTCTGTAACATTCCGTGTTGAAAATTGTGGATTTAAAAATTTTTGTTTGAATTGATTGCTTAAACCTAGGAGTGTGATCTCTCTCTCCTCTAATAACTCTTAGTAAATAAATTGAGCTTTTAATTGGTAAATAGGGAAATGATTGTTAGTGTGATTTGGTTTTGTTTGGTTTCAATTTGTGAGTGTGAATTTATATTTGAATTCCCAATTCAAATATAAATTCAAAAAACTAACCAGCTAACTATCCTAATCGGGCCCCAAACCTCCCAATCAATCTGGCCCAACCCGAACTCACTTCCTCTCCGATTCCCTGCGTCGGCCCAACTACAACCCATCAGGCCGGCCCGCCAGCGTCTCCCATCCTTTCCTTCTTTCTTTCTCTGCCGCCTGGGCCCAGCCGCACAGGGGTTCTTCTTCCCCGTCACGCACCTGCCTCACGCGCGCCGCGACACGCACCGCACCGCCGCCTCCGCACTCCCTTCGCACGCGCGCCTCCCCACGTGCTCGCGCCCGCCCGCTCTCCCTTGGCTCCCAAGGAAGCCGCGCGCCCACGGCACCTCCCCACTCCAGCCTGGCCGCACCAAGCCTCTTTCCTCCCTCCCCACGCAATCTTCCTCCATAAAATCCCCATCCATCCCTCTCTCTGTTCTCTCCAAATCCATGGGCGGAAGCCCTGCTACACCATGTCGCCGGCCAATTAGAGAAGGGAAGAGGAGGAGAAAGAGTTGAAGGAGCCGCTCGTGGAGGAATCGAACCGGGAGCCACGCCACTGCGTCGACATCGCCGCGCCGCCGCCGCCGTCGCCGCGCCACTGACAACAAGGAGGAGCACCGTCGGGACGTTGTACCGCGAGCCTTCTCCAATCTCGTCCACGTCTCCCTAACCACCTCACCGTGAGCACCCTCGCCGACCACCCCTTCTCTCTCTCAGTTGCTCTGCTCACCATCTCTGTCCGGCCGTCGAGCCGCCATGGGAACAACGGGAGCTCTGCTCCGCTTGTTGATTGTGCTGCTCGGCCTTCGAGCCGCAACCGTTCTTCTGCAGGGTCATGCTCATGTCGCGTCTCTTCCCTGTCTCTCTCTCTCCACGCTGTTTCTCTCTCTCTGGTTCGTTTTAGCGCCGCCCGATGTCGCCACCATACTCTGCACCGACCACCATCGCCGCGTTTCTGCCGAGCCGCACTTGCATTCGTACCTTGACCGCACCACCGTTCTCGCACACGCGCCCTTTTTCTTCTCATCTGCATCACTGCCGTCCTGAATCCGCCGCTCCGCCGTGTCCCCGTTTGCCGCCGCCGGTCCGATCGGCCATCTCTGTTGCTCTTCTCTCCGCTCTATCTCTCTCTCTGCTGAACGCACGGGAGACCACAACGAGATCTGGCCGCACCGTTCACAGAGGATCCCAGCGGCGCCCAGACCCACTGACGCGCGGACCCCACCTCGCTTTCCCGCTCGTCACTGACCTGTGGACCCAACGATCTCATCCCTCTCTCCGATCTCATCCGCTCAGCAGCAAATGACCATGGGTCGGATCTGACATGGCCCATGGATCCCTTCCCCGTTTCAACCCACGGTCGGCCCATCTAAAATGAAAAGCTAGCCCACAACCTACTGACCGCCGGGACCCACCTGTCATGCTCTGCGTCTCACTGACCTGCGGGACCCACTGACCTCTGACTTGCTGACCTGTTGACCCGGTCAACGTTGACCGTTGACTTGGTCAACGCTGACGTCATGCTGACGTCATCAGTGCGGACCCCGCTGCTGACGTCATGATGACGTCACCCTGCCACATGTCACCTCCTCAGGCTGCCACGTGTCTGCCCCTTTTCTTTTTCTTTTTCAGAATTTCAGAATTAGGTTTTATCAAAGAAAATTCATAATAAATTCAATTTAGCTCAGAAAATTATGAAACCAGTTTCATAATTTTTCTAAAATTATGACCTACGCGTTAGTGTAGGAGTTGAGTGCTTTTTGGCTCTTCCTTGGTTCTTATTTGGAGTTTATTTGCAACTAGCTTATCGTTTTATTTATCCGATTATTAGGATCCTCGGAGGACTTGGACGACTACGTCGACTACAACCACGACGATCGTGACTTCATCAACAAAGTGAAAGTGAAGGACCTTGCTCCAGGTTCACGCCCATTCCGACTTTGAATCCTATTAGGCATTGCTATTAGAATTGCTAAGCGCTTAAATTCATGATGTTAAACCCATGCATAGCCTTTGATGATTAACCGATATCCTTGTTTACCTATATACACTGTTATATTCGTGCTATGCTTGCATGTGTGGGATTAGCTGTGATCTTAATCATCTTGGCGTGAGTTTTGGGTGGGATAAAACTGAAGAGTTTCGAACCCCCAGCTGGAGTGAGCAGACATTAACCGACCTTCTGGTCGGGGCTTGGGGAGTGTGTTGGGCACTTCCTACGGAGTACCTATGGTGGGTACATTTGTTGTGGATCTTTTGAGGAGTTGGTGGATTTACCTGTAATGGGTAGACGGGCGGACCGTGGAGTCGGATGGCCCAGTTTGGAGGCTTGCTTGCTCTGGCTTAGGCTGAGTCAGTTGGACCTGGTGACGGGACTTTGTCAAACGTGCACACCACTTATCCTCATGGGGAGGATTCCAGCCATTTCTAGCTGGGCGGTACCAGATCTGTGGAGAAGTGTGTATAGGATTGGGTTGGCCGAACACTGGGATGTTCAGGACCCGGCTATTCTAGCCCTTCGTTTCCGAGACTCTCGACACCACCGTGGCCAGGCTAGAGATTCACGATCCCGGGTCCCAAGCCTGGGAATACAGTATGGTACCGTTCTGGTTAGGAAGTCATGGCTGTGGGTTGTGTCTCAAGACGGATGCGCAGCCGTCTGCAACCCGAGTGGGGCCAGGTGTACACACTCTGCAGAGTTAAAACTATACGTATAGCCGCGTCCTCGGTCATGGACACCCCTCGATCCGGCTTCTTCTGATTAGTGTTTTGGGATATTCTACCTCTCCCCTTTTTCATAACCTTGGGCTGGTTGAGAGCTGATAGTGCAGATTCCGGCTTGTAGCCGCTGAGATGGGAAGAGTGGGAGTCTTCCCATTGACTCGTGAGGAGCAGGAGGTGAGAATGCGACGGGACCCTGGTGTGCTAGGGTTGACCCGTGGAGATGATAGCTTGGGCTGTTGTTGGAGATATTTATTTCTGTTGCTGCTGCTGCTGCTGCATAGGAAACCCCAGCTTAATTCCTTGATATATTTGATATACAAGAATTAGGCCACCTTAAAGCTGCATACGGATGGTGACGTGGACCTGTCCCATTCCTTGGGGACAGTTCGTGAGCTTGCAGGTTTGGGCTTGGATTCCGAGTTCAACCGACGGATGCTACTTTGAAGGGTTGTGTTGCTTCGCTCAAGGTTGCCTGTGGCGAAGACCGGAGATGAAGACTTGAAGATCTAGCTACTGCTTCGTAGGCCTTCTTCTTGTCGTTTAGCCCAAAGGGCTTGTATCAGCTACGTTTCCATATTATCCTTGTAACAATGGTACTCTGATTCGAAGTATGGATATGATATTATGCTGAAATGAGTTCTGTACGTGATAGCAGTTGATTCTGGGACTATCACAATGATACAGGGAGTCGGATTCTCCGTTTTGGAAATCAGGGTCGTTTCACCTGGCTTGCCAGTTGCACAAGCTAGTTGGTACAAGGCCAGGAAGTATTTATTCTTTAATCCAAAATATGCAATGGTGTGGTCAACATAGAGAATACTTTGGTTAGCAATTCTATAAAATATATAATTTCAATAGAAGTATTAAATATTGCTCTAAAGTATCTTTACCTAAAAAAATAAAGTATTCTTCAAGATAAATAACAACTATAACTTAAATCCTAGATCGCAAAAATACTTGGGCTTAGTCACCCTATATATTCTAATCTCCCTCAACTTAATTTGACAAGACAGGGCTCGTTACAACTTAATTAGTACAGACAGCCATGCTCAATCACAAGGCTTCCTTCCTGGCTTGCCCAATACATGGAGTTGAGATGAGGCACATGGACATGGTACTTGCAGGTAAAGAGTACAGCATCCATTCATGCCATGTTCTGGGGGAAAACAATTCTAATTTTAAACACCCAAACCCAAACTAACAAACAGAGTCTCCTCCTGAGGTTCAGAAGAACGCGCAGAGATATCATCAAGTAGAATTTCCCCAAAAATTGCTGAAGCGCCCCTTCTCCCAAGAACTGAACATGGAGTCACTTTGACATCTCTGAGATAAAAAAAAATGCTCCCAGAAGCTCTGCCCCAGATAACAGAGCTGAACAACTCAGCCACCACACTGCACACACAAACCCTATAAAGAAGTGGAATATCTCGGCAAGCAGTCAGTGGTGGCGTGCATCAAATTCTCCTTCAGTTTAAGGATATGTTGACTCTCCCATCAATGACATAAACATACACATAGTTCTAGCTTTCAGCTTCTTCCAAATCTAGGTCACCTTTCAGCCTTTTCCAAATCTAGGTCACCTTATAATTGTGGATCCACCAAACTCTGCAGGTCTCCCTCATGAAGCTTGTTGATGGCTTGCATGGAAAATAAGCAACACCGTCTAGGTCAGCTTGTATTACCACATGCACCATAAAACACAAGATCTTTTCAGTTTCTGAAACTGAAATGTGGTTTGGGCTAATCAGTGCAGGTGCCGTCTTTTGATCTCGTAATACTTTCAGGCAGCAGTGCACATGTGCCTTATTACATGGAGCTGTAATAGCGTTGGAATTTTTTTTTGTCATGTTGTAATACATACGGATAGGGGTTCTCCCTTTACCTCTAAAAAAAATTCAATTAGAAATTGCAATTGCCCTTTTATTCCTTCAGCTCCATAATACAAATTTCGAATAACCGCAAAAAAAAAGAAGAAGAAAAATACAACGTTCGAATTGCTGAAACAAAAAACAACTAGGAATATTGATAAGCTTATATTAAAATTGCACCGGAGGCTCAGAGCGTTTCGTTAGAGCTGCAAGTAGTCTTGGCATCGGTGGCATGTCAATTTCCTGGAGACCCTCAAGAGCATGAACAACTTCACCCATTGTTGGCCGATCACATTCATTATCTTGGATGCACCAAAATGCTACTTTGCAAACCCTTTCAGCCCCTTCCAAATCGAAGTCACCTTGTAACTGTGGATCCACTAAACTTTGCAGATCTCCATCATGAAGCTTGCTGATGGCCTGCACCGGGAAAAATGCAACATGGTAACTGCTCTTACTGTTGTATACTTCTGGTGTGTTCCTCTTGCCTGATATGATTTCCAATAATACCATACCAAAACTGTAAACATCAACTTTCGGCGTAATAGCTACTCCACTAAGCCACTCTGGGGCAAGATACCCTGCAGTTCCTCTGAATGTAGTCAGAACACGGCTAAAATCTCTGCCTACAAACGCTGCCATGCCAAAGTCTGCAATTTTAGGAACAAATGATGCATCGAGAAGTATGTTTTCTGGCTTAATATCACAGTGTATGATGCATTCACGGCAACTCTGATGCAAGTAGCATAATCCTCTAGCAACTCCTATTGCTATTTGATACCTTGTGCTCCAGTTTAGGATGATAGCATTGCTCTGAAATAAATGGGCATCAAGAGACCCATTTGACATGTGCTCATACACAAGTAGCCTCTTATCACCTTCACAGCAGAAACCAATCAATTTCACTAGGTTTATATGTTGAATTAACCCGATTGAGCTCACCTCAGCTCTGAATTGCTTCTCTCCCTGGCGGGCACCATCAAGCCTTTTCACTGCAATTGTAGTTGACTCACTTAACACCCCCTTGAACACAGAACCAAAGCCACCACCTCCTAGCCTTTCTGAGAAATTTTTAGTAGCACGGACTAAATCAATGTATCTAAAGGCTATAACTCCACCACTTCCTCGGGTGTCGTGTAACATCGTATTGAACCGCTTGAATCTGTTCCTCCAAATCATCAACAACAGTATGAGCATCAGTAACCCAAAACTAGCAATGCTTGCAGCAATAATAATAACTTTTGTTTTTCTTTTGCCGTCCTTCAAACTTTGAAAATCTCTTGCGGCCAGGCGAAGGTAAAGAACATCTTGAGAAGTAATACCAAAGCCATCGTATAGGTTCACACTAAGCAATTCCCCATGCCAGACAGAGCATTTACTATTGCTATACGAATAAGCAGTGCAGGAGCAGTCGTTGAGACAAGCTTCTGCACAGTTGCTTTGTGTGGTAGCATCTTCTATTCCCTGGGGATTATAGGGCAACATAACACCAGATATTGGGTGAAACACATCTGTTGAACTTGTCTTGCTTTTGTTGCCAGTTATGCAATCTAAGGGTGCATTTCTAGTACACCCTCCTGTTCGATCACCAAGCTCCCAATCCAGAGGCGATTTCTGAGAGAAGGTCTCCATACAATCACAGAATAATGGGCCTGAATTGCCGTTGCAGACTGTGAAAGGCCCACACACAGCATATGCTGTGCAAAAATCAGAAGGTTGGGCATATACAGTTTGCCAAGATTGATCGGCTTGCGACCAATAATTCAGCTTAAGCTGACCAGATATGTCTAGTGGGACATATACAGAATATGATTCATTCGTTAAGGTGTACGTGAAGTACTCCTCTTCAGGGGTATCTTGATATCCTGGTATAAGCAAACCCTTGGTTCGTGGATCCACGACCAGCAGCCCATTGAGTACTGTTATAAGTTCCCCTAATTTTCCAGATGGCCAAGGCCAATACACTACAAAAGGGGGCTTGCTAGTTTTGAGTTGCAATACCCCGTTGGTGTCTATTTCAATGGAGTATGAGCCGAGACCTGGATCAATCAGACTCTTCTTTGAGATGAACTTATGGCTAAAACCAGTGACCTTATTCCGGCCAATCTTGGCACCAGGGAGCCCGACATCCGTTGGGTAGTCAAAGCTCTGCCACAACGGTGCTCGATTTGATGGGGTTTCTGGTATGAGGGCAAGGTTTCCGGTGCTGTTGAGAACAGCACTGATACTATCTGTGCTATTGACAACAGTACTGGACCATAATTTGGACTCAGCGCTGGTGGTGTTGCTCAAGGCTACGATGACGAGGTTGCCATCTCTTGAGATTTTGAGCTGTGTGGTGTTGAGCTCGGATTCAGCGATGGAGCTGTCCCTGTTAGCAACCCAGACGGGTGTGCAAACTGGGATCTTATTGAACCATATGCCAAGGTACCAGCCAGGGGAGGAGACGGTGGTGGTGGTGTTTCCGCCGGTGGGCTTACCGGTGGTGGCTATGCTTTGGCGGAACTGGAAGAAGCCGAGCGCGAACTTGCCGTTCCTCGAGACGAGCTTGTCGCCGGCGGCAAGCGCCTGGCCTGCCGCGAGGGTGTCGCCTTTTGCAGTTGCGCTGGAGCATGGAGCAGCAGTGTGCAAAGAAGAGAAGAAGATGAGCCCAGCCAGTGCTACGTAGAGGGGAGGCATGGCCAGACAGAGAATAGAGTGTTCTGTCAGTTGGAGATTGCAGACTAGCAGAGAGCTACGAGCATATATGCATAGTGGTGTGTGCTGATGATTATGCTGTTGGGAGAGGAAAACAAAGTGTTTCAGTGAACAGTAACACCATGGAAGGAAGGATGTGAACGACCTCCATGGACGTAATGCAACGAAGACCACCGGTCAAATTAATTAAGGCCATTGATCCTGATCAGGACGGCGCACTTGCGGGTCAAATAGTTCATTAAGACCACTGGTTTCAACAGCGATGTGGACTGGTGTGATGTCCTAATCCACAGTCTCGCTGTTGTTGGCGTGAAGGACCCGGTGACCGGGTCGTCGATCCGGTCCAATGGTTCTGTCCCATCGCGGCGATGGACGGGCATAAAGCACGACAGAGGCCGCTCGTCGGCACAAACGTCCGGCCACTGCGCCCTACGACCGAGGCCACAAGAATTCCAACACTAGTGATCGATGCAGAGTTCCAGACACACACACACACACGCTCTGTTATGGAACAACAGATAGCATATGGTCAGCAGATTGAGAGGAACAGCCGATAAGTTGGACGAGAATCTCTTCCTGCTCGTTTTCACATGCAGCTAAAAAATCAGTCATCAAGTTCCTTGCTCAGTGCAATTGGCACTAGAAACTTTGCATTTTTTTCGTGCATCCAAGAACTTGCGCCGGACAATTCGAGTAGTCTCCCTCGAGTCAAACTTTGAGCAGGCAGGTCCCAGTCTCCCAGCCACCAGTGTAGCTACATGACACAATCACACAAGGTCTCACGTCTTCTTCCCAGCAAGCTTCCAGCGGATGACTCAACTCTCAGGCACTCCAGGCCCGGCCAACGCAGCTGCCACCAGTTTTTCCAATGAAGAAGATTCCAGCTGAGCTCGTAGGCATAGCTCGGTCCATTCCACGCATAGTCAAGTCAGGCAGGCTCAAGCACGACGCGAGGCTTCCATCCAAACGATGAATTGAAATGCGTGCTGTGGCAGCCTCAATCATCGAGCATCCATTTGGTCCAAGCCACTGCCGAACAAGGTGGGCAACTGGGCATGTAACATCGCAGTGGTGGTGGCGCCCATCTGTTCCCCGCAGCTGTGGTGGCCATTGGTCGTCGCAACAATGGACCTACAGTTTCAGGATGAGGAAATTAAATCCGACCAATGCAGCACTACTCTTGGCCGGAGTGATCCGGCTGACACTAATCACCACGCTTGGGTTGCACAGGAATTAGGAGTGCAGTAGAGAGTTTAGAATGGTCACCTGAAATGAATGAAGCTCCTGAATGTCTCCGGCAATCAGCTGGCCCTTATCGCCTTGCTTGAGCCACTGAGAGATCATTCCATTGTGGACGATCGTCTAGAAGAGCCGGTGATGAGAATAAGAACGAGGATAGTTAGTGAGAACTGACCAAAGAAGCTGACAGTAAAAACGAGGTGATCAAGAACGACAATGCAGCAAAATCAAACAGCAAAGTCTGATCGTGTTGCATTTCCCTTTAATAAAATTAGGTAGCGGCCTCCCTCCCGACTTTCTAAGAAAAACTGCAAACAGCAAAGGCTCAGCAGTTGCTCTAGAACTCACAGAGAACAAAACATCGGAAGCCTGACATCTGCACAAAAGAAGATAGCAGATGTCACCAGCAGATTTCTAGCTGACAGTGCTTTCACATTCTTGATGCAGTTCATTAGTGCTCTACATACCGACACATACTTCATAAGTGGTGTGCGTGTGCGTGCGTATGTGGTGGGAGAGCTCCTCCAATGCCCATAGGGCAGTTTCACTCATGATGACACAGCCACACAGGTATCCCATTGCCGGTTCCGGAGTCCAGCAAACCGATTCTGGAGTCACTTTGTCATCTGAAAATGAACAAAATGCTCCACTCAAGCTCAACACATGACAATAGAAGCTCACCATATCAATTCCTACCAAAAACTGGAGACTGACCGTGTTAAAGAGTAAACACCCCTTTCACAATTCTAAGACCATCCACACGTTAAAGAAGCTATCACTATGCCACAAAATGAGAACTTTGAACCCACTGTACCGGTGCATTGTCTCCATAGGTTCAGATAAAAGGAGTGCACGACTATATATAGGAAAAAAAATAGACCAAAACACACTGTGATATCATAGATTTCAGTAATCAACTCTTCCTTTCTCTTTCGTATGTAAACATTTTCTTTTTTATTCAATATATAATCAGTAAGGGCTCGTCACAAAACTCTAAAGAAAGCAGGAAGTAGTGGCCATATAACAGCTTTTTTTCATAATACATAGTGGCAGATATCAAATTGTCAACTTCTTTCTTCAATTTAAGAATACATGTAAGCTGTCCCATGTCCCATCTCCACAAAACACACACACATATTGCTACAAAACTTTACTTGCTTACTGTAACAGCCGCTAAGAAACATAAAAGAGAGTGGATAGACCACATACAGCTTACAGAAGTGCAAAGCTGCCTTCTTTAATTCCTTCCAATCCACACTACAACATTTAAATTTGCTGAAAAAAATTTAGTAACATCAATTAAGTACTTATGATGCTGAAGCTTCATCAGAGAGCTCCGTTATAGCTGCAAGTAGTCTTGGCATCGGGGGCATATCAAGCTCCTGTAGACCTTCAAGAACCCGGACCACTTCACCAGTTGTTGGCCGATCAAACTCATTATCTTGGATGCACCAGCATGCAACTTTGCAAACCCTTTCAGCCTCTTCCAAATCAAAACAACCATGTAACAGTGGATCGACCAAACTCCGTACGTCTCCTGCATGAAGCTTGCTGATGGCTTGCACAGGGAAATAAGCAACATGATAACTATTGCTGGTGTATACTTCAGGTGAATTCCTCCTTCCTGATATGATTTCCATCAGTACCATGCCGATGCTGTAAACATCAACTTTTGGTGTAACAGCAGCTCCACTAAGCCACTCTGGAGCAAGATACCCAACAGTTCCTCTAAATGTAGTCAGAACTCGACTAAAATCCCTTCCAAGAAATGCTGCCATCCCAAAGTCTGCAATTTTAGGAACAAATGAGGCATCAAGAAGTATGTTTTCTGGTTTAGTATCACAGTGTATGATGCACTCCCGACAACTCTGATGCAAGTAGCACAATCCTCTAGCAACTCCTATGGCTATTTGATACCTGGTGCTCCAGTTAAGGATGGAAGCATTGCTCTTAAACAGATGGGAATCAAGAGACCCGTTTGACATGTGTTCATACACAAGTAATTTTTTATCACGTTCACAGCAGAAACCAATCAATTTGACTAGGTTGATATGTTGGATCAATCCAATTGAGCTCACCTCAGCCCTGAATTGTTTTTCTCCTTGACGGGCACCATCAAGCCTTTTCACTGCTATAGCAGTTAAGTCACTTAACTCTCCCTTGAATACAGAACCAAAACCACCTGCCCCCAGCATTTGTGAGAAATTTTTAGTAGCATGGCTTAAATCTGTGTACCTAAAGGCTGTAATCCCAGCACTGCCTTGACTTTCATGTAACGGCACTCCACACCACTTGAATTTGTTCCTCCAAATAAGTAACAAAATCATGAGCAATAGTATCGAGCAACTAATAATGCTTGCAGTAGTAACAATAACTCCAAGGGTTGGTTTTCTTTTGTTGTTTATCCGAAAACTTTGCAAACCTTTGGTGGCGAGGCGAAAGTAAAAAACATCTTCAGAAGTATTGTCAATCCATCATTCTCGTTTACATGAAGTAATTCGCCATGCCAAATGGAGCACATGCTATTGTTATAGGAATAGCCAGTGCAGGAGCAGTCACTGAGACAAGCTTCTGCGCATTCGCTCTGAGTAGTAGCACCTGCTATGCTCTGGGGATCATAGGGCAATGCGACATGAGCTATTGGATGGAACATATCCGTTGAGCTTGTCGTGTTATTTTTGCTAGTGCAATCTAATGGTGTATTTCTGACACATCCTCCTGTTCGGTCGCCAAGCTCCCAATCCAATGTTGACCTCTGAGAGAAACTCTCCATACAGTCACAGAATGGACGTGAAATGCCATTGCATATGGTGAAAGGTCCACAAGTAGCATAGGGAGTGCAGGGATCGGCAGGCTGGGCATACATGCTTTGCCAAGACTCTGTAGCTTGGGAGCAAACCATCATCTTGATCTGACCAGTCATGTCGAGCAAGGCAAATGTGGAAGATGACTCATCCAATGATGTATACGTGTAGTACTCCTCTTCATTGTTCTCAACATATGCAGGGTTAATCAAACCTCTGGTTCGTGGGTCCATGTTTAGCACTGACTTGAGTACTGTTATAAGTTCATATGGTGATGATTTTCCAGATGACCAAGACCAGTACACTACAGATGGGTGGTTGCGGTGGCTGAGGAGCACCACCCCGTTGGTGTCTAGGTGAATGCTGTATGAGCCAAGACCTGTATTGATCAGGCTCTTGTTTGAGATGGCCTGGTGATAGAAACCAGTGACCTTGTTTCGTCCAAACTTGGCCCCTGGTAGCATAACATTTGTTGGGTAGTCAAAGCTCTGCCACAACGTTACATTAGATGGGCTTTCTGCTACAAGAGCAAGGTTTCCATTGTCCAAGAGAACAGCACTAGTATTGTTTATGCTGGTTTCTATCCTGTTTTTGGCAGCAATGTGAGTGGACCAGACTATGGATTCAGTGGCATGGTTCAAGACAACAAGGTTGCCATCTCTAGATATTTTGAGATGTGTTAGGCTCATGTTGGGGTCAGTGATTGGCTTCTCCCGATTAGCAACCCATACAACAGTAAAAACTGGGATCTTATTGAACCATATGCCAAGGTACCAACCGGGGGGGCAGTGGTGTAGACTGACTTACTATCGCCTGAGCTTGGTTTGAAGAAGCCAAGAGCAAACTTTCCGTTTCTTGAGATGAGCTTGTTGCCGATGGCAAGCACCTTGCTCCCCGCAAGAGTATCACCATTTGCAGTTGCAGAACATGGAGTGTGCAGCAGTGCAGGGAAGAGATTATAAGCAGCCCTCCAAGTAATATGTACAGGGGTGGCATGGCTAAAGGAGAGATTATGAACTAGTGAGAGGAGATGGATGGGTGCTTGCCACCCCAGTCCTGCTATTCAGAGAAGAAGACTTGATATATAGGAAGAGGATGCAACTTGGATTCAGTGCATGTTCGGCTATAACCCGGAAAGAACAGACGACGCCACATGTCAACTGCATGCATGTTCAGTACTGCCTACTTGGCCGGGCCTGCCACTTTACGAGCTAGTTGGTACAACCACAAGGCAAGGGGGTATAGTATATACTCCCTAACCCAGAATATAAGTAGTCATTAGTTAGGCAACAATATGATCGACAGGGTGATACTTTGGCCAGCAGTTTCTATGAAAATATTATAAAAGTATTTTTCATTATTATACATCGACCAAATCTGCATGATTTTTTATTCATTAATAATCAAAATCAAAGCCACAAAAGTTTGAGCGGCAAGAATCCTAAAAGAGATTGTAATTTGTATCGCAGGGGGTATTACCGTAAAGAACATTGGGCTAGCTAGCCTATATAATTTTTTTTGTCTCTCCCAACTTTAGTTTGAACAGGCAGGTCAAGTCTCAGTGCTGCTTACAACTTTGAGTGAAGCTTCTACCAATCGCGTGTAAAGACAGCCATGCTGAATCATGAGGCTCCCCGCCAAGATGCAGGTTGCACTGATGCCTCCAGGCTTGCCCAATACTGGTACATGGAACAGTAAAGATTTCATAATCACCTAGCCATCTTGGAACACCACAATGAAAGCCACATATCTCCAGCAATTGAGCTTCCAATATTCGCATAAAGCCTTCTTCCTGAAGCTTTCCACTGGATAACAGAACTGAACAGATAAGCACCACACAACCTGTAAGGAAACATAATACTGAGATAACCAAGCATTCGGTTCAAAACCTGGCCTAGACCAACTCCTACCTATGCAAGACCTTGACAATAGCCCAAGCACCCTTCCATACTAGAAAAATCATTCACAAGATGAAGATGAACAACAGTACTTGTAAGAGTGGGAGTAGTGCTACATGATACTATAACCATGAACCATGATTCATTCTCACAGCGGTACAGGTGTGCATTCTGAGTTCTGACATAGTTGACTTGAAGCCCTAGAAAAAAAAACATTTGAGCTCACATGCCAATCATCTATGTAGGCTCAGAAATCAAATGCCTCACCAATCATAACGACTGAAGTCCCTCTCATCCATTAAATAAAGGTAACTGCTCTTTCATTACTTGGTATTGAAATGTTCAAGTGATTGCACTCATCACTTGAAAATGTATCAGAATAGTTTACGCAAGCACCATCTCGATCCATAATAACCATGTATAAGTTGCACCCTAAGCTGCATTTATGAGAAGTGAGAATGCCATTTAGTATTTTATAGACCATATGGCATGAACGAAAGTTGACTTGGCTTTAAGATAATTGCCATGAATAGCAATGTTGATACTTTAAAGGTTCTAGAATAAGAATTCTTTTTCTCAAAACTTCGTTGCTAGAAAGCGATTTGACCTGAGCATTTAGGACTCTCAGTACTCGCAACACATGAATTTGTATTGCTTGACGGACAACTTCAGCAATGTCAATCTCCTCTGCTGGAACCAAATGTTACAGTCTTGATAATCAAAATGAGAATAAAGTCCATTCAAAAGTCAAAACTGAAGATCTTGAGGCAGTGCAATTAGCAGGTCCATAACAAAATAAATGGACAGTAGCAACTTTTATCTAAAAGGGTACTGAGATATGGCTGTAGAACTCCCACCAACCCAACAATCGTTTTCTTGTGCATTCCTTAAACTCTGAAGGACAATGATTTTTTAATGTCAAAATTAGAAACTAACTCCACTTTCTTTTTGTTCAAAGTATTAAGTCTACCTTGTAGCCAGTTATTTGTACCCATGAATAGTCTTCACAGTAGCTCAATACCTTCCAACCATATTAACTCACCGCAAAAACCAAGGTAATCTCCCGGTTTCATGCTCAGGTCAACTTGACCTTGAACTAGTAGGGGGTGTTTGGATCCTAAGTGTTAATGCTCAAAAGTGCTAAACTGTGGATTAGCACATCCAAACATGATTGCTAACAGGTGGTGCTAAAGTTTAGCCAAGAATCAAAAACTTTAGCTAGCGGTGAGTGCTAATGGGTACTAAACTTTAGCATTCAACTTTACCACATTCAAATATGGCCAACATCGAGCTCCCACACCCCAACGACTTTCAGTGAGGATTCCATTCCAATGGTGGCTACCTTGATCGAGCTACCCGTGGTAAGACAATGTCGTGCTAAGGGTTGCTGCTGCCCGATGCACGGCTTAGTAAGTCAGTATATAATATGCAGGCATGCGGCCAGTGGCGGAGGCGATTCCACTAAGCAAGATCAAACCCCGCGACGCTCAAATTAACAAAACTTTGTCATATACTGCCTAGTTCCGAGACACAACAATGATAAGCGCAAATTCACAAATCATTGAGCGACTCTACTCGATGGAAGTGCAGATGGTTTAAGATTTGGGTGTGCAAATAATTGGTAATCCGCTAAAATGGAATTCCGCTTATTTAATACTATATATTCGAATAGGCCATCGGATAATAATTACCTAACTCGCCAAAGAGCGCAGCAACGCCATCGGATGCTGCAGGCCCGCCGCGATGCTCGGCGGACAGCGGCGCGGCCGCACGGACACTGACCTCCCGTCGCTGAAGTCGGGCAGGGCAGCGCCTAGCCGAGACCAGAGGGATAATGCAGAACGCCGGCCGCCGGCAGGGGAGGACGGGCTGAGCGGCGGAGCCGAGGTCTGACTGTCCGAGAAGGGCCCCGCCGGAGAGCGGCACAGCAACATAGCAGCCGGCGCCGCCGTGGAAAGGATTCGCGTGGGTGCCGTGGTCGTGGCCGATGCCCGGTGGACCTGAGATGGTCACGTGGTGGGCTCCCTCTGCCTTCGTATGGGCTGGAAAATATGGGGCACCTCGGTTATTTGTTGATCTGCACAATCTGGGCCCATGGCCCATTTCCCCAAGGCCAGCTCTGGATACATGTCTTTTTCGTGTTTAAACCCTTAAAATCCTCTAAAAAACCTTAAAAACATTTCTAAAAAATACAGAGGTAAATTTGGCTGCAAGATGTCCCTCCCAGTTGAGATCAGGGGACGAGTAACCGACCAGACAAATCTACCGTGACAATTGTTCTGCTTTATACTCCTAGTATAGTTTATTACAAGCTCGCTACGGAAGATCATGTCATTACTGAATCCTGACCTACAGCGATCATCAACTGGTCATTTCCTCGCAGTTGGTGCGGAACCTCTCCATTGAACTTTCTTTTCGATGCCATCACGCGAACCCTGTTATAGATCAATGATGAAAAGTAGAAGCATATTCAGTCAGAATCAGAACAGATAAACGGACCTGGGCAGTTTACTTGCTCCCCATTTCTCGCGTAGTATGTTTTACATGTCTCTAAATCATGTCAAATTCTTCGAACTCTTTGGATGCAAATTATTTGGCTGGAACGGTACCATACGTCCATACCATTGATCGTACAGTAAGAAAGAAGGTACCGCATGCATGAACCTAGCTGATTGACGGGGAAACGCGGGAACCATGCTGATTGACGGGGAAAACGCGGGAACCATGCTGGGGGTCAAATCAGTTCATACCGTTGAATTCATTAGGACAGTACTACGTGCGTGCCCACTTGGCCAGCCACATGTACTGGGTACTGGTACAAACACTAAAACCATACATACTGGCCTTACGGTACGTGAAAAGCGTGAACGCTCACTTGCTTCACTGGCTCTGTTTTGGAGACTGTCCGTCGCGACAAGTTTGCGTGCCGGGCGGTGGGCGTGGACGCGCAAAGGGTAAGTACATTGCTACACGTAGGCGATCTCATAGGTTGTCTCATGCAATTCCACGTAGAATTTTTGATGATGTGGAAGAAAGAAAGGGTGGTGAGAGAATGAGACGGTTGTTTCGCGAAGCGATCACGTCAAAGCTAAAATTTAGGACTATGTGTAACATCCTCAAATTTTGAGAGATGTTTATTGTGCTGGTTTTTGCTAAAATTTAAAACTTTTTGTTTGAATGTGTGGAACCATTTAAAACTTGGTCAAACATAGGGTCAACCCTCTATTCTTTCCCTCAAACTCAAAATCTAGTAATTAAATTTGTGCATTTAAATATAAATCATACTTGCACGAGTGATTTGGATTTTTACTTGCTTTTATTTGGATCTCATGTGTGTGTTTGTATTTTGGATTAAATCCAAAATACAAATTAAAGCTAACATAATCTAATAATGAACTAAAGTTGTCTAACCTTGCACACGGGCTGGTTCACTAGCCAAACCCAGCCCGGCCTGCTAACCACTCACCCTGACTTTTCTCCTCTGGACACGTGAAGGCCAACCAGCAATCCCTCTATCTTTTCTCTGGTCAATCTATCCACATGCAAAGCCCATCAGCTGATCCCCTTTGGGACAATCAAAGTCATCCCTTAATCCTTGCATCAGCACATTAAGCCCAACCGGCCTTTTCAAAAGCTCAAGCGCTGCAACGCCTACAGGGGCGTCTCCCTCACGCGGCCGCATGCACGCTCGCCGCTCTCCCTCCGTTCTTTCTTCGCTCGCAAGCCAGCCGCCCGCTCGCCCTCATCCCGTTCTCGCCGCCGCGTACGCCGGTCTGCCTCTGTCCGCGTGGCTCGCACGCCAAGGAGGCAAGCCCCTGACAGCTGTGGCCCCACCTGGCAGCCGCCTCGCCGCAGACGCTCCTTCCTCGAAGCTTCCTCGCTCCGCGACAGAATCAGCCGCGCCGCGCCGCGGGCGGAGCTGCGCCCTCTCGGCGTTCGTGCCACGTCGACGCCGCGCCCCTCGGCTTCAAACCCTGAACCCTAGCCACCTCGCTGCCCTATAAATCCGAACCCTCACCTGCTCGCCCTCCACTCATTCCCTGCCGCCGCCGCCTCTCTTTCCATCCCCTCTTCTTCCACTCGAAGCAGCTCTCCCTCTTCAGCTCTCCTCTCCACCTCTTCCCTGCCGCAGCTGCTTGCTTCTTCTTCTCCCGCAAGCAATTTCCCTCTGTCTCCACCGAGAACCAACACCGCAGCATCTCCTCTCTCTTGAATTCCTTCTCCACCGAACAAGCTAGCAAGCAGGAGCTGCAGCCGTGCCCCTCCACCGCAAGAACAATTCGGGCCTGCACCTTTCCTTGTGTGCTTCTGTGCTTCCAAATCCAAGAACGAGAGCACCTTTGGCTCTCCAACCCGAGCAACTCTAGCAGCAGCACATCTACTCCAGCTACTGCTGTTCGTCTCTCGAACAGAGAAGCTAATCCATCTCGCCCTCAACATGCTCGATGAAAAGCCCCACCAAGGCGCCGTCTTTCTTGAAGAAGGAAGATAAGAAGCAGGAGAGGAGCAGCGCCGATCCACGACGACGAGTACGCCAAGCTGCTGCTGTCTTCTTCGACTACGCCGAGCCCACGACGACGCCGCCGTCCTGGACACCAACGACGACGCCAAGCCTGTACCGCGAGCCGTCGTCGTCCATGAGCAGAACCGCGAGTGAAGGTAGAAGACGACCAGCTGCTGTCCTGCTACCTCTCTCCCCGGCGCCTGCAACCTGTTCGATGAAATGCTCGAACTGCAGGCCCGCTGCTCAACCCCATCGACACCGAGCTCGGCGACGACTACACCGCCGCCCCTCGGTGAGCACCACACTGCCTCTCTTCCCTTGACCTCCCTTGCTGTCCGGCCTAGCGCCGATGGAACCTCCTTGTGCCGGCCTTCGCCGCCGGTCTATCCTGTGCACGGGCACTCTTGTTCGGCCTTCGCGCCGCCGCCCCGTTTTTCTTGCAGGTCACCAGCACGCACTCGGCACAAAACCGTAGCACGGCTGGCCGCTCACGCATGCGCATGGTCCTGCCATGGCCATGTTGTGGGCGCCACGAGCTCGCCGCCGCACACGCACGAGGCTACGCCTCTCCACGCCGGCCGCCGCTGCCTCGCCCTTAGCCCGCTGTGGCTCTGGCGCGGGGTAGGACCGCGCGAGCGCCGTCGCGCTGGCCTTTCTAGGCCAGCGGCACAGCACGGCGAACGGGCAGAGCCCGCCACCGCCGTTGCACACGCACGCACATGCTCAATCACGCACGCAGCGCACAGCTGCTCCACGACCGAGCGCCGCCGCATCGTGCCTGGCCTCGCCATGGCCTCGCCGCGATGCGGGACTGAGCGACTCCGGCTAGTCGGGCGTTTCCACGCCACGGCCACACGCACGCGCCCACGCCGGCCACGTCGCGCCGCGACGCTCTGGCCGCGCACGCGGAAACGCCACGGGCACGGCCACGCAACGCAGAGCCGCGCCGTGCGCGTACACGCACGCGCCCACGCGCGACATGAAGCGCCACGCCGCGCTGCACAGCTACACAGGCCACACGCTCGGCCACATGTGCACGTGGCCGCAGCGGCCACACGTGATCCAAGCCGCCGCGGCGCTGCCACATCAGCGCCCTGTCAGAATGTAGGCCCACGAGCTGACGGGTGGGACCCACTGCTGACAGTTGGGAACCACTAGCGGGGCACACACCTGACCGGACCTCGGACCCCCTGGCTGACGTCATGTTGACGTAATCATGACACATGGCACTCTCACAGTCTACCACGTGGCATTCCAGGGGCCGACACGTGGACCACACTGTTTACTAATTCCTTAAATCAATTAAAATGGCTGAAAGATCCTTGGACTCATAACTAATTCAATTTAACTCAGAAAAATATGAACTCAGTTTCATATTTTTCTATAAATGAAGCTGTTGCTGTTTGTAGCTAGTTTGGAGTTATTTGAGTCTTATTTGGTTCTCTATTGGATCTTTTTGCCTAGATGTAATGACGTGCATTTATTTTCGCAATGTTGCTTTCTTCCTTTCTCTAGACTCCAAGCTTGAACTACATCAACATCGACGACCCAGGCTAGACCGAGGAAGAATTGAACGACAAACAGGTGTCACGTCACTCTCCATCATATAGAATCCTATTAGGCTTGCAGTAGAGCTAGTGCTTTGATGGAATGGATTGCATGTCTTGAATTGCATAACCTGTTTAATTAAGCCATGCCTTGATAATTTAAAACTTGATTCCTTGAACTCACCTAATCGGAACTAGCTACTTCCCCATAGCTAGTTCCTTGATATTTAATCACATGCTATTTGTGTGATGCTTGGGCATGTTTATGCTATGGATTGGTGATGGGATCCTTGATACTCTTGGCGTGTGTTTTGGGTGAGTTATATTCCTTGATGTGTTTTAGCGGGGAGCGAGCCAGGACGGTACTATGGAAGTACCTTGCCGGGAAGGAGGTTTCGGGACCTTCCCATTCTTTGTACCTGTGGCGGGTACTTGGTTGAGACTTTGTCTTGAGGAGTTGGTGGCTGGTCTGTGATGGACTAGCATTTGTACTGCGGTACTACTTGAGGAGGAGAGTGCTCGCTCTCTGCAACCTAGGACCCGAGTCGGTATACCACCAGATACAGTACTTTTAGTACAGACCACTTGCCTTGTATGGGTGGGGGGCGGTTTTGGGACTAGTGTGAAGATAGCACCTAGCCTGTAGGCGGATTGGTGGATCGTGTACGAGACGATGGACTCAGAGAGACTCAGCCCACACTGGCCCGTGGGCGGTCGTCACAGCTTCGAGGTCTCCAGTCAGCGACGGTGTGCCCTGTGACTGAAGACATCCCCGGACTCGGAGAGGCAGGAAGGTGCTAGCTTCACATTAGCGCTCGGGCCGTTGGGTGTGGTCGGATGGTTGCGCCCCATCCGGCTGCATCACGGGTGGGTACAGTTGTACACCCTCTGCAGAGGAATAATCTATACGTATAGCCGCGTCCTCGGTTATGGACGGTACTGTTATCTACCGCTACCTCCGACTAGACTTTTCTTGTGCTTCTACCTTCCCTTTTCATGATATTCCGGCCTTGGGGGCCGCTGAGATGTGCAGGGGAGGGAGCTCTCACATCGAAATGTGTTGGGCCGGAACATGGGTGATGTTCCGGGTGTTGGTGCAGACTTCCTTGATTGGGGCGAGGCCCCAGAGATGGATTATTATATTCCTTGATTGCTTCCTGCTGCATAGGAGCTCCACAGCCAAAAATAGAACTCCATGCATGTAGATTAATTCCCTCGTTTCCTTGGCTTGCTGCTATGGAGAGTGACACGGCCTACCCGCTTCTCGGGTAGATGGTGGTGTTTCAGGTTCAGAACCGGAGTACCTCACAGAAGACGAGGATTGGGAAGACTAGGGTTCAGCCTATGCTCAAGTTGGCCTGAGGGATTGGAGTTTCCCTCGCTTCTACTTCGCTGCGCTTCGTAGATCTTTACTCTGTTTGATTCAGTCCTCACGGACTTGTATCGGCAAGGGCCGAGATGATGTATTGCATATATTCTTATGTTGTAACCTTGATGTTGTATATATATTACCCTGTGTGGAATGGATTTGTAACAGCTAAAACAGGGATTGCACGTGATAGCCGCTTCCTGGGACTATCATAGAGGTGCAGAGATTCGGATTCTCAGTTTTGGGAATTCGGGTCGTTTCAGCTGGTATCAGAGCCATACTTGACCGTAGGATGAGCCCTAGGATTTGGACAATAGTATAGGAGGCCAATAACTATTCTATTGCTATATGTAATCCTTGTACTATTCATCTTATACGAATACGCCTTGATTGATTACTCCCTTTCCTTGAAATTGTTATACTTACTCCTTACCTTGATCTAACATTCTAATTGACTTACTAACAACCCCCTCCACAACCTATTGAGATTGGATAACAATGGACAATTGGATGGCATCATCAAGAAGTTCTACCAAGTCATCAAGAAAGTTTTGGACCAATGTTTGACTCAAGCTAGAATCAACACTGATCTCGACATGGGATTCAAGTTAAGGAATGGATAGAGATTAACCAAGAAGTGGTCATCTTGGCTACCCCTGCAGACCCCTCAGTGCTAACTTTGGAATCACTATTGGCCATGCCTTTAAGCTCTAGCTGTTGGAAGCTACCTAGATAGCTACCAAGAGAGCGCTACAACAAGTCCACACTCGAATGAGGCGTCAACCCAAGGACATACCCTATTGCCTCTTGCTCAAAGCGTTATGTGGACAAAAGAACACTGAGGATGAAGTTTGGATCATCGCCCCGTGTTTCCCAGTTGGAAAAGAGGATTCCCAGCTTCCTCCAACCACACCTTATGTGTATGCAAGGCTACCAATGGCATCTGACATGACAGAACAAATAATATGGTGATTGGACCTTGAAGAAGTCTAGCAGCCTAGAATGGCTGAAGGAATAAGATCTAACCCTTACAAGGAGCTTAGTGCCAAAGAGGGCTACAACGAGAAGAATGAGCTGGAGAGTTAAAGCTTTAATAGCCTTCTCCCAGGAATTCTAGCTCAAGTTATGAAATGGGGTACATGCAAAAGTCAGATTTGGGCATGTACATTTGGAGATGTAATTCTAACATTAGAAATCCCCTTATACAACTCTGACATACTAGTATGCCCCATATTGACCTGGTGGAATCTCGGAGGTCTTAGGAGTCAGCCTCGAGATACACTCTATTGTTTGGTGCATTGCTTGAGTGATTGGATCTTCATGGTTTATGGATCTTATGCTCTTATTGTTTGTGTGAAATTGTACTGTATGCCTTTGTTTGTTAGTTAATATCTAGATGACTCCCTAGTAAGCCATAAAAACCCTTACCCACAAGACTATGAGATTGAAGACCAAGGACAACACCAACATTCAAGCGACAAGTCGCCCAACAAGCAATCCAAAAGAAACTTCCCTATATGATGGAAGGCAGAAGACCACTTGGTACAAGTCAGAATGTCTATGGCTTCATCTTAATGCCGCGGGACACCTCAAGTTCTCCATTGCAGGTGTCATGTTGGAAGCATATAATTGGTTATGAATGGTTGAGTATGGTGAGTTCATATTGGCGCTTTTGGAAAGAGTGCACGATTACCAATACTCAATCATATGGACAAGACAAAGTACTCCCTATGGGACACCAACTCGAAAAGGTACTATCCAAGTACTTTATCTTCCAAGTCACCTCTACAATCACCTAATTACTGAATTGTCAGCTCGAAAAGAAAGATGGTATAGGGACCTAATAGTAAGGAACCTTACTCTTGGGTAAGCTGAAGCAGAGACAAAGGATCTTGGAACTATCATATCTTGGTAATAAAACAAGATACAAGCAACAAACACCTCATTAAAGGATCCTAAGATTATGGAATAAAGAAAGGACGTGTCTTCTAGCTTCAAGCCACTCAGCGGTGATAGATGTCCTTCATAAGGATATCGTTTGGATTTTTCTGAGATCAACACTGCCAATTCTTGTGATGTATGCAGTGATCCTCACAAGGAAGATCACGTGTCATCCAAGACTATGAACAACCATCTTCATCAGTCCTATGCCAAGACATGAGAGCATCGTTTCCAGCCTTGTGGAAACAAGATATGAAGTACCAAAAGGAACAACTATCACTTGTCCTTCTAAACCTACATTACCCTGCCATACATTTGGATGAGGGTAGACCATGGCGACAAGACTATGGCATCCTCAGGATGTGGAAGTAAATGAATCCGTGATATGCAATACACGACCCAAGGGTATTGCTAACTCTTTGTATATGGAATAGATGTAATGGTGGTATTACACGAGTTGTCATCCTAGAGATACATAAGGAATTAAGGAACTTCCGCATCGAGGACCTCAATCAGAGACTATTTTTGGATAAGCATCATAAGCTAAGTCTTCGAAGGATGTGCTTAAACTAAGTGGATATCCAGTGGAGTTTCTAAAGAATTACTAGGTCTATAATTGGAATTGAACATGAAGATATTGATCAACCTCAGACTTTGGATCAAACCCTGTAGTAAAGGGACCTTTCTGGACCCACACCAAGGATTAAAGGATTGAGAATCAACTCTGCGGACTATTGGACATGAGTATTGTGACCTAATAGTTGGAACGTTTCACTCACTTAGGAAAGAATCATGCTAAGAGTGTGTGGACTACTGCTCACTTGAAGTAAGACTAAGTAATCTGTTTTGGAATTACAATTTAACTAGGCAAATACGAGATGCAAGTATTTTTCCAGGATAGTTACAAGGAGGAATACCATCAAAAGGAATGACATAATGGGATTTGTCAAGGATTGTGAATGACATCCAGGAATGACAAATGCCTAGTTTATCCCTATGAATGAGGAACAAGGACCATATACGAAATTTGGTTAAGTGACGATGGTATTCATCAAGGATAACTCCATCTATCCTGAGTTTGATAAAGAATACTAGCAATGTGCAAGAAGTACACCAATGGAAGTTACGGATGATAAATTGTATATCATATCAAGCAAGTGCAAATTTTGGATGGAGAAATTTGCTAATCTCCATACCGTCACTACCAAGGATATTGCAGAAGATGACTCTAAAGGAGTATGATGGAAGAAAGTAACATTTCACAGTACTTGGAATCATAAGGTAATTGAATATGTTGGATGATAGCACAACGATCGGGACTTTTTCCTAATGCGCTAGACCAACAAATGGACCAGATAAGGACTCTACAAAGTTGGTACGGATTTATGGAATTAAGATAAGTTTCTAGGCAAGAG
>CM014272.1:79428916-79449627 GCA_004135705.1 Alloteropsis semialata | reverse complement strand
GTAACATCCTCAAATTTTGAGAGATGTTTATTGTGCTGGTTTTTGCTAAAATTTAAAACTTTTTGTTTGAATGTGTGGAACCATTTAAAACTTGGTCAAACATAAGGTCAACCCTCTATTCTTTTCCTCAAATTCAAAAACTAGTAATTAAATTGTGCATTTAAATTGCAATCATGCTTGCATGAGTGATTTGGATTTTATTTGCTTTTATTTGGATCTCATGTGTGTGTTTGTATTTTGGATTAAATCCAAAATACAAATTAAAGCTAACATAATCTAATAAGAACCTAAACTAACTAACCTTGCACACGGACTGGTTCACAAGCCACCCCAGCCATCCAGCTATCTGCCTCTCTAACTATTCATCTGTCGACCTGCTAAGCCAGCCCGTCCTGCTCAATCTCGAGCGCTATGGAAGTTCCTACATGAATTACGACATTTGTTTTTCCGACTCTTCGAATTAATCTCTTGCTCATTGATTCGATTTCGGAAATAGTCTAATTCATTTGTATTAAATTTCCATTGGCATAATCCGGACCATGACTAATTTCTGGCTTCTTGAATTAAATCTTTGTTATTTGATTCGTTCCGGAAAGACAGTCTAATTCATCTATACCAAAAGTTTACGAAATAAATTATGACCAATTTATTTCGGGGGCTGATATTATCCTGGCCCAGTCTGCTGCACAGCTAATCTCATAGGCCTGCTTAACTAAACTAATCCGGCCCAACTCCAACTTGCCTAACCGGCCCAGCCCGCACCATTGTCACCTATCCAGCCCGTGCCTTGTTTCCTTCTCCTCGACGCCGTGCCTCTCCTCACGCGCGCCGCCTGATAGCGACCGCGGCACCGCGCACCACTGCTCCATGTCGGAGCCGCGCAGATGGCCGCCGCGTGGAAAGTGGCACAACTGCCGAAGATCGCCGCCGCTCCTTGCCGCGCTCTCCCTTCGCCAAACCCTAGGTGTGCCCCTATAAGAAGCAGCAGCCGCCGCTGCCCTGCCCCTGACTGACTGGGGTTTTCTCCTGTTGTCCAAGCCGCCGCCGCTGCCGGTCTCTGCTCCTTTCCCCTCTTCTTCCTCACGCAGCAGCAGAGCAGCGAGCTATCCTTCATCTGCGTTGCTTCTCCAATCGAGCAGCACATCCTCCTGCACTTCTCTCCCGCAAGCAAGCACCAGCTCAAGCTTTTCTCTCCTCTCTCGCTTGATCCGCCCGGCAAGCACACAGGCAGCAGCTCTCTCTCTCACTTCTCTATTTTCTTCTTCCACCGCAAGAACAAATTGGGCCTGCACCCTTCCTCATGCTTCTGTGCTACCAATTCCAAGCACGAGAGCAACAGCAGCCCGTGCTGCACAGCTGTTCCCTTCTCGAACACAGAAGCAAATCCACTTCGCCCTCTACGTGCTCGATGAAAAGCTCCAACAAGCAGGCACATGTGTGAAGAGGAAAGAGAAGAAGGAAGCAGGAAGGGGAGAGAAGCATCGATCCACGACGACGACCACGCAGAGCTCAAGACGACGCCATCGCCCTGAGCAGGAGCTGCACCCACGGCCTCATCTCCACGCCTGTACCGCGAGCCGCCGTCGTCCACGAGCAGAACCGTGACTGAAGGAGAGAATGACGCCGAGCTTCTGACCCGCTACCTCTCCGTCCATGCTGCACCGGCCTCGCCATCCTCGACGTCGTCTGCAACCATGGCCAAGCTTCTGCCTTTGGACGCCTGCGACCTGTTCGATGAAATGTCTGAACCATAGGCTGGCTGCTCAACCCCATCGACACTGAGCTCGGCGACGACTACACCGCCGTCCCTCGGTGAGCACCACACTGCCCTCTTCCCTTGACCTCCCTTGCTGTCCGGCCTAGCGCCGATGGAACCTCCTTGTGCCGGCCTTCGTCGCCGGTCTATCCTGTGCACGGGCACTCTTGTTCGGCCTTCGCGCCGCCGCCCCGTTTTTCTTGCAGGTCACCAGCACGCACTCGGCACAAAACCGTAGCACGGCTGGCCGCTCACGCATGCGCATGGTCCTGCCATGGCCATGTTGTGGGCGCCACGAGCTCGCCGCCGCACACGCACGAGGCTACGCCTCTCCACGCCGGCCGCCGCTGCCTCGCCCTTAGCCCGCTGTGGCTCTGGCGCGGGGTAGGACCGCGCGAGCGCCGTCGCGCTGGCCTTTCTAGGCCAGCGGCACAGCACGGCGAACGGGCAGAGCCCGCCACCGCCGTTGCACACGCACGCACATGCTCAATCACGCACGCAGCGCACAGCTGCTCCACGACCGAGCGCCGCCGCATCGTGCCTGGCCTCGCCATGGCCTCGCCGCGATGCGGGACTGAGCGACTCCGGCTAGTCGGGCGTTTCCACGCCACGGCCACACGCACGCGCCCACGCCGGCCACGTCGCGCCGCGACGCTCTGGCCGCGCACGCGGAAACGCCACGGGCACGGCCACGCAACGCAGAGCCGCGCCGTGCGCGTACACGCACGCGCCCACGCGCGACATGAAGCGCCACGCCGCGCTGCACAGCTACACAGGCCACACGCTCGGCCACATGTGCACGTGGCCGCAGCGGCCACACGTGATCCAAGCCGCCGCGGCGCTGCCACATCAGCGCCCTGTCAGAATGTAGGCCCACGAGCTGACGGGTGGGACCCACTGCTGACAGTTGGGAACCACTAGCGGGGCACACACCTGACCGGACCTCGGACCCCCTGGCTGACGTCATGTTGACGTAATCATGACACATGGCACTCTCACAGTCTACCACGTGGCATTCCAGGGGCCGACACGTGGACCACACTATTTAATAATTTCTTAAATCAGTTAAAATGGCTGAAAGCTCCATAAGTTCATAACTAATTCAATTTAACTCAGAAAAATATGAACTCAGTTTCATATTTTTCTATAAATGAAGCTGTTGCTGTTTGTAGCTAGTTTGGAGTTATTTGAGTCTTATTTGGTTCTCTATTGGATCTTTTTGCCTAGATGTAATGACGTGCATTTATTTTCGCAATGCTGCTTTCTTCCTTTCTCTAGACTCCAAGCTTGAACTACATCAACATCGACGACCCAGGCTAGACCGAGGAAGAATTGAACGACAAACAGGTGTCACGTCACTCTCCATCATATAGAATCCTATTAGGCTTGCAGTAGAGCTAGTGCTTTGATGGAATGGATTGCATGTCTTGAATTGCATAACCTGTTTAATTAAGCCATGCCTTGATAATTTAAAACTTGATTCCTTGAACTCACCTAATCGGAACTAGCTACTTCCCCATAGCTAGTTCCTTGATATTTAATCACATGCTATTTGTGTGATGCTTGGGCATGTTTATGCTATGGATTGGTGATGGGATCCTTGATACTCTTGGCGTGTGTTTTGGGTGAGTTATATTCCTTGATGTGTTTTAGCGGGGAGCGAGCCAGGACGGTACTATGGAAGTACCTTGCCGGGAAGGAGGTTTCGGGACCTTCCCATTCTTTGTACCTGTGGCGGGGTATTTGGTTGAGACTTTGTCTTGAGGAGTTGGTGGCTGGTCTGTGATGGACTAGCATTTGTACTGCGGTACTACTTGAGGAGGAGAGTGCTCGCTCTCTGCAACCTAGGACCCGAGTCGGTATACCACCAGATACAGTACTTTTAGTACAGACCACTTGCCTTGTATGGGCGGGGGACGGTTTTGGGACTAGTGTGAAGATAGCACCTAGCCTGTAGGCGGATTGGTGGATCGTGTACGAGACGATGGACTCAGAGAGACTCAGCCCACACTGGCCCGTGGGCGGTCGTCACAGCTTCGAGGTCTCCAGTCAGCGACGGTGTGCCCTGTGACTGAAGACATCCCCGGACTCGGAGAGGCAGGACGGTGCTGGCTTCCCACTAGCGCTCGGGCCGTTGGGTATAGTTGGATGGTTGATCCCCATTCGGCTGCATCACGGGTGGGTACAGTTGTACACCCTCTGCAGAGGTATAATCTATACGTATAGCCGCGTCCTCGGATATGGACGGTACTGTTATCTACCGCTACCTCCGACTAGACTTTTCTTGTGCTTCTACCTTCCCTTTTCATGATATTCCGGCCTTGGGGGCCGCTGAGATGTGCAGGGGAGGGAGCTCTCACATCGAAATGTGTTGGGCCGGAACATGGGTGATGTTCCGGGTGTTGGTGCAGACTTCCTTGATTGGGGCGAGGCCCCAGAGATGGATTATTATATTCCTTGATTGCTTCCTGCTGCATAGGAGCTCCACAGCCAAAAATAGAACTCCATGCATGTAGATTAATTCCCTCGTTTCCTTGGCTTGCTGCTATGGAGAGTGACACGGCCTACCCGCTTCTCGGGTAGATGGTGGTGTTTCAGGTTCAGAACCGGAGTACCTCACAGAAGACGAGGATTGGGAAGACTAGGGTTCAGCCTATGCTCAAGTTGGCCTGAGGGATTGGAGTTTCCCTCGCTTCTACTTCGCTGCGCTTCGTAGATCTTTACTCTGTTTGATTCAGTCCTCACGGACTTGTATCGGCAAGGGCCGAGATGATGTATTGCATATATTCTTATGTTGTAACCTTGATGTTGTATATATATTACCCTGTGTGGAATGGATTTGTAACAGCTAAAACAGGGATTGCACGTGATAGCCGCTTCCTGGGACTATCATAGAGGTGCAGAGATTCGGATTCTCAGTTTTGGGAATTCGGGTCGTTTCACTATGAGACCACTCAATCACCATTGTATGAGTTGTCGTTGCCATGCAACTCACAATTAATTAATTTTATATCCACAAATTAAGGATTTATTAATTACTATGACTCTATGAGACAACTTATAAGACAATCTATTGTACAGGTTGTCTATTAAGCCGTCTCAAGATTACGTGTCACTGCATGAGACCGCCTATTAGACGACGCCAATGTACTTGGTGTCGTCTGAAAGATGGTCTCATGCAGGGACACGTAATCTTGAGACAGCTTAACAGACAACCTGTACAATAATTCCTTAATTTGTAGATATAAAAATAATTATTTGCATGACAACAACAACTCGTACAATGGTGATTCAGTGGTCTCGTAGTCATTAATTTTAGCTTTGAGGTGATTGCTTCACGAAACAATCGTCTCATTCTCTCACCACCCTCTCTTTCTTCCACATCATCAAAAATCCTACATGAAACTGCATGAACCAATCTATGAGACCGCTTACGTGTAGCAATGTACTTGCCCTAATAGATGCAATCTGTGTACGTGAAACACGCCAATTGTTTACAAGCTCAACAACTGGTTACAACAAACTTAATTGGTCTATTTTGAGTAAAATACATGGGCGGTCCTCGAACTTGTCTCGATGTGTCATCTAGGTCCTTGAACTCTCAAAATGCATTTTTGGATCCCTAAACTTGTCTGAAGGTGTCATTCCAGTCCCTAAACTTTTGGCATGCATCTTCAGGTCCCCAAACTTGTCTCAATGTTTCATTTGGGTCTCTAAACTCTCAAGATGAATTTTCGTATCCATGAAAATTGCCATTAATTAATTGTATTCAAAATGACCTATTTATTAACTATTTTTTCAGTCGATTCATTTAGAAATCTTACCGCTAAGACCATTTTAATTCTAAAATAGCTGCATATTAATCATATTCATCATGGTTAATCAAGACCATTTGATCACTAAAGAAATCAATATGGATATTATAGTTTTCTAGTTAAGAATCAATGATGGATATTTCAATTCCTACTAACTAGTTATATTTACATGCGCGTTATTAAGATAATTAATTCCCATTCTCAATAAAAATAAAAATAGATTTTTTATTAAATTAAATAGCAAATGAAATTTTCATTAACTTTAAGTAGCAAAGCAACATTTTTATTAAATTAAAAATAGTATATTGAGAGTTTAGGGACCTGCATGACACCATGGGACAAGTTTATGGATCCAGAAATACATTTTGAGAGATTAGGGAACTATGTGATACCCTGGAACAAGTTCAGGGATCTAGAAATGCATTTTGAGAGTTTAGGGACCTAGATGGCACACCGGAACAAGTTCAGGGACCGCTGGTGTATTTTACTCTCCAACTAAACTGCAACATAAGATGATACTTTTAAATGGAACTTGACCGCATCCAGGTCTTATACCGTACGCTCCCTGTATCTACATCTCATAGATACACAACCACCTTTTCAACATAAGATGATTTGGAAGTTAAAGATTCCTCTAAAAATTAAGATTTTCCTCTGGTATTTGCAAAGAGGGGTGGTCTTAACCAAAGACAATCTCGCTAAAAAGAACTGGACAGGAAGTCAAAAATGTTGTGGCTGTAATATGAATGAGACTATAAATCATCTTTTTATAGACTGTCCTTATGCGAGAATGATATGGAGGATAATTTCTTATGCTACAGGTTTGACCCCACCTAGATCGATTCGACATATGTATGGGTCTTGGCTCTCTAATCAAAATAAAAATATTAGGAACCTGATTTGGGTGGGGGTTGCTGCTGTCTGCTGGGCAATCTGGCGATGCCGAAATGATATCATTTTTCATAAAATCAAATATAATTCGATTTTGCAGGTTATCTTCAGGGGAACGTACTGGCTACGTTTCTGGGCGCAGCTGCAGCGTGATGAGCAAGCAAAGAAGACACTCTCCTTGATGAGCAGAAACATAGAGATTGTGGCGATGGAGCTGGTCAAAGGAGGGTGGAACCATATCTACCGTTTGCTTTAGTTTAATTTTCTGAGAACGGCTTGCTCGTTTGTTTTGACTTTGATGCAAACTTTGTAATAAGGGGCTGTGTACGTCGACAGATGTAGAGGCCGGATGTTTTGGTTCATCCTTTATCTAAAAAACTAAACTGCAACAGTTTGGTCTATCCAACTAATCGACAGTCAGAACGGACCCTGAGGTGCTGAGAAATGTAAAAACACAAGAGCTTGAAGCCTTGAAGGGAAGGAGTGAAGGCTGAACCTGTCCATTAGATAACAGAACTGAATAATTCATTCACCACAGCCAACCTGCAGACGAGTGACTTATCTCTACAACTAGCACAAGCAGCAAGAGTGGTATGAACTTCTTCCTTAGAACTGAAGCATTGATGGACTCTCCATCGACAAAACGCATACCAATTTCTAGGCCTGCCGTATGTGGATACAATCGGGAGATCGCATACACCACAGCAGCAAAATTAAGCAATTGCAAGCTCGCCCTTAATTTATTCCTTATATTAAGCTAAAGATTACAAATTTCAAATTCTCTGAACAAAGATTGAAACATCGACTAAAGTGTTTATGAATTAGGAGTATTACATTAAGCCGCAACCAAGGGTTTTGTTATAGCTGCAAGTAGGTCTTGGTGCTGGGGGCATATTGAGCCCCTGTAGACCCTCAAGAACCCGGACCACTTCAACCATTCTTGGCCGATCAGACTCATTATCTTGGATGCACCAAAATGCAACTTTGAAAACCCTTTCAACCTCTTCTGGATCGAAGTTACCTTGTAAGTGTGGATCCACCAAACTCCGCACGTCTCCTTCATGAAGTTGGCTGATGGCTTGCACAGGAAAATAAGCAACGTGATGAGGGGTACTAGTGTATACCTCTTGAGAGTTTATCTTTCCTGATATGATTTCCAGAAGTAACATCCCAAAGCTATAGACATCGACTTTTGGTGTAATAGCAACCCCACTAAGCCATTCTGGGGCAAGATACCCTGCAGTGCCTCTGAATGTAGTCAGCACTCTGCTAAAATCCCTTCCTATAATCGCTGCCATCCCAAAGTCTGCAATCTTAGGAAAAAATGATGCATCCAGAAGTATGTTTTCTGGCTTAATATCACAGTGTATGATGCATTCACGACAACTCTGATGCAAGTAGGACAATCCTCTAGCAACTCCTATGGCAATTTGATACCTGATGCTCCAATTTAGAGCAGTGGCGTTGCTCTGAAATAGATGCCCATCTAGGGACCCGTTTGACATGTGTTCATACACAAGCATCCTCTTATCACCTTCGCAGCAGAAACCAATCAATTTCACTAGGTTGATATGTTGGATCAATCCTATTGAGCTCACCTCAGCCCTGAATTGTTTCTCTCCCTGACGGGCACCATCAAGTCTTTTCACTGCAACAGTAGTCTTGTCACCTAAGACTCCCTCGAATACAGAACCAAAGCCACCACCTCCCAGCCTTTGAGAGAAATTTTTAGTAGCATGACCTAAATCAGTGTATCTAAAGGCTATAATTCCACCACCAGTAACTTAATAGCCCAAAACTAACAATGCTTGCAGCAGTAACAACTCTTGGTTTTCTTTTGTCGTTATTCCTCAAACTTAGCAAATCTTTTGTGGCAAGGCGAAGGTAAAGAACATCTTCAGAATTGATACCGCATCCATTGTCATGGTTTAGATTAAGTAAATCCCCATCCCAGATAGAGCATCTTCTATTCTTAAAGGAATAAGCTGTGCAGGAGCAGTCGTTAAGACAAGCTTCTGCACATTTACTCTGAGTGGTAGCATCTTTTATGCTCTGGGGGTCATAGGGCAATGTGACACAAGGTATGGTGTGGAACACATCTGTTGAGCTTGTCAAGTTTCTGTTACTAGTTGTGCAGTCCAAGGGAGTATTTCTGACACAGCCTCCAGTAAAATCACCAAGCTCCCAATCCTGAGGCGACTTCAGTGAGAAGGTCTCCATACAATCACATGATGGACTTGAATTGTCGTTGCAGACTGTGAAAGGTCCACAGACAGCATAAGTAGTGCACAAATCAGAAGGCTGGGAATATATTATTTCCCAAGACTGTTTAGCTTGTGACCAAACATGCAGCTTAACCTGTCCAGAGGTGTCTATTGAGACATATGAGGAAGATGATTCATTCAACGTGGTGTACGTGAAGTACTGTTGACATATTCTGGTTTCAACAGACCTTTGGTCCGTGGGTCTGAATCTAGCAACCCATTGAGTACTGGTATAAGTGTATCTGCTAACTTTCCAGATGGCCATGACCAAGACCCTAAAAGGGGGGGTTTACGGCGCCCGAGGAGCATCATCCCATTGTTGTCTATCTCAAGGTTGTATGAACCAAGACCGGGATCTATCAGGCTCTTCTTTGAGATGAACTGCCATTTAAAACCAGTGACCTTATGTAACACCCTAAAATTTCGTTTTCTAAATTAGTAATTAATTTGCTAAGTTATTGTGTGAGCATTCTCAAAATTTAGAAAAATATAAAACATTTTTAGTAATTAAAATCAACCCTAGGTTTAGAAACTTGTTTGTGCATTTCATGCCGATGCATTGTTTTCATGTATGTATGCTTTTGTGTGCTAGTTCTAAACCCTAAAGACCCAAAGTCCCAGTTCAACCCGGACGAAACCTTTTTACCCAAACCCGGCCCGGCTTTCTTTCTCCTTTCTTCTTTTTCTCCTTGGTCCAAAACCAAACCTCGCAGCCCAACCCAAAGTCAGCCCGGCCTCATCTCCCCTCGGCCCAAGCTGATCCCTCTCTTCCCCTTGGGCCCAAACAGATCCAACCCAGGCCCAAACAGATCCAACCCAGGCCCAAAACAGATCCACCCTTCCTCCCCCTTCCCACCACGAACGCCCCCATCTCCCTCTTTCACGCACAGGCGTCGCCCCTTCCTTTCCTCGCCGGCAGAACATAGAACGCCGTCGCCCTTCGCCCCTTCAATCTTCTTCGACAGAAAAACCGTCGCCCCTTCCCCTCTGAATCGCAAATCCCTCCCTCCCCCTTTACTCTCTCCAACAGAAACGCCTTCTCCCTTCCTGTTCTCAGTTCATGGCCAGTTAATGCCATTACGGCAATTGCAGCAGCAAAAATTGCCACCTCTCTTCAATTCGGGCCCCCAAGCCCCTCTCTCCCTTCTATAATCCCTGGACAAGACCCTCCCTGACCTCCTTTACCTCCCTGCAACTCTAATTCCATCGCCAACTTCTGTCCCCGCTGGATTTCGTCGTGAACAGCAAAGGTAAAAGACCGTCGCCGCCGCTACCACCATGGCTTTCCCCTCTTGCCGAGCCTTTCCCTCACCCCTGACCCCTCCATCTCGTCTACAGGGACTCCAAGACCCTGACCCCGGCGTCCAGAAGGAGCAGACCAAGGGCGGCATCATTCTGCATCAAACATCGCCCGTCCTCTCCATCCCTCATCGACGCCCGCCGCTTGTGTCGCAGGTTCGACGATGTTATACCCTGGGATGGTGACGCGCTGTCGTCCTCAGTCTCCTCGGCCAATCCATTCGCGAAACCGTGGACCGTAGGCCTCGTCCCCCTTCTTCTCCGGCGAGCAGAATAGCCGGCGGCGCTGTTCTGGGCAGCGCAGCCCTGTTCGCTCGTGAAAAATCAACGAAGGCCAGCGTCGTCTCATTCTGTTGCCGAGCAGAAACCCCCAGAACCACCCATCCATCAATCAATGGCCAGGATCAGAAGGAAGATACCCCTTTGGCCTTTATTCTAAAGAGACCCTGCGTTTTTCCTTAATAAACCCGCCATCCTCCCTTGTGCCTTGCGAAAATTCTCTGCTACCCCCTGCAGTCTATAGATAAATACGTATAGGTCCACGGTTTATCGCAGCTTAGACCTTCGTCTTGTTTTTAGCGTAGTTTAATCATCGTAAATCCAATTAGAGTGATTTTCGCGTTGTTGTGTTCGTAGAAATGCGTAGAATAGCTTTTTGCTTCTGTTTATGCTGTATGATGTACTGTTCTAATAGAATTATATTTGTTTGCATGTACTGGCTTGTGATGGATGTATGTGTGGTGATTCGAATGCGTGTATAGATTGCGAGCAGTACGCGGCCGGTTGTGATCAAGACTTTGAAGACCCGGTTCAGCAGCAATACTTTGAGGAAGGCATGTGTAACATGATTCATCCTTGATACCTATTCACCTTTTAATCACTTTATTCATTCCTGCATGTGTCTAATTTTGTTAAACCATAGGGATGACTAGTTTTGTTTATTCCATATTCCTTGTTTACCCTGGGTTTTGCATTGGGTAGATATGTTAGTTGTCGCTATGCTTGCCAACCGCAAATGTTCGTTATAAAATGTTAATCTTGACTAATGGTATACTTGGAACCTTGTTAAAATATGCTTTTTAGCAACTTGGTTTAGGGAGCTTGAGCATGTGTTTGGATTGCTCTAAGCGTCTCTTCTTAAGGTCCCGTTCTTAAAGCGGCAACCCAGGAAAACCGTACAACCACAGGAATCACATGGCTCTGGTCTTGACTCGGTAAACTGTACGGCTCTAGCTTGTCTAGTGGTTACCGAAAGGCGCAAGTGGGGCTGCCAGGTTTAAGTGTGGACCTCGGTCAGTCTCGTTGGGGTTTGTGTGATGGATTTGTGTGATGTTTTGGCTGGAGCCTGGAGGGGTCCATGCGCCTGTCAGGAAACCATAGCAGCCACTAACTTGTTAGGGTGTCTTTTGAAAGGTCTCGTAGTGAAACCCTGTACTCATTTCACGTGGTGTGAAGGGAGTGCGTGCCGAAGGCAAGGGGGATCACGACCGGTGGTGAAAGTGTACAACCTCTGCAGAGTGTAAAACTGTTATAATAGCCGTGCTCACGGTTAAGAGCGGCCTGGATCCTTTTCGAGCTGTTCCTTGTTTTCTGAATAAATGGTTTAATATGATGTTGTTCATTCGTAATATTTCATATGCTTTCATAATGTGGGTTACAACCGGGTTGTCATATAATTCTAGTAATTCAGGTTAATTCTAAAATCAATCAACTAAAAATGCTAACCGCAGTTTAAACCTTGTCTAGCCTTTTGAGCCACATTTAATCATGTTATGCTTGCTAAGTAAGATGGATTACTTACACTTGCTTCATATCAACAAAATCCCGGATGGGTACTCAGATGAACCACCTGTGGATGCTTTTGTCTTCCCCGAGGAGTTCCCGGACTTCTAGGCAGTGCATTCCCCCAGTCAGAGTCCCTGTGGAGATGTCTTGGAGTTAGATTACATCAGGCTTCCGCTACTTTGATAAACTCGTTAATAAATGTAATGCCTGTGATGTAAGACTTGTTATGATTTATGTTATCGAGTACTGTTTTTCCTTTCTTTGATATTCATTTCTGAACTATATGTGTGTAAAGACTTCCTGGGTACACATATAGAAGCATTCTGATTTCCTTCGTAAATCCGGGTGTGACACCTTATTACGACCTAATTTGGCACCTGGAATCCCAACATCTGTTGGATAGTCAAAGCTCTGCCACAACGGCACTCCATTAGATGGGTTTTCTGCTATAAGGGCAAGGTTTCCGGTGTTCAGGAGAATGACACTAGTACTTTTTGTGCTGATTTCTATTGACCCATTGACGGTGTGGGTAGTGGACCAGATTATGGATTCAGTGGTGGCATTGTTTGAGAGAACGATGGCAAGATTGCCATCGCTTGAGATTTTGAGCTTAGCCAGGTTGAGCTCAGGGCTAGAGATGGGCCTGTCCCTATTAGCAACCCAAATAGGGGTAAAAACTGGGATCTCACTGAGACTGAACCATATGCCAAGGTACCAGCCAAGGGAGGGTGCGGAGGTGGTGCTGCTGCTGCTGTTGGGGGACTTACTGACGACGTCTGTTGGTGGTGGCTGGAACTGGGAGAAGCCAAGCACAAACTTGCTGTTTCTTGAGATGAGCTTGTCACCGACGGCAAGCGCCTGGCTTGCCACGAGGGAATCACCATGTACCGGAGCGGCAGAACACGGAGTGTGCATGGAAGACAAGAGGAGGCCACCGAGGAGTATGTAAAGGAGAGCCATCAGACATGGAGAAGGGAATCAATTGGAGATGGAAAAACAGGAGTATCTATGATTTGGTGATGGTGCGCATATGTGTACTGCTCTGTGCTGCTGGGAGAGGAAGACGAGGCTATCATGTATATATAGGAAAAGATTGCACAACACCCATGATATGAACTCCATCGATGCAACCAGGATTGCATGCATGTCAAGCTAACGACGGACGGGGTAGACACGGCAACCACACCGTGCACTAGAGTACTCCCTCCGTACTGAAATAAAGAGCATTCTGGATTTGTCATAAGTCAAACTTTTGAAAGTTTGACCAAGTTTATAGAGAAAAGTATTAACATTTAGCGAATCAAATAAGTAAAATATAAAAATATATTTCACAATGAGTCTATTGATGCTCATTGGATGTCATAAATATTACTATTTTCTTCTAGAAAGTTGGTCAAAGTTTATCTAATTTGATTTAGGGAAAAACTAGAATGCCTTATATTTCAGGACGGAGGGAGTACTGCCTAAGCAAGTGGGATTTACAGGTTCTCCTTACCTCCTGCCACCGTCAAGTCAATGTTGAGCATGCAAGTCCACAATAGTACTGTCCTTATATGGTATGAGGTCCCGCGTCTCCCTGCCAGGCTGCCATGCCATCACCACCCCAGGAGCAAGCAGAGCTGGCACCAATACTTGCAATGAAGACGAGGACTAACGCGGTTTACCTTGGTCAGTCATGGTCAAGTCAACCGCAAGGCGAAGCCGAATGATCATGCTCATGCCCCTGTCATAGCAGATCAATGTCAAGCTTTTCCGATTAGTGATTTAGTAGGGATAGAATTGGCCAAAGGATTAATGGAAACAGCGTCCTCCAGAGGTGAGGAAGAACATATTGAGGCAACAACAATAAGCAAAGCCACATAAATTGCTGAAAAGATCCTCCTCCCAGCGAACAGAATCCTGAATCCACATGACATCCGCACAAGAGAAGGAAATGTGGGAATCAGAAGCTCTCAGCTAAATAGCAAAACTGAACACCCGGAACCACACACAACCTGTAAAGATTCAGAGTATAGAAATATCCAGCAAGCAATTGGATCTTACAGTAGTCCAGGCTCCCTTACAGTAGTACAACCAAGTCTCCTGAACCTGGCTTAAATACCATGGTTAATTCTCAAAACTGACATAAACTGCAGTCGATGCAAAGGAAACAATGCAACTAAGGCCCTGTTTGGATCCACGTGTACTAAAATTTAGTACTACTGTTTATAACTTTGACCACTAATTAGAGGTATTAAATAAAGGCAGTTTACAAAACCAGCTCCACAACCCCTGCGCTACTTCGCGAGACAAATCTAATGAGGCGTTTGACCGCATGACGAGAGGATGGTTACTGTAGCATCACTGTAGCTAATCATGGATTAATTAGGATCATTAGGTTCGTCTCGAAAAGTTACACCCATCTGTGAAGAGGTTTTGCAAATAGACTTTATTTAGTACTCCATGCATGCAAGATTCCCTTTAGCGCTTTTTAGACTTTTGGGAACCAAACAAGGCCTAAATAAGGTGCATTTCGACCCACAGATGCATTGCTCCTATAGTTCCAAATATCTTTACGAGGCTCCATAGAGGCAATCAAATGTTGCCCCCACATATTACATAGTAAACCATTTTGCAAACTACTGGTTTGCAGCAGGTTATGCTATTCATTAGGTCAACAACTCTAACTAAAACCCTAAACTTCAATTGCTAACAAGGATTGTCTCCTACAACAGGAATTCAACGATAGAATCTTTTATAATATCATCATCGATCATCATGGCAATCTTCATTCCTATCAGTTCTAACTCAGAATGATGATCCAATGGCAAAGGCTCAACATCCTCCAAAGCAAAGTGATTATAGTTACTTCGCTTCTGCACCATTTGCCAAATGTTTTGAGCTAACTGTTCACGATCTATTTCAGGCCAGCACTTCATCACAATCTTTGAATGCAAACTGTTGTCAGGAGTAGTCAGGTCAGCCAAGATAGAGTTTACAAGATCAAATAGAAGTTTCCTGTCCGAACCACAGGAGTAGCTACACGATACTATAACCATGAACCATGATTCATTCTCACAGCGGTACAGGTATGCATTCTAAGTTCTGACGTAGTTGACTTGAAGCCATAGAAAAAAAAACATTTGAGCTCACATGCCAATCATCTATGTAGGCTCAGAAATCAAATGTCTCACCAATCATATCGACTGAAGTCCCTCTCATCCATTAAATAAAGGTAAGTGCTTACTTGGTATTGAAATGTTCAAGTGATTGCACTCATCACTTGAAAATGTATCAGAATAGTCTACACAAGTACCATCTCGATCCATCTTCAGCATCTTAAGTTGCACCCTAAGCTGTGTTTATGAGAAGTGAGAATGCCATTTAATATTTTATAGACCATATGGCATGAACGAAAGTTGGCTTTAAGATAATTGCCTTGAATAGCAATGTTGATACTTTAAAGATTCTAGAATAAGAATTCTTTTCCTCAAAACTTTGTTGCTAGAAAGCGATTTGACCTGAGCATTTAGGACTCTCAGTACTCGCAACACATGAATTTTTATTGCTTGACGGACAACTTCAGCAATGTCAATGTCCTCTCCCGAAAACAAATGTTACAATCCTGATAATCAAAATGAGAATAAAGTCTATTCAAAAGTCAAAACTGAAGATCTTGAGACAGTGCAATTAGCAGGTCCATAACAAAATAAATGGACAGTCGCAATTTTTATCTAAAAGGGTACTGAGACATGACTGTAGAACTCCCACCAACCCAATAATTGTTTTCTTGTGCATTCCTTAAACTCTGAAGGACGATACAATGATTTTTTTAATGTCAATATTAGAAACTAACTCCACTTTCTTTTTGTTCAAAGTATTAAGTCTACCTTGTAGACAGTTATTTGTAACCATGAATAATCTTCACAGTAGCTCAATACCTTCCAACCATATTTACTCACCGCAAAAACCACGGGCTAGTCTCCCGGTTTCATGCTCAGGTCAACTTTGTCCTTGTACTAGTAGGGCGTATTTGGATCCTAAGTGCTAATGCTCAAAAGTGCTAAACTGTAGCATTAGCCCATCCAAACATGAGTGCTGACGGGTGGTGTTAAAGTTTAGCGGAAACTCAAAAACTTTAGCTAGGGGTGAGTGCTAATGGGTACTAAAGTTTAGCACTCAACTTTAGCACATTCAAATATGACCAACATCGAGCTCCCCCCCTCCCAAACAATGACTTTCAGTGAGGATTCCATTCCAACGGCGGCTACCTTGATCGAGCTACCCGTGGTAAGACAATAACGTGCTAATGGTTGCTGCTGCCCGATGCACGGCTTAGTAAGTCAGTATATAATAATATGCAGGCATGCAGCCAGTGGCGGAGGCGATTCCACTAAACAAAGATCAAAACCCCGCGGCGCTCAAACTAACAAAATTTTTCTTGTTCCAGCCCATCTCTCATATTTGGTCCCCATGTGAGAGATGGGAGTTGTATGGGGACTATTATTCTCTCTCTAATGCAATGAAACGCAGCTCTCGCGCTTTTAAAAAAAGCTAAAAAATTTTTGTCATATACTGCCTAGTTCCAAGTCACAACAATGATAAGCGCAAATTCACAAATCATTGAGCGACTCTACTCGATGGAAGTGCAGATGGTTTAAGATTTGGGTGTGCAAATAATTGGTAATCCGCTAAAATGGAATTCTGCTTATTTATAATACTATATATTCGAATAGGCCATCGGATAATAATTACCTAACTCGCCAAAGAGCGCAGCAACGCCATCGGATGCTGCAGGCCCGCCGCGATGCTCGGCGGACGGCGGGGCGGCCACACGGACACTGACCTCCCGTCGCTGAAGTCGGCCAGGGCAGCGCCTAGCCGAGACCAGAGGGATAATGCAGAACGCCGGCCGCCGGCAGGGAGGGCGGGCTGAGCGGCGGAGCCGAGGTCTGACTGTCCGAGAAGGCCCCCACCGGAGAGCGGCGCGGCGCAGCAACATAGCAGCCGGCGCCGCCGTGGAAAGGTTTCGCGTAGGTGGTCACGTGTGGGCTTCCTCTGCCTTCGTATGGGCTGACAAATATGGAGCACCTCGGTAATTGGAACTAGAAACAACGCGCGGCGTTGCCGCGTTGGACCTTGGGTGGGCTTTCTGCGTGTTGGACCTTGGGTGGGCTTTCTCTTGTTTAGTTGTTGGGCTCAGACTGGACCTTCATTTTCTATTCGTATGTCTGCATGCCAAATATAATGAGCAGAAACGTTGGTGAACACTCTAGGAATTATATTACATTTGCAGAAATACAAATATAATATTAAACACCAGCAACAGCAATGAAAGTCTAGGGAGCAGGAGCAACCGGAGGAGTTATTATAACCCAAACTGGCATCTTCATTCAAATTCCACATTGTTTTTATGTATGTGTTAAAAAAAAAATTTCAAAAGGGATTGTTCCTCCACTGGTGCACTACATATGTCAACCTTGAAGCCATGTTAACAATCTTCAGCCTCTCATATTAATTAAAATGTTTGTAGCCTTGGTTTTATCAAGTAAAACAAAGGTGAACGGAAATGCCAAGCAGCAGTCTAGAAAGGGCGAGATATACAACTTTCAGCCTGTTCGCTTGGCTTATCAGCCACCAGCCAGCAGTACTTTTCTCTCACAACAAATCAGCACCAGCTACCAGCCACCAGCCAGCCAGCAGTACTTTTCTCTCACAACAAATCAGCACCAGCCAACAGCCGCCAGCCAACAGCCGCCAACAGCCTAAACTTTTGCTGAGGCTCACTCAGCATTAAGGCAAGCACCACAATGACAGAGATGTGTTAAACTATTTTAAATTTTACTAATCTTTTATGTACTATAAATAATTTAGTAGAAATTATTAATAATAAATTATATTATTCTTTAATGTACTATAAATAATTTAGTAGAAATTAATGATGATTCTTGCCCTCTTGAATTTGATCGTCCCTCGCAATCATGAATTAATCTTCGTTGTACGACATGATATGATTCTCAATATTCTGATTCTGAACACAAAGTCTGGAAAGTCCATACTCCATAGACACCATAGGAGATCACTTCTTCTCATTGCGAGGGATCACCTATTTTTTCTAACAATGCTCAGAATCTTCTAAAATAAATAAGCTGGTGAATAATTTGATACAAATCTGACTTTTCTTTCAGAATCATGAAAGCTTTAATTGGCGTGGATGATATGTATTATTGAACAGGGTCCATGCAAGAAGACCACAAGGAATAATCATCTTTCCATCTACCATCACCTCAGCATTGGAATTTGTTAGTGTCAGTTGCCTCAGGGCGTAGCTAGAATCTTTTATCAGGGCCAGCTGACCCTAATAAATTTGTACAATTTCCAGCTTCGCCCTTTACTTGCGTTGCTTTTATGCTTTAGTTGTGCATCGTCATGGCTCTTGACACAATTTTATAGCATTTATTAGACAATGAATGTGTAAGGGGGAGGCACATACCCTGTCGCTGGAGTTGTCAGCTTTAGCGTGAGATGATCAACGACATGTTGTTGAGCGCAAGTAAGCTCATGTAAAGAAGCATCAGTAGGCAATGGAGACCGTGGCGATGCACAACCGGCTTGGTCGCACTCCGTGCTATGCCACTGCCATGCCCAATTTGCCTCATTTGCCCAACTGCATAAAAGCTAAAACATTACTCAGATTCAATTTGACTTAGGCTGTGCCACGTAAATTCAGATTCAAATTATTCTGACAATGAGATAATGAACATCTAGCCAGAATGATTCTAGGTTATGCCATTTTCCTTACCGCTTTTTCTTCCCCTTTCCTTGTGATGTTAGACAATACTCCTAATTTCTCATGATGCATGCTTGTTTTTAGTCTATCATAGTCTTTTGTCAATAATGTTGCTGCCGTCAGTTAAAAGGGAACACTTTCCAGATACATATGTTTGATGTTTTTCTTAATAGTACATCTTCCATGGGGCATAGTGAACTCTCAACTATGGAACTCATGCTTAAGCTTGACTGATTTATTTGTGCATTTCAAATTTAGCTAAAGCAAACAATTCAGTCAAACCTCCTTGTCATGTGAACGAATATACTCACGTGATGACAACATGAGCAAGCTTCATATTTCAGGCTGATGTGTAGAGCTATACATATGCATGTTACTGAGTGCAGAGCTAATACTTCCAAAACATTTTAGCAGGAGCATACCTGTAGAGAGGGCGGTGAACAGAGATGCACTCAAAAGCAGAGTTGAAGGGCCTGCCGATTTGTGGAAAAAATGACGCATGCTTTGCCTTTGCTAAACAGAATGACCCAGGAATCAAATGTATCATTAGTCTTGAAACAGCAAACACAATACAATCCCCTATCAGATATTCCATCGAACATCTAGTGAGTGGCAGCTATTTGAAGGCAAGCACAACAGAGGAAGCAATATGATTACAGGAACCACTGTTCATCTTCTTGACACAAGCGTATATTACAGCATAGAGAGGCTTGGCCAGTTGCTTAAGCCGTTCCCAAAGCAGCATACGGTGGTGCCTGTGAAGAAGTACAACACCAAGCCGGAGGCAGCCATGACGGCAATGCCAAGTTTGAGATTAAAGATTCGTAGTAGTCTTGTAGACATTGGATCAAGCATTTGGCGAGCAGCAGTTCTTAGAGGACGAGCAGGCAGTAGAACAGAGGAAGGAGGATAACCTTACCGTCTGGCGCCTGCAGTGATTCGTAGTAGTCTCATATTAGGCTGTTGACATGCACAACGGCAGGCAGCGGCGCTTGACGATGCATTGGCCGGCAACACCAGTCCACCGGCAGGGATGGCAGGTGCACGCACGGGACGGCCTTGCCTGCATCGTTACTGTCTCAAGTGGTACTATTGCAGCTGCTCCACAGTTCACTTCGTCGGCGCCATCGCGATATACAGAGACACGGGAAGAGGTATCTGTTAGATTGATCTCAAGTGGGGGCGGCAGCCCATTAACCCCTTAATCGCGCCCTGATCGAGGGCGTCTAACCCTAATGGTTAGTGGGCCCCCGTCGCACTGCGCTATATAAAGAGGGGTGGGGGCTGGCAGGCACACGACACGAGGTTCGCCGCAGCCACAAACTCCACCCCGACAAACCCTAGCTCTCCGATCAGAGAGGCGCAGCAGCGGCGGGATTGCTCCACCGACGGCTTCGTCACGCCCTGCGTCTTCTTCCTGCTACGACGACGCCGCCATCGCCATGGCCAACGCCGCCGCCAATCCCGCCACCACCGCCGATGGTTGTAACCCTAACCTTCTCTGTTCTTGTTAGTAGACCATGTATAGGATCTGTTGAATCTACTGTGTTTATCCCTGTTTCCTGAACCCGATCTACTGCTAGTTATATTTGCAAGTTCTATCAATGGTATCAGTCGGGTACTAGTGAGTAGATCGGATTTTTGGGTCTTTTGAATCCTAGAACAAGACAGAAAGGAGGCCGCCGAGCGACATGTTCTTGAGCATCGTCCCGGGCCTCACACAGTACAGGTGGCCGCCGAGCGACATACCATGAGTATCGTCCCGGGTCACACAATCACAGGCAAGAGCCTAGAGCAAGAACAGACGGCGTACGGGGTCGGATTTCGTACCTGGACGGTCGATTTGCCGCCGGCGCCACCACTGCAGTGCCGCTCGACGGCGGCGCGCTCCACAGAGAGAACGCGCGCGCCGGCGAGAGGGCCTGCAGTGGCAGCAGAAGGAGCAAAAGCGCGTCGTGGTCACTGGATCTACGGCGGCGGTTTTCTGCGCGGGCGCGTGGAGCGAGATGCCGCCCTGAGCTCAGGGAGAAGAAAGCAGCAGAGCAAGAGCGCCGCCGGCCAACGTGCCGGAGCTCCGGCCGCCGGACCCCGCGGGATCCGCGGCGGCAGTTTCGGCCGCGGCGGCAGCTGCG
>CM014272.1:79377358-79428264 GCA_004135705.1 Alloteropsis semialata | reverse complement strand
GAGCGGGCCGAGCCGAGCAGGCCGCGCTGAGACAGCGGGCCGAGCGAGGGAAGCAGCCAAGCGGGCCGCGCGCGCGCGCAAGATGGGCCGCGTGAGCAGGCCGAGTTAAAGGGCGAGCGGGCCGGTTTTCTTTTCCGGGCCGGTTTCTTTTGCAATAGTAACAAGCGCTAGAACATTGTTTTCGAATTTTTTCAGCAGCAGTTACACTAATTAATTTACACCAACGTGTTTATTTTTTTAGAGAGCAAGATCAGCAAGTTATTTTTTATTATTCCGCTGCGCAAGTTATTATTGTTATTCTCTTATTAAATTGAACCAACGGGATATTTAATTTGAGAAGCCTAGATTTTTCAGCACAAGCATTTCGGTACTGTTGTTATTTTTTGACCAACGTTAATAATAGCAATATTACTGATCCAAGTTTTACCAGTATTTATTCTTTTCTGCCCAACGGTGATTAGAATAAGTGAAGCAAGTTATTTGTATGTCTTGATTTTGACCAACGTTAAATTAAGATATGCAATTATTATGATTATTATGTTCTCACAAATGTGTCATGTTTTCATTTCAGAGCAAACAGCAAATGCTATACACTTAATCAGTGCAATCCCCAAGTTAACTGGCCAGAATTATGTTGCATGGCGTGAGGAGCTTGATTCAGCGCTAGCACTTGCAGAGATAGATCTGGCTCTCACTGAGCCACAACCCACTGAGCCAGAAGAGCCCGTGAGGGCTGAGAATGAGTCCGAGGAAGATTTTGCTACTCGGCAGTGGAATCATGCTCCCATAAGAGCAAAGTATGACCTAGACAAGGCAAAGTGGGACAAATCAAACCGCAAGTGCAAAATTATCATCAGAAAGACAATTACAGAAAGCTTAAGGGGTGCCATCCCAGAGTGTGACACAGCTACAGAATATCTAGAGAAAGTGAAGAGCCAGTTTACTGGTTCAACCAAAGCTCATGCTTCCACCCTGATTCAGAAACTCACAACGATGAGATTTACTGGTGGAAGTGTGAGAGATCACATTCTGAGCATGGGTACTATGGCATCCAAGTTAGACAAGCTGAAGATGCCACTGCCAGATGGGTTCCTCATTCACTTGGCCCTGAACTCACTCCCAAAAGAGTATGAAACATTTGTTGTTAATTACAACACGAAGTCAGAGGAGTGGGACCTACAAAAGGTCATTGCCATGTGTGTACAAGAAGAAGAAAGGCTAAAGAAAGCAAAAGGAGAGGATACTCTCAATTATGTGAAGGGCAAGCAACAGAACAAGAAGCAATTCTTCAACAAGAAAGCTTCAGATGCCTCTACTTCTCAGTATAAGGGAGGCAACTCTTCACAGTTCAGAGCACCCTCTAGACCAGCCGCCCAGCATAAAGAATTGAACAAAGATCAGTGCAAGTGGTGTGAAGAAACTGGGCATTGGAAGCATGACTGCCCTAAGTTCATGAGACACTGCCTAGAGAAAGGTGAGGACATTATTACATTTGTTGATGAGTCCTTATACATAAGTTATGACAGTTCCACATGGTGGATTGACTCAGGTGCAACTGTTCATGTTGCTAACTCTTTGCAGGGATTCCATGGAGGGAGAACCCTTCAAAGAAGAGAAAGACAAATTAAGGTGGCCACTGGCGTTGAAGCAGAAGTTGAAGCCATAGGAAATCTTTCTCTAGTTCTAGCTAGTGGCTTCAAGCTTCAGTTACATGATGACCTTTATGTTCCCTCATTAGCTAGAAATTTGATATCAGTTTCATGTTTGTCAGACTATAGTATTGATTGCCACTTTTCTAAGAATGAGTGTAAGCTACAGTTTAATAATAAATGTGTGGGTCTTGCCTTCCGACAAGACAAACTTTATTTATTATCTATGTCTGAGAATGTGAATGATGTAAGCAATAAGCATGAGAAAGTATTATCCTTAGATGCAAGCAAGAAAAGAAAGAGAATTGATTCCTCATCGAAATTATGGCACTGTCGTTTAGGCCATATTTCGAGGGGGAGAATAGAACGCTTAGTCAAAGAATCAATCCTCCCACCACTAGAATTTTCAGAGTTAGAGCAATGCGTTGATTGCATCAAAGGCAAGTTTGCAAAGATTATAAAGAAAGGAGCTAAGCGAAGCGGGGGAGTTTTGGAATTGATCCACACGGACATCTGTGGACCTTTTCCAGTAAAGTCTGTGGATGGTTTTGATTCATTCATCACATTCACAGATGACTACTCTCGTTATGGATATATTTATCCAATCAAAGAACGTTCGGAAGCGTTAGACAAGTTTAAGATATTTAAAGCTGAAGTAGAGAATCAACTCGAAAGAAAAATAAAGGTAGTAAGATCCGATCGTGGAGGGGAGTACTACGGTCGACATACCCCTTATGGACAAGTTCCTGGACCTTTTGCAAGGTTCCTACAGGAAAATGGCATAGTAGCCCAGTATTCAATGCCGGGCGAGTCTCAGCAAAATGGAGTAGCAGAAAGGCGCAATCGTACCCTCATGGATATGGTGCGCAGCATGATGAGCTATTCCACATTACCATTGAGTTTGTGGATGGAGGCCTTAAAAACCGCCATTCATATTCTTAATAGAGTTCCAAGCAAGTCGGTGATGAAAACACCGTATGAGTTATGGACAGGGAGAAAACCTTCACTCAACCATTTGCGTGTGTGGGGGAGTCCTGCTGAAGCCAAAGTATTTAATCCAAACATAGGAAAGCTAGACCCCAAGACAGTCAGTTGCCATCTTATTGGCTACCCAGAAAAATCGAAAGGTTATCGTTTCTACTGCTCTAGTGGGCACACAAAGTTTGTGGAAACGAGACACGCTAGATTCCTAGAGGAAGAGATGATCAGGGGGAGCAAGGTAGTGCGAAAAATTGACCTTGAGGAAAAACGGGTGTTTGTGCCCATCCCGATAGAGCAAGAGCCCTATTTCACACTACCTGTTGTCGCCGGCCCTACAATAGAGCCAGCACCTGCTGTTCCTTTGCCTTTACCTGGTAACCCGGAACCTGTCCTTCAGGAGCCGGTTGAGCCAGTGGCGGAGCAACAGCAGCCTCAAAATGAACAACCACAAGTAGAGGAAGTGCCAGCTGCGGAGCCTTCTGGCAGACCGCAAAGAGTTAGAAAATCTCCAATTTCAGATGACTACATAGTCTATGAATGCGAAGAAGTTCAGATGGAGGGTGATCCCGCTTCATTTGAAGAAGCCATGACAAGCGCTGAAGCATCTAAGTGGCAAGAAGCCATGGAAGATGAATTGAGATCCATGAGTGCAAACAAAGTCTGGGAGCTAGAAGAAATTCCTGATGGAGCCAAAACAGTAGGCTGCAAATGGGTCTACAAGGTGAAACGTGACTCCAAAGGGAATGTAGAAAGATATAAGGCGCGACTTGTGGCGAAGGGTTTTACCCAAAGAGAAGGGATAGATTATAATGAGACATTTTCTCCCGTCTCGAGCAAGGATTCTTTCAGAATCATAATGGCCTTGGTAGCACATTTTGATCTAGAATTGCATCAAATGGATGTAAAGACAGCATTCCTAAATGGAGACTTAGAAGAAAGAGTTTATATGGCACAACCGAAAGGTTTTGTCGAGAAAGGTAAAGAAAGAATGGGATGTCGTCTAAAGAAGTCTATCTATGGCCTAAAGCAAGCATCTAGGCAATGGAATCTAAAGTTTGATCAGACAATCAAAAGATTTGGGTTTAAAGAGAATGTTGAGGACAATTGCGTGTATGCAAAGTTTAAGAATGGGAAATACATTTTCCTAATACTGTATGTGGATGACATTCTACTGGCAAGTAGTGATGTTGGTCTGCTGCAGGAAACCAAGAAGTTTTTGTCCTCAAATTTTGATATGAAAGACTTAGGTGAAGCCTCATTTGTTTTGGGCATAAAGATTCACCGAGATAGAAGCAAAGGGGTATTGGGATTGTCCCAAGAAGCATATATAGAGAAAGTTCTGAAGAAATTCAATATGCATAAGTGCAGTCCTTCACCTGCTCCTATAGTCAAAGGTGACAAGTATGGGGCGCATCAGTGTCCCAAGAATAAGTTTGAAAGCGATCGCATGAAAGCTGTTCCATACGCTTCAGCTGTAGGAAGTCTACAGTATGCGCAAGTGTGCACACGCCCAGATCTAGCATTTGTAACCGGGTTGCTTGGCAGATATCAAAGTAATCCTGGTATGGAACACTGGAATTTGATAAAGAAAGCCTTAAGATATTTGCAAGGTACAAAAGGTCTAATGTTGACATATAGAAGAACTGATGACCTACAGATAGTAGGGTATTCAGATTCTGACTATGCAGGAGATGAAAGAAAGTCCACGTCAGGGTATATATTTACTCTTGCTCAAGGAGCTATTTCGTGGAAAAGCCAGAAACAAACAATTAACACTGCGTCATCGACGATGTATGCTGAGTTTATTGCTTGTTATGAAGCATCAGGGCAGGTGAACTGGCTTAAGAAATTCATACCCGGTTTGAAGGTGGTTGATAGCATCAACAAACCACTAAAGTTGTATTGTGACAACGAGCCAGCTGTATTATACGCTCACAACAATAAGTCTAGCAATGCCGCCAAGCACATTGACATCAAGTATTATGTTGTGAAGGACAAAATCCGGGATCACGCCATCAGTCTAGAACATATAAGCACAGAAAAGATGCTAGCGGATCCGCTTACGAAAGGCTTACCGCCCAACGTGTTCAGAGGACATGTAGCCGGCATGGGTTTAAGGGAAAGCCTGTGATACCTGGATAGCAAGGGGGCCCAAGGCAAGAATTCATCTCTAAACAGAAAAGGGTTTGTGGCTGTCGAGTCTAACGGTAATGACTGTGATGACGGAACATGCTCAATACTCTGATTTGTGATGGGGTGAGTTGGAAAAGCACAAGGCGATAGAAGAGATCAAGGGGGAGAATGTTAGATTGATCTCAAGTGGGGGCCCAACGGCAGCCCATTAACCCCTTAATCGCGCCCTGATCGGGGGCGCCTAACCCTAATGGTTAGTGGGCCCCCGTCGCACTGCGCTATATAAAGAGGGGTGGGGGCTGGCAGGCACACGACACGAGGTTCGCCGCAGCCACAAACTCCACCCCGACAAACCCTAGCTCTCCGATCAGAGAGGCGCAGCAGCGGCGGGATTGCTCCACCGACGGCTTCGTCACGCCCTGCGTCTTCTTCCTGCTACGACGACGCCGCCATCGCCATGGCCAACGCCGCCGCCAATCCCGCCACCACCGCCGATGGTTGTAACCCTAACCTTCTCTGTTCTTGTTAGTAGACCATGTATAGGATCTGTTGAATCTACTGTGTTTATCCCTGTTTCCTGAACCCGATCTACTGCTAGTTATATTTGCAAGTTCTATCAGTATCCGCATCTCCACTTCTCCAGCAGACCAGCACCGCAGCATGGTGCCCGCGCACGCCGGCGCCTCTGCGCTCCTCCACGGGAGGGTAGGTGGACGCGCTGCCGGTGGAGGGAGGCGCGGGGGGCCCGGAAGTTGGAGAGGCAGCGGGCGGCGGGGGAGGGAGGCGTGGGCGGTCTGGCAGGCGGAGAGGCAGCGGGCGGCGGGGCAGACGGAAAGCGGTCGGGGGACGGGTTCGCGAATCCTCGCGAGGCTCCGGGTTTCACTGTTTAGCGGGCGCGAGACCTGCGTCGACCAAGATCGAACGGTCCAACTCGCTTGTTCGCTGGATCCGACGGCTGGCGCGATAACGGGCGACGTGGATCTGTTACCCGCCCGGGGAATGATCCAACTTTCGTATATAGAGAAGATAAGTCTATTTAACACCCCTCAACTTTTACGTAGCCGATTTGCACCCCTGAACCGCCAAACCACAGATACATTCTGCACCCTTCAACTATTGAAACTGTGCCAATGTGCGGTGGCCCATTTGCATGTCCCCCGGAGTTTGGAACGTTCGGCGATCTCGGCCCAGACCCTGGAATTCAAAGCCCAGAAGCAGCATTCAGCCCACCAAACCCAACGTGGCAACCCGAAAGAAAGGGAACCTTGAACTTGAATTGCTCCTGTTGCGGCGGACCTCCGGCGACCGACGGCGGAAGGCGATGAGATGGCTTGTTCTTCTTCTACGGGAGGTGGTTCCTGACGTGGCCTCTCCTCGGCGACCTGGAAGCGGGAGCGGCGGCGGCCGTGGCGGGCCTTTGGCCAGCGCGAGAGCTCTCTCACACACGAAAAACTGTCCGGCCAAACCGGAACCAGCTACAAGTACGCTCCAAACCTCCAACTGCGCTGCTTCAGTTAAGTAGTAGTACATTTTTACGCTCCTCACCAACCTGGCTACCTTGGAGGATCACATCACGGCCACGGCTGCTCTCCGGCAATCAACTGGTTCTTGTCGTCTAACTTGAGCTGCTGAATTTTACAAGCTTTTGTCGCCGTTGGTTACAATGTAACCGAGCTCTGGTTGTCGGTCAGAAAAGACCAAAGAAACAAATAGTCAGCTGAGGCGCTGAACAATCAGCAATGTCAGGCCCTGTTTAGCTCGCCAACTTTTTTTCATTGCTACAGTAAATTCGAATGTTTGATACTAATTAGGAGTATTAAATGTGGATAACTGACAAAGCCCATTCCATAACCCCCGGGTGAAATTGTCAGACGAATCTATTAAGCCTAATTAGGTCATGATTAGACAATGTCGTGCTACAGTAAACAATCTCTAATGATGGATTAATTAGGCTTAATAAATTCATCTCGCGATTTCTCGTCCATCTGTGTAATTAGTTTTATAATTAGATCATGTTTAGTCCTCCTAATCTTTGGTTTAAAATTACTACAGTAAATTTCGCAAAATTTTTCACCGAATCTAAACAGCCCCTCAAACACAAAAACGATGCAGAAACAAAGCCACGAAAATTGCTTGGAGGTCTCCACCTCCCATCCCAGACCTATGACTGACAGCTAATAGAATAGAAAGCTGAATGAGTTGAACAACTGAAACTAAAACGAATGCTGCTTGTGTCAAAAAAAATGCTGCTCTCTACTTTGACTTCTGAAAATTAAAAACTGCTCCCAAGTCTGAACAAGCTGAACAACACACACACTGCAAAGAAGTGACATATCTCTACAGCAAGCAAGCAGTAAGTACCAAGTAGGATCAATTCCTTCCATGAAGTTAAGGATATTGGGGACACCTATTTCTAGTTCTGCCCTTTTTGGCTACAATCTTTTTTTGAACAATTATTGGCTTAAAATCGGGAGATCACAACCGCAAACAAAATTAGCAATGTGAGGCTTACCCTCCTTTATTCCATCAGATGCACAATACAACTTCCAAATTTGATGAACGAGAAAAAATAAACATCAACTACGAAGCATTTACGAATTATTACATTGGAGTCACATCAGAGCGTCCTGTTATAGCTGCAAGTAGTCTTGGCATCGGGGGCATATCAAGCTCCTGGAGACCCTCAAGAACCCGAACAACTTCAACCATTGTCGGACGATCAAACTCATTATCTTGGATGCACCAGCATGCAACCTTGCACACCCTTTCAGCCTCTGCTAAATCAATGTCACCTTGTAACTGTGGATCCACCAAATTCCGCATGTCTCCCTCATGAAGCTTGCTGATGGCTTGCACCGGGAAATAAGCAACATGACAACTGTTGCTAGTGTATACTTCTGGCGAGTTCCTTCTTCCTGATATGATTTCCAACAGTACCATACCAAAACTGTAAACATCAATTTTTGGTGTAATAGCAACTCCACTAAGCCATTCTGGGGCAAGATACCCTGCGGTGCCTCTAAATGTAGTCAGAACACGGCTAAAGTCCCTTCCTACAATTGATGCCATCCCAAAGTCTGCAATCTTGGGAATAAATGATGCATCCAGAAGTATATTTTCTGGCTTAATATCACAATGTATGATGCATTCTCGGCAACCCTGATGCAAGTAGGATAGTCCCCTAGCAACTCCTATCGCTATTTGATACCTGGTGCTCCAGCTAAGGATAGCAGTAGCATTGCTCTGAAATATATTGGCATCAAGAGACCCATTTGGCATGTGTTCATATACAAGTAGCCTCTTATCACCTTCGCAGCAGAATCCAATAAGTTTGACTAGGTTGATGTGTTGGATCAATCCAATGGATCTCACCTCGGCCCTGAATTGTTTTTCTCCCTGACGAGCACCATCAAGCCTTTTCACGGCTATAGCAGTCCGGTCCACTAACACTCCCCTGAATACAGAACCAAAACCACCACCTCCTAGCCTCTGTGAGAAATTTTTAGTAGCATGGCCCAAATCAGTGTATCTAAATGCTATAATTCCACCACCACTACCTTGACCTCCATGCAATGGCACAACAAACCACTTGAATTTGTTGCCCCGAATCATTAACAGCAGCATGAAAATTAGTAATCCACAACCAACAATGCTTGCAGCAGTGACAATTATTGTTCTTATTGTGTTGTTTTTCCCCAAAGTTTGCATACCGCTGGTAGCAAGGCGAAGGTAAAGAACATTATCAGAAAAATTTTCAATGCCATCATTTTGACTTAGACTCAACAATTCCCCGTGCCAGATAGAGCATCTGCTACTGTTATAGGAATAAGCAGTGCAAGAGCAATCATTAAGACATGCTTCTTCACATTCATTCTGAGTCATAACATCTTCTATGCTCTGGGGGTAAGAGGGTAGTGTAACATGAGCTATGGTGTGGAACATGTCTGTTGAGGTCGTCGTGTTTTTGTAACTTGATGTGCAGTCTAAGTGAGTATTTCTGACGCACCCTCCAGTTGGGTCATCAACTTCCCAGTCCTGAGGTAACTTCGGAGAGAAGCTCTCCATACAGCCACAAAATGGATGCAAATTGCCGTTGCAGACTGTGAAAGGTCCACAAACAGCCAATAGACTGCACGGATCAGCAGGTTGGGCATATATGGTTTCCCAAGATTGTTTGGCTTGCGACCAAATATTCAGCTTAATTTGACCAAAAATGTCTATTGAGACGAATGTGGAAGATGATTCATCCAATGAGGTGTACGTGAAGCATTGTTGTTGACATATGCGGGTTTGAGGAAACCTTTATTGGTCCGTATATCTGAGCCTAGCAGCCCATTGAGTACTGATATAAGTGTATATGCCATTTTTCCGGATGACCAAGACCAATATACTACAAAAGGGGGCTTGCGGCGTCTATGAAACATCACCCCGTTGGTGTCTAGTTCAAGGATGTATGACCCAAGACCTGGATCAATTAGGCTCTTCCTTGAGATGAAACGCCGGTTCAAACCGGTGACCTTATTCCGACCTAACTTGGCGCCGGGAAGCCCAACATCTGTTGGGTAGTCAAAGCTCTGCCACAATGATGTTCCATTAGATGAGCTTTCAGCTATGAGGGCAAAGTTTCCATTGTTCATGAGAACAGCAGCATTAGTAGTGTTTGTCCTGGTTTCTGTTGTCTTATTGACAATGTGAGTGGTGGACCAAATTATGGACTCTGTGCTGGCATTGTGTGAGATGGAGATGACAAGATTGCCATCTCTTGAGATTTTGAGCTGTGTTAGCTTGATCTCGGGGTCATTGATGGGCTTCTCCCTATTAGCAACCCACACAGTGGTGAAAACTGGGATCTTATTGAACCATATGCCAAGATACCAGCCAAGGGAGGGCGAGGTGGTGGTGTTGCTGTAGGTGGACTTACTGATGACGACTGTTGGTGGTGACTGGAACTGGAAGAAGCCGAGCGCAAACTTTCCGTTTCTTGAGATGAGCTTGTCACCGGTAGCAAGCGCCTGGCCTGCCACGAGAGCATCACCATTTGCCAGTGATGCGGAACATGGAATGTGCATGGAAGACAATAGGAGGCCGCCCAGTAGTATGTAGAGAGCCATCAGGCATGGAGAAGGGAATCAATTGGAGATGGAACAGAGGAGTATCTATGATTGGTTGATGCTGCACATATGTGTGCTGCTCTCCTGCTGGGAGAAGGAAGAGGAGGCTCTCATGTATATATAGGAAAAGGTCGCATGACACCCATGATTGACAATTCCTTATTTGACACTAGAAAATGAGTTAATTCCTTCGCTGGCCCTGAAATGTTTTTCATCCCTTTTACGACACTCATTTCTAGTTTTCATTACTTATTTGACATTTTCGTCACTTCATTAGCTAAGTAGGGCAAAACAATCTGCAAATCACCTCCAAAATTCATGAAGCTTTTCCTACTAATAGAATAAATGAAGATTGAATCCATTTTTCTTAAAAACACATGTAGTTTCAAAATTAAAATTCACCAAATCAAACTACATTTGATACTTAAATAAAATTTTATAGCACCAAAATAGCTTCCAAAAATATGGAAAAATAGCTAATATTTATCACATCAGATACAAAAATTTACAATATTATTTCCCATCATAAGTTACATATAAAATTATGAAATGAGAAATTTTGTAAAAAGCCAAAACTATTTATGTAACTTAGCATAGGACATAATTTTTAAATTACGGTATCTCATATGATGATTTTTAGTTATTTTTTCATAATTTTTGGAACGTATTTTGGTCCCATAAAAATTTATACAGTCTTAAAAGTAGTCTAGTTTGATGAATTTAAATTTTAGAACGACAAAGGTACATGCTTGTTTTTTAATCAAAATGCATTCATCTTCATTTTTTATCACTAGAAAAAGTTTAATGGATTTTAGTGGTGATTTGGAGGTCGTTTTGCCCAACTTAGCTTGTGAAAGTGACAAAAAATGTCAAATAAGTAATGAAAACTAGAAACCAATGTCGTATAAGGAATGTAATTTTTCTGAGGACCAAGTGGGAATTGAGTCATTTTCCGAGGTCAAATAAGGAAAAACTCTATTGCATGCTTGCCCAGCTGACCGACAGGGAAGACACGGCAAGTCGGCAACCACACTTCAGACTTGCAAAGTGGTGTTCAGACATAACACTATAGTACAATAGCGACTAAGCAGGTGGGATTTACAGGTCCCGGATAGTGTTGTCCCTCCCATGCCATTAACACCCTAGGCCCAAGCAGTACTGGAGGCAGGACATTGCAATGAAGACGAAGAGCAACTACTTTCAAAAAAAAAAAAAAGACGAAGAGCAACGGCGTTTACGCGTAGGCAAGTCAAGTCAAGCACAAGGCGAGGAATGATCATGCTCCCGTCGTCATCTGGCAGAGCAATAACGAAATTGGCCAAAGGAGCAGTTGAGGCCTTGTTTAGTTCGTGAATGTGGTTGAATTTTCTGTAGAAAAAAGTGCATTAAGAAGCGTGTGGCAGAGAGAGGGCACATTTTTCAATACGTGACTTTTGGTTGAATTGCACCACTTTCCTCCAACTAAACAAGGCCTGAAACAACATTCTGCTGAGGTGGCGAAGAACGTACAGAGAACACAAGAATGCAGCAACAAGCAAAGCCGCAGAAATTGCTGACAAGTTTCCCCCCACAACGAACAAAATCCTGAAGCACCTGACATCTGCACAAGGAAAGTAGGAATTAGAAGCTCCATGAAACTCAGCTAGATCAGCAAACTGAAAACCCGAAACCACACATAACCTGTAAAGATCCAGCAAGCAATTGGATATTACAGAAGTTCAGGACTCCAGGTTCCCTCACAGGTCTCCTGAACCTGACTTAAATACCATGGTTTATTCTTAAAACTGGCATAAGCTGCAGTAGATGCAGAGGAAACAATGCAACTCAATTAAGATATGCATTTCGACCCAGAGATGCATTGCTCCCTGCTCCCAATATTTTTACAAGGCTCCATATTCAAGGCAATCAAATGTTGCCCCCACATATTACATAGTAAACCATCTTGCAAACTAGTGGTTTGCAGCAGGTTATGCTATTCATTAGGTCGACAATTCTAACCTACAACCCTAAACTTCAGTTGCTAACAAGGTATGTCTCCTGCGACAGGAATTCAGTGATATAATCTTTTATAATATCATCATGGATCATCCTGGCAATCTTCATTCCTATCAGTTCTAACTCAGAACGGTGGTCCAATGGCAAAGGCTCAACATCCTCCATAGCAAAGTGCTCATAGTTACTCTGCTTCTGCACCATTTGCCAAATGTTTTCAGCTAACTGTTCACGATCTATTTCAGGCCAGCACTTCATCATAATCTTTGAATGCAAACTGTTGTCAGGAGTAGTCAGGTCAGCCAAGATAGAGTTTACAAGATCAAATAGAAGTTTCCTGTCCGATTTCGACCACAGGAGCAGCTTGCTATACTTGTTTTCAAGCCACAGAAACACATCTGAGCCCACTTGCCAACCTTCTGGGTAGTCTGGTAAGTCACACACGCTTGCAAGCATGTCCTGGACATAACATAAATCCCTGTCCTCCTCATCCTTGAATATAGGTAAGTGTTCTGCTGTCACTTGGTACATTGAGATGTTCATACTATTGCACTCTTCAGTTGACAGCGTATCAGAATAATCTCCACAAATGTCATCTTGGCCTTCCATCTTCAGCATCTTCAGCTGTGCTCTGAGTTCTGCATTTTGTAGAAGGGGCAACGATATTCAGTATATGAAACAATATGAAGTGAAGAAAAATTGAATGGTTGTGATGCACTAACCTTGAATACCAAGGTTGATGCTTTTAAAGATTCCAGAATAAGAAGCCTCTTCACCAGAACTTCGTGGCGATGAAGCAGTTGGACTTGAGCATTCACAATTCTCTGCACTTGCAATATCCACTGATTGTGTTGCTCGGGTGTCAACTTGAGCAATGTTAATCTCCACTGATGGACTTCTTCCCTCCTAGAACCAAATGTTAAATCAGAATGGCTTATTCAATTTGGAGCTAAATTTTCATATCAGAATAAAATTATTTGAGATGGTTGCAGATCCATAATCTGTACCCAAAAAAATAGAATTTTTTTCTGAAACAGTAAATTAAGCCGACTGTCTACCCCCTAACCCATCCAAGTTTCGCTCATTTCTTCCTTGGCAGAAATGAGGCAATGACTCTTAATGATGTCAATACTCAATACCATAAGGTAACTACCGCTCCTTCAAATATTTTCTTTTTGTTGGTGGGATTATATTCTACCATGTAGCCAAGCAATTGTTTGTGCATGTTGACCAACTAACATTGACAAGTGGAAATTTTAAACTGCTTAACAATAATAATACTGTTGCAACATACCTTCAATGCTATGTTAACCTGATTCTGAAAAACTTCTTTTGTCTCTGGAAATGGTGTTGCCAGTGTCTGGTACGTCTGTTCCACATGACCTTCTGAATTTTGCTTGTCATCATGCTGAACAGCGTAATCAGATTTTTGCTGATCCTCAGTTCTGATAGCATCATCAGGGTATTTTTCAGTATATATATTGCTTGCCCGAGACAGATCAGAAATGCAGATGCTATGCCTTGCTTTTTCCAAAGCTACATGAATCTCTTTCTCAGGTAGCATATTTTCCTTTACTAAATGAACAATTTCCCTTCCATTTCTCTGTTTTGCATTTCTGATTGGTGATCTCTTCCTGACAGGTGCATTTTCAGAATCATCAGTGGGTGCATTCAATATATCTTTCAGAATGGGCAACCTACATGTCGGTGTGGACTGCCTCCTGCCTGATAATTTTGTAGAGGTGGTTGAAGAGGCTGGAAGAGACTTGGACCTTGGAAAATTCCTTGACATATCACCCCTTGAATCATCTTCATGGTAAATACCTGTCTTCCACCCATCTTTACTGCTAATACCAAGAGGACTGGCTGGCACCTCTCTCACATTACAGCGACTGAAGTTAGGGTCTGATGATCCTTTGTGGGAGGTTCCTTTCGGTGCATCTCCATCAGACAGTCCGAGCATTTCACCCAGAGTTGTTATTCCTCTAGGAATTGAGTTTTCTGAACCAGATTGGCAGGCCATTTGCCATCGTTCAGAGAGATGCTTTCTGGCCTTCCTACTCACTGATGGTCCAGCAGAATGCATGCTTGAATAAATGGCCATGGTGTCAGCGTGAGAGGTACAAAGGTCATATTCCTCCTTGGATTGTCTCCTCCTGCTGCCACTTTTAGGTCTTTGTTTTCTAACAATCGGTGTTGGTATACCCTCTTCTCCTTCCAGAACTTCATTCTTTTGTGGCACAGAATATTGTTTACTATGCTGTGGAGGCTTTGAATGTTGTGTACACCTCCTTTGCTTATATTTTGATGCTTCTTGACTGGACAGAGCAGGTGTGAAACTTTTCCTCTGAAGGTTCGGTTTCAGAACTACGATTTGAGAGCGATGACTTGACCCTTTACTCTTGCCTCCATTTGGTGCCAATGGCTCCACTGACACAACTGAAGTTTCTTTGAGCAGCATACTAGGAATGAGTTTCTCAAATTCCTTTGGTCTGTCAAACATCCCATCACACACACCTGCCATGCTGATTTGTTGCTCAAATGATTGTGCAGCAGCAGCATTACTTGTATGGGGAGAGCACTGCAACCCACTGTGACTAAGGATGTGTCCTGAGAATCCTGACACTGCAGTTCTGTTCTCCTCAAGGATTTCAAGGAAAGCATCCTTTTTGGAGTGGAGTATCTCAAGTGCTTCACTGAACTCCTTAGAATTTCTATGCTCTTCATCAGTGGCAAGGCGTTTGGCGTCCAAGAACTTTTGCCTCACAAATTCCAGATCAGCCTCCAAGTTTCTCAGATACTGTTCCTCATTTCCAGGCTGCACCAGCTCATCCATCGCCATGTTCTCCATCTCTGTCACCTCAAAAACATCCTTCAGTGCTGGTAGCTCATCAGAACTGACATGACATGGCTGATCTCCAGATGAAGCACATGCCACTTCTTGAACAACTCCAGACAAGTGCCGTTGCAGATTAGCCTGGGTATCACTTTGGCACCGGTCAAGAACTTTTTTGGGGCGAGGCACGGTATCAAGGCCCATCAGCCGAGCAACAATGCCAGGCGAGCAATGGGTGAACTCTACCTGCTTCGGTGCCTCTTTCTTCGCAGGAACAGTATTTGACTTGTTAGAGAAGCCCTGGAAAAAAACATAGAATTTTTTACATGGCTTCAGCTGGTAGTACACTGAGCAACCATCTTCTAATTTATGTAGAAATGCATTTGTGGACAACAGCACTGCATTACGTACCTCTCTTAAGTTGTCTTCACCTCTTGGCACATCCATGGGTGGCAACATTGACTTCTTTGCCCTTTTAAAACCTCGCTTGAATTCAAAAGTGAACTGGTGTAATCATGCAGAAGTTGGAATTACAAGGAGTGGTACACAATCGTGCCAAAATAATGACTAGAAAGAGAATTGAATCTTAGGTTGAAATATAAAATTCAAATCCAAGCATAATTACTTATTTATTTTTGAAACCACGAAGCATAATTAAATGGGTACATGCGTTTGGAACTCGAAAGGAGGCAAATTAAACATGCAGTAGTACAATACTAGCAGCAACTGTAATAATCAAAAACCTTGGTGAAAAGTATAAAAAAAAGATGGGGAAATGGTCTGCTTACCGAAGTTTCTTCTAAGGAAGACACCACCGGGGCATCCAACACCGATGGTTCCTTCGATTCGGGGGCAGCGGCAGCGGCAGACCCCCTTGCTGCGCAACCAAAACACGAAGAAAAAAAAAACAAAAATCTTTAGAAATGGAATGCGGAAACGGAGAGGCGGTCTGTGCTTGGAACGAAATGACGCACCTCGGCGCGACGGGGCGGGCGGGGATGGCGGCCGCGGGCGGGAGTGAGGACGCCGGGGCTTCGCCGAGGCTCGCGACCCACCGCCGCGCAGCATTGATTCCGCTTCCGCTTCCGCTTCCGCCTCAGCTTCCGCTTCTGCTCCTCTCTCTTCCTCCAGGCTTTGGAGACCTTTTCTCTCTCCTGACGAATTCAGATTTTGAACCGTGGGGCGATGGTCCGGCTGGGGACCACATGGAAGTGCGGTGCCTGCAGGGGGCTGTGGGCCTGCGAGCACCACGTCCACCTGCCTGCACCTGGGCCATAGCGTGATGCGGGACATGGTGTCAGTGGCAGCGGAGAGCGCGTGATGGGAGGCGTGGGGCACGGGGCGCGTGGCGGGGGTGCTCGAGTTCGAAAAGGCGTGGTGGGGCACGAGGCACGAAAGCCCAGGAAGGAGAAGGCCGTCGCCGCCTCTTCTCTCACAATTCACAAACTCGCCGCGAGGAAGAGAGCATCCGAGGGAAGAGGAGAAGGCCACTCACACTGTGCGGCCATGGATTTTCTGAGGTGCTGCTCGTGGGACACGGAGGGTGCCGTGTATTTATAGGCGTATTGGAGGCACGCTCGTGTAATGAGAAATGGGCGAGTCTGAACTGATCTTGTCATTGATAGACAGCATGCTACTGGGATATGCTAGATATGCATGTTATTAAAATTTTCAGAACATTGTACGTACACGATGCTAATATACACGCACACTCTCCCTTGAACATATTCTAAAAAGAATGAGCTGTAAATATGAGAACTCGTGCTAAGTCAAGGATTAAGCCTGGTAGACCTAACCAATTGAATTGAGCTTAGTACAAAATAGATTTTAAAAAGGAGAAAGATTGAAAGATGCAAGTTAATGCTAGAGAGAGCAATATGCATATTACGAGAGAGAGAGAGAGGGGAGAGCTGCTGAGAAAATTATTGAGGCAACAAACATTTCCAGCCTGTATGGTGAATTAGGGGGTGTTCAATTCCCAAAAAAATTTCACCAAAATTTTTCACAAGGGAATCTTACATGTATAGAGTAGTAAACATGTGTTAATGACAAAACCCATTTCACAACCCCGGGTAACTTTGCGAGACGAATCTAATGAGCCTAATTAGGCCATAATTTGCAACAGTGATGCTACAGTAACCATCCACTAATCATGGATTAATTACCGTCATTAGATTCGTCTCGCGATTTTCTGGCGAGATCTGTAATTAGTTTTATTATTAGTCTATATTTAGTACTCCTAAATGGTAAGATTCTCTTGTAAAATTTTTCACCAAAATTATTCACCGGAATTAAAAATATTTTGTATCTCTTGCGATAATTTGGGCAACATGTTCCTATCTCTCTGTTGTTAGAATTTAGCATTCTATCTCTTGCATTTAATAATGTGTATCTGTAGCCAACACGGAGCTTTTTTTTGGAATGGGGCATTCTATCTCCTTGAATTAATAATGCGTATCAACAGCACAACATGGATTTTTTTTTGGAATGCAGCATCCTTCTATCTCTCTATTTTAAAATGCCACACTTTATCTCCTTCAATTAATAATGTGTAGTATCTACAAAACACCACGGAGTTACTTGGGTTAGGAATTGAAACTTGAATATTTCTGTCGGGGTTCTCTACCGCCGGCAAGCAAGATTTCTACGATCACGTGTCAGGGACCGGATGGTGACTTAAGAGACAGGGGATTATACTGGTTCGGGCCTCCGGAGAGTAATACCCTACGTCCAGTGAGTGCCAGTGTTCTCAAGTCCAAGTCTGTAGTAGGGGGTACAAACTAGTCGGGAGAGGGAGAGGGTCCCAAGTCCCTGTGTGCGCGTGAGTGTGTTGTGGTTTTATCGGTTGTTCGTTGTCCCATGTCCCTCACTGGGGCCTCCTTGTCCCCTTTTATAGTCTCAAGGGGAGAAGGGAGTGGGGAGGTAAAAAAGGAGAAAATTACAATGGGCGTTACTACCCCGAGGCCTTTAACTCGCGCCGCATGCCGAGCCGTACGTGGAGCAGGTGTTGACGGAGTGGGCGTCCCGCCTGACCCGGGATCGTACATCCCGGGTGGTTGATGTAGATGACTTCGTGAGTAAGCCTCCGGGTAGTTTCCAGGTCGTGGTTGACTTGTGCCGTGCCGTCTTAGACTCCAGGTGTCCTCGCCGGGCTCCAGGTGTCGTCCTCGGGTCCCAGGTGTCCTTCATGCGCGTCTCTCTGGAACTGTAGGGTTCCTGTTCGGACGAGACGGGCGCTCCTGTGGCTGCCGTGGCGAAGGACGGAGGCCCATCATGCCCTGACGCAGCGAGTACCGAGTGGGTACGGCCAGGGATGGGCAAAAGCTGGGCGGAGCCGGGAGGACTCCTCGGGCGAGCCGAGAGACTCCTCGGCGACGGAGACTCCTCGGGCGAATCAGGATCCACTCGGAGGCGGAGACCCCTCGGGCGAACCAGGGACTACTCGGAGGCGGAGACCCCTCGGGCGAACCAGGGACTACTCGGTCGACCTCCGAGCTATCTGGGCATGGAGGATCCGCTTGATTTGGGTCTTCGACTTTTGTTTTTGAAGGGTGGATTATCGTTGTGACGTGGATTTAAGGGCTAGATCGGGTACCCCTGATCTAGACCCTCGTCAATTTCTAGATAAAATAAAATTTGATATGCTAGATGAAATATCATTAAATGAAAGAGATAGAAAGATATAGATTTCATGAACCCAAAGAGATAGATAGCTATACAAATACCATTGATGGAAAGAGATTTCCATAACATTGAATGAAAGAAATCAAAAGTTAGATATGCATTCCATTGATTAAAAGAGATAGAAAGATATGCATACTTTTGATTGAAATAGTTAGAGAGTTATATAAACATAACATCGAATGAAAGAGATAAAAAATTAGATAGGTGTGATATTGGTAGAATATGAAATTTCCAAAAATAAAATAACAAAAAATTCCAAATAAGGAGGGTATTGATTCATAAGATTCAATTTGAAATGTTCAAATGGGCTACACATCTTGGGGCTACGAGCACTAGTCAAGGCACAACTCTTAAAGTTAACCTCATCAACAACTTTATTGCCTGCGCAGATTTGATCTTGGATCAAGACCTTTGAATTTAAAAACCTTTTTTATTGTGAACCATGAACTTAAAAACAACGTTGATGCTGAATTCCAAGTATTCAACCATGACATGTAAGAAAAAAGTTTGATGTCGCCTCAGTTTCAGATCTAACTATTTACCGAAATTGATGGCATCCCAAGAAGAAATGCAAAACTCTTCTCCTTTCACAGTATGCATAAATTTAACCCACCAAATTTTAGCTTTTGGCTCAAGGATCCACGTTATAGTACTAGAAGATGAACTTTACACAAAAAGAAAGTTCAGGTCTCAACTAAAAAGCAAAAGATCGGAAATACAAGCTCAAACAAAAGATGATAGAGGAACTCGACATTTTGCATAATACCTTAAAGTTTCGGGAGAGGGGACTAGTGTACCAGCCACCTGGTAGTTGCAAAGTGCAGCCTTGGTTGGCAAAGGTCCTTGCTTGTGGTACGCTACAAAAGCATGGGTGGCAAGACAATGGCAATCGCTTATTTAACCAATCTAGGGAAAAGAGAGTGAAAGGCTGTTGAAGGAGGGAAAGAACGAGTAGCGCGCTTTAAAGGGGAACGGAAAAGTGGAGGAGGAGGATGTATCACTTATCCATGGCATGTACAAGGTTGTACTAGGGCGTGCGACATAGTGTTTAATAGTTAACATGCTACATGTAACACTGGAGTGCAATAAACAAAAACTCTTCCGTACTAATAATACGTGCAACAATAAACCCACTTGCAAAGAAAGTTGGAGTACTACTCGTCTTCCAAAGTCAACAGTGGTACAAAATCCAACGATTTTGGCAAAGCCTTTACGAATTACAACTAACTCTTATATCATTTGTGTCAAACTTTATGTTCTTTTATCATAACCTTCTCTCAGTCGAACGATAACAAAGAAAGTATTTATACAGATCGCACAATGTTTTCTGTCTCATCGTTGCGTACAGCACGTGAGGTTTATTTCACATGAATCGTCAGAGATTACACCAAGTACTCAACAGTCGGTACAAAATCCAACACGTGTGGCAAGACTTTACGAATACCAACTAACTTTATATCATTTGTGCCGAACTTTATGTTCTATTATTAGAACTTCCCGTTAATCAAATTGAATGGTAAAAAAGGTCTTTATATAGGTGATGCAGTGTTTTCTTGCGTAGAACAAATTCCATCAACTGCTCCAATGAAGCGTAACAAGATACGAGCGGAATACATCACATAATGATATGGATCCGCGTATCAATAACGTGCACGATAGCATCGGCCGAGCAGGGAAGGGGCAGGGCAGAGGGGACAGCATCGAATATCTTGTCACATTCGAAAAAAAGCTCGGAGCCACCTGCCACCGAAAAGATCATCAGGTCACACGCGGCCGTAATCACAGCCATATTCATCATCCGACCCTTCACGCTATTGCTACCCCACCCAAACGCGCGACTCCCGAAGGCTCCAGAACCGCGTCGACGGCGGGACTGCCCGGTGTCCCACACGTCAGCGACACTCCGTGCCCATCCCCGTCCGTCCTTGTCCGGCGTGATCTCTTGCCTTCCTATAACTGCGCACTGAAACATCTGGCGGTCTCCTCATCAGGCATCCCTAGCAAAAACCTCGCCTCGATTCGATTAACACACAAATCCGAAGCCGCTCGTCGTCGGCAATCGCCAATTCGCCATGACCGTGGAGGTGTGCGTGAAGGCCGCCGCCGGGGCTCCCGACACCATCGGCGACTGTGAGTTCTCCGTTCTGTGCTTGTCATCTGATTCGCATCCTTGCGCTCCCGATTTCCGCGCCCGATTCGATCCAAAATGGCAAAACCCTATCTGATCCGTGTTTCGTTTGGTTGGAAATTGCTGGCAGGCCCCTTCTGCCAGAGGGTGCTGCTCACGCTTGAGGAGAAGAAGGTCCCCTACGAGACGAAGCTCGTCGACCTCAGCAACAAGCCCGAATGGTCCGTCTAACTCCATTCCCGTTTATTTTTCCAAAAAAAAGTTGTACAGTGTCTGACAACTGATGGATATAGTGCTATGTAGGCAGTGTCGTAGTATTTCCTGCTCCAATTGTTTTGGAGCAGAAATTTCTCTACCGTCTTGACTTCTTTCAGAGGTAGACTGGTACTGGACTAGGAACAGTGTGAAACTGAGAGTCATGTGCTGTTGGTTGCTGTAGAAATGCTATTTGATTAAGTGGATTATTTGGATATGGTAGATTTTTCTTGATCTTACTGATCTGTAACCTGGATCAGAACTGAAATCCACACTGCTTTGTTTTGGATCTATTAATCAATAGGATTGGTGAAGGACACACGGACAAGTTTTCTCCTTGTAATTCGGGAATACCTGTGCTCCCAAGTCCATGTATTCTACAGAGTTGACCTCATCGTCTCATGTGGGAATTCTTCTTAGCTTTCAGGAACAAGCTGTAGCCTACTAGAGTTGTTGTGGAATATTTATCCTTTGGTATCCCTTTTCCTTGGAACTTACAATTTACAAGTTGCTGTAAAAGACAAACCCCAGACGAACAGATCGCTGTTCAACACTGAACACTTTGCATATGCCGTTTCCAATGCATCGGGTCCTAGTATACTTGGATCACGGCCAGTTCATGGGGCATTAGAGAAAAAATTTTCACTGTAGAAGCCATCAATTATCGAAATATTGAAATTACCAAAACAAACTTCTCAACTCGTGCTGACACTTTTGCATTTATGCATCCTTTTTGTGTGAATTTAAGACGACTTTCTGAATTTGAAGAATGAAGAGGATTTTATATTTTGCTACCAAAATTTTCAGTGAGCCAAGGGTATATTTTGCCCCTCATACTCTGGGGTCCTGTCTTTTTGTAATCTTCATATCTAAGTATCTATTGGATTGCAGGTTTCTGAAGATCAGCCCAGAGGTAAAGTGCCTGTGTTTAACAGTGGTGATGGTAATTGGATTGCTGACTCTGATGTGATCACTCAAGTTATTGAGGAGAAGTTCCCAACTCCATCTCTGGTCACCCCTCCAGAATATGCATCAGTGTAAGTTGTCTTGCTCATATCCCATCTTTTAGGCGAATTCTGCATTTAGCTTTCCACATCTCTGTCTTCCCTTGGAAGCAGTTAGGCCATGTTTGAACATGGTACATTTGGAATTAAACATTTCAATGTAAAATTCCCATGTTCGAAATGGGGCCTAAGTTTAATTATTGCTTTGTTTTGAAGATCCTTGTCCTATATTTAGTCTTGTAAGAGTTTTTGTTAAGGTTGAGGAATCAGTAAAATCTACAGGCATTTCAGAGGGGTGTTGTGTTTAAATAGCTGGCAGCTCATACTTCATACGTCTAATGTATCACAGTTCTAGCGGCATTTTGTATTAGAAACTTCTACTTATAATTTTCATGGGCACTGGAGCCTAATATCACCTACTAAAGAAAAGCAACAAATGTACTGTATTTGTTAAGGATACTGGATACTGTCAGGAGCTTCAAAATGAGAAGTGGCTGCAGCCTGCAGTAGGGTTTATCAAGTGCTGATTTGATAGCTTTTGAAACACTAACAACTTGCAAGACTGTCAGTTCCAAAGAATTATCAACTTGCAGTAGGGTTTACCAAGTTCTTCCAAAGAATTATCACGCTTACTATGCATTTTCGGTTGAGCTTCGGCAATTGTCTCACTGTTGTGTATGTATGGTTGTGGTGACAGGGGATCAAAGATTTTCCCATCCTTTGTCAAGTTCCTGAAGAGCAAGGATGCTAGTGATGGTTCAGAGAAGGCACTTCTTGATGAGCTGCAGGCACTAGATGAGCATCTGAAAGCTCATGTAAGTTGCAGGCGTGAACTCTTGGGTGATTGATATGGCTGCTGCTTTCATCAAGAGAATAGAACATAACACATGCTTCCACGGTCATTTCAGTTATACCCACGTCCATGTCCCACTTTTCTCTGCACTTAACCTGTTTGGATATGACAAAATGCAATCATTTTGGTTAGATTAAGTACCTTGTTGTGTGGGCCTTGCTTAGTCTGACCATCTGATTTGATTGTACCGGACCTTTCTTGACGCCACTTTCATCATTCCGTATGCAGGGTCCCTACATCAACGGGGAGAACATATCAGCTGCTGATCTTAACTTGGGGCCGAAACTCTTGCACCTCCAGACCACACTGGAGCATTTCAAGGGCTGGAAGATCCCAGAAAGCCTGACCAGCCTCCATGCCTACACCGAGGTAAGCAAGTGCTTAACAGATTGCATTTCACTGTCAGTTCCATAAAAATTCCATAAAAATAAAAACCTGTCCAGAATCAAATAATCGAGATCGCGCTTGTCTTCGGCGCAGGCTCTTTTCAGCTGTGAGTCTTTTGTGAAGACTAAGCCAGCCAAGGAGCACATGATTGTGGGATGGGCACCCAAGGTGAACGCGTAAGCACCTGCCCCCTTGTGCTTGCTACCTTGTGGACACAATCCATTATCTGATCAGTCGCTGTCAGTGGTGTGGGTAGGCGTCTGTAGCTTGAACGCATGATTGAGTTGGAATAATGCAGCACGCCTCCGGTACTCTTCTTGGTGTTACAAGGGTTCTCCTTTTATATGGACCATCCCTTGCTGGTTTGGTTTGAGACCATGGGCATCTCTTGGTCTTGTGCTACGAAAGAGGGGCATCTACTAATGTAATGTGAAATAATGGAGCTGTTTGCCTGTTTCTATGCTTGTGTGTGATCTGTTGTAGCTTGCATTGACGCTTACATAGATGTATGCTCTCAGATGGTGGTGGCCTGGAACTCTGAAAGCTGCAGGTCATGTTCTCCAGTGGGGGCATATTTCTGAGCTGAAAACTTTTCTTTTAAGTGCATGTTGATCTTGAATTATTTGGTGCAAAGTGCGCATGTTAATCTCGAATTATTTGGTGCAAAGTAAGCGCCCATTATGTTAGTTGCGCGCACGATGCATTGCCTCGTGCATCTTGTGGTATTGCGATAGAGATGTTTTCAGAAAAAAGTTATCGTGGAGCTTGAGAACATATTCCAAAGTGTCTAATCAGATGGGTTCCTCTTCCTCTTAATCATTCCTCGTCAGAATAGAGAAAAAAAAATTTCAAAGCAGGACTCAGCCCATCTCGTCCTCAGAATACATGTCTGATCCTGTTTGGGTAAAAGCGAGCAATGCTCTATGAATCGATGAATGTATATTTGTAATTGATCTTATTTTGAATTTATTAACACCGAGGATTTAATGGAAATGCTCTGCCTCGTGACACAAGCCAGATTCTCCACGCAAACGCTCACCAAGTTCGTGCGACGCTGCCGCCGACCCCCTCATCTCAGGATTCCGCACGCACAGAACGCCTGATCCGGGATACGTGCGTGCGCGTCCCAATTTTAACCCTCAAGTCATTCATATCTAATAAATCTGATCTAAAATTTAAACAGCCTAGTAATACTTATCCACCTGCCTTCCAAAATCGAACCGTGAGGCTCATCAATCTTTATCGGCGTACGGCCAACCAAATCCAGGTACGCAAGGACACACACAGTTCCTCTCCCGTCTTCCAAGTAAGGCATGGATCGTTTAAACACTTGCCTCGCCCATTGACAGGTGGGCCCCGCGCCAGGTCAGCCCAACAAACCCACGCACAGCCACGGTGGGCCCTCCGAGTCAGCGAGTCCCGGCACGCCTCGCCGCGTCCCCCGCCGTCGCCGTAGGGGAAGGGGAAAGAGGTTGATACTCCTCGCTCTCGTCTGTTTACCGGAGATAAACCCGCATCCTAATCCACCCAGTAATCTCGGATAAGCCTCGGTTAATCGCCATTATCGCCCCCGCCCCGTCTCGGCCGCTATAAATAGCCACCACGAGCCCCCGTCACCTCCTCACACCAAAACCCCGATCACAGCCAGCTCCCTTCCCATCGCCCTTTTCCCGAACCTTCTCGAAGCCAAGCTCCTTCGTCCTTCTGCGCGATGGCGGCGGTGGATCTCACCCCGAGGCAGCCGAGGAAGGCCTACGGCGGCGAGGGCGGCGCCTACTACGAGTGGAGCCCCGCCGACCTGCCCATGCTCGGCGTCGCCTCCATCGGCGCGGCAAAGCTCTCGCTCGCCGCCGGCGGCCTCTCCCTCCCCAGCTACTCCGACTCCGCCAAGGTCGCCTACGTGCTCCAAGGTACGCGCACCACCCGCCTCTCTCATCGCTCTGATCGCTCGCTCGTAGTCGTAGAGTAGAGCACAGCGGATATGGTGTGTTGCTGACGTGGCGTGCGTTCGTGGTTGACTTGGTCCGATTGGAATTCGGGTAATCGAGCGTGTCGGATTAGTCCGTAGGGCATCCAAATTTTCGTTGCCAGGTTTGGAAAGTAATACTGTTGCATTACTACTCATAATTTTGCAATTATACGATGGGATCAGCTCCTTCAGTAATTTGTTAGTTAGATTCGTGCGTCAGATCTCGATCTCTCTTTTGGTTTGATTAGAAAAATTGTATGGCATCTTGTTTGGGGACTAAACTTTTTGTTTAGCATGAGGTTGGAAGGTCTAATTGGGTTGCATGAGTGTGGATTCAGATTAGTAACGTAATGTGAACTCTGAACAGAGCTGATTCGATCCTGTTCATAACTTTCAGTTTGTTGCTACTTTATTTTATTTACCAGATTGGATCCGTGCATCAGATCTATATGATGTTTAATAAATTCAAATTGTCACTGTGCTCTTCTGACTAGTGGTTACTAGTTTGATTGTGAAGTCTTAGTTTAAAGGGGTCGTGATCATGATGTTGCCATCACGCATCTGAGACCTAAAACCTGACACTGGTATAATTTTGTTTCCTATTGACATCACTAGTTCATTATGGTTTTGTTCATGTTGAGAACTAAACTTGGCACTCATTTGGTTCAATTTTGCAATGACGTCACTATTTCATTATGGTATTTTGTTCATGTTGAGAACTAAACCTGGCACTGATGTGGTTCAATTTTGCAATGACATCACTAGTTTGTTATGGCTGTTTGTTCATGTCTTCCTCTGTCTTCTGTCAGCTAGTTACCTGGCTGTTCTCTGTTTTCAAAATTTTTGGTTGCAGCATTGAATTGTTGTTCATCCTGTGGTTTTGATTAAACTTAGGCAAGGGGACCTGCGGCATTGTGCTGCCTGAGGCGACCAAGGAGAAGGTCGTCGGCATCAAGGAGGGCGACGCCCTGGCTCTCCCCTTCGGCGTGGTGACCTGGTGGCACAATGCCCCCGACGCCAGCACAGAGCTCATCGTCCTCTTCCTCGGCGACACCTCCAAGGGCCACAAGGCCGGCCAGTTCACCAACTTCCAGCTCACCGGCGCCAACGGCATCTTCACCGGCTTCTCCACCGAGTTCGTGGGCCGCGCCTGGGACCTTGCCCAGGAGGACGCCGCGAAGCTCGTCTCCAGCCAGCCCGCCTCGGGCATCATCAAGCTCGGCGCCGGGCAGAAGCTCCCCGCCCCATCGGCGCAGGACCGCGAGGGCATGGCCCTCAACTGCCTGGAGGCGCCGCTGGACGTGGACATCAAAAACGGCGGCCGAGTGGTGGTGCTCAACACCCAGAACCTGCCGCTGGTGAAGGAGGTTGGTCTCGGCGCCGACCTCGTCCGCATCGACGCCCACTCCATGTGCTCCCCTGGGTTCTCGTGCGACTCGGCGTACCAGGTGACGTACATCGTCCGCGGCAGCGGGCGCGTGCAGGTCGTTGGCACCGACGGCAAGCGCGTCCTGGAGACCCACGTCGAGGGCGGCTACCTCTTCATCGTGCCCCGCTTCTTCGTCGTCTCCAAGATCGCTGATGCCTCCGGCATGGAGTGGTTCTCCATCATCACCACCCCCAAGTAAATTCTTGCTGACTTGCATCTGCGTTTTTCAGTCTTTGTTCCTCTGCTCTGTGCATCACATTGCCTGTGCGGTATGAATACATCAGCTAATGCAAGAATGAATTGTTGTGCAACAGCCCGATCTTCAGCCACCTGGCGGGGAGGACGTCGGTGTGGAAGGCGATGTCGCCCGAGGTGCTGGAGGCTTCGTTCAACACGACGCCGGAGATGGAGAAGCTGTTCCGGTCCAAGAGGCTGGACTCTGAGATCTTCTTCGCCCCCAACTGAGGAGCCAGCCAGCAGTGCCGCTTGATCCACCACCACCTGCGGTCTCTCGTTGTCGTCGTCGGTCGTCGTTAGCTTAGCTTGATATTAATAAGAGAGAGTAGGGGTGGCAAAGTGAGTTGTCGGTGGCGGTTTGCTTGTGAGTGTCAGTCAGCAGTCTTAGAAATGGTTTGGTCGTGTCCGGTTGGTGAAACACTGAAACTTGCGAGATGAATACAATCTCATGGTTCTTTTGTTTATGATGGTCATTGTGATGCCGCTGAGCTTGGTCTTTTATATCCTTTGATGATTGAAGTTATCTGCTCTGTTTTGTCGGATATGCTTTGCTTGAAGTTTTCTCGTCACCGGATGCTGTTCTGGATCGAAACGTGAGGCTGTGGGCTACTCTTTTGGATTCTACCTTAACGACCACCCTGCCTGGGCCAGGCTACAATTGTTGAAGCCTGCCTTGCTTGTTGGCGTAAGTTTGGTGATCCAGCGGCAGCTCGGCTAAACCATCGGAACTATCGGCAAGAAGAAACAAATTAGATTCATAATAATTGATGGAAAATAAGTTTGACACCTTCGTGCGGATGAAGCAGGTTTTTGAGGAGGTGAGGAGGCTGATGGAGTTGTACAAGGACGAGGTTGCTGTGTTCCGCATCGGCATCAGCCGTAGCAATTTTTTTAAAAGCAAAAAATGTCCCTTAAGGTCCTGTTTAGTTGGAAAAGTTTGAGAAAGTTTGGAAAGAAAGTTACCACTGGGAAGCGTGTTCTGTGAGAGGGGGCACGGTTGTCAATGTAAAGAAAGTTATCACTTTTTGGTAACTTTCACCAGACTAAACAGGGCCTATATATGTTGCATTGGAGTAAAATTTTTCCTAACTCCAATCATCAGAGTACAATTTAGACGAGTACAGGTCACCTAACCTTCCCCTCTCCGTCTAGCCTTTACTCCAAAGAATGCACGGGCCAGGCAGGCAAGATGTACCTAGCTCACTAGCTCTGCACATTCGAAGGCCTTGTTTAGTTCAGTCGAATCGATCGAATTTTCTGTAGAAAAAATATAATGGAAAGCGTGTCCTGTGAGAGGAAGGCACATTTTTAAATACATTACTTTTGGTCGAATTGATCGAATTCGCTGGAACTAAACAGGACCGAAATTCAAAAAAAATGTAGCTTTGCACATTCATCACGAACTTGCCAACTATTGGGCACGCACATCGATCAAACGCCTATCCCAAATTCCCAATACAGCACGCAGCAGAGAGAGAGGCCAAAATCTTCTGATGCGTTGGATCCAAGAATAAATGCTAGCGAACCTACGGCTGCAGCTTTGCAGTCAGGCGGTCCCGGCTGGGTCCATCGGTCTCTGGCAGCCGGGCCCCGCGTGTGCGGCTAATCATTGCTGCCGCCACGTGAGAGCCACGTGGCTGTCTGGATGTCGCGAGTGAATTTCTGCAAGGCCCCCCCGCTATCCTTTATTCACAATCCAGTTCGTTCTTCAAGTTGACTTTTAAGCTTGCCTCGAGAGAAGAGCGTGTCCAGCACTCCAGAGGGACTGCAATACGATTATGTGAATCTTCAGGAGGTCCGTGCGATAAACGCGCAACTTCTCCCGCCATGTGTGTGTGTCAGTGTGTGTATATCAAAGGCCCCGCGATTCTCTCTAACCCAAAACAGTCCAAATCAGCGATTAAAATCCTAGGCTCCCGTTTCCCCAAAATGCCCCCTAACCTCCCCGCTTATCTCCTCACCATCCTCCTCGCCGGCACCGCCGCGTCGGCCGCGCGGCGCCACCCGGCGCCGTCGAACGCCACCTCCGCCGGTGAGCCCGTCTACATCTGGCCGCTGCCCAAGAGCGTCACGTCCGGGTCCAAGACCCTCACGGTCGACCCGGACCTCGCGCTCGACCCGCAGGGCCCCGGCGGCGCCTCGCCTGCCTTGGCCGAGGCGTTCCAGCGCTACAGGGGGCTCATCTTCGCGCCCTGGGCGCACGAGGCCCGCAAGGGTGGGTACGACGTCTCCAAGCTCACCGTCGTCGTCGCCTCCGCCAACGAGACGGTACTTGCTGCGGCCTGCTGCTGACAGAGTGTCTGTGGGTTTGTCTGGATCAGTGCACGGGTGTGAAAATTCTGCGCGTTTCTGTTCCATGTAGTTGGCGCTGGGGGTGGACGAGAGCTACGCGATCTACGTGGCGGCGGCAGGCGGCGTCAATTCCATCGTTGGTGGAGCAATCATAGAGGTTTGAGCTCCCCCTCCTGATTCTGCTGTGAAACTTTCGCTGAATTCATTCCAGTTATGCTTCCTGGCTCCTTGCTCACCTGCGAATTGCGGAGCTTTTAGAGTGAATTGTCGAGTAGTTATTAACAGGTATAGCCATTTTTTCTGGACATATTAGTGATGTAAGCTGGTTTCAGTTAAGGCGTAGATGTATGGTGGTAGGTAAGACGTAGATGTCTGGTACAGGCGTACAGCCCAGTTCTGTAACCTTTACTGGTTTCATACTGTGAACGTACAGTTAGTTATTTCATCCAACTGTAATGCATGTGAAACTTGTTCTCTGTTGCTTGCTGCTGTTACTCCTAATCCTATGCGGCGTGGGCATTGTTCTAGTTGTTGAGCTGTTATCAGAATGAACTAAATAATGGTTAGTGATTGAAGTTAGTAAGCAGTTGAGATAAAGTGTAAAGCATCACTGGCTCACTGCTAAATATTTTGAGCAAGTATTCTTTTCAAAATATCTTAAGTAGCATTTAAGGGCACGATTGTAGTCAAAGCTATCTATGCTCCTTATCATATGGCTGGGGCTATGATTGAGTGCACATATGCTGAAACCCTTGCATTTATTTTGATTTTTTTTCTTGTTTTACCAAGCATATGCTTGATTTGTAAAGTCATTTGGCTTTCACTTTTATGCACTAGGATGCTGTAACTGAAGCCATACTTTATCTGTCTTGTAGGCAAACACAATATATGGAGCTATTCGTGGACTGGAGGTATGAACTGAGTGTGCAAATGGCAGCTTTTCAGCTTTTCCTTTTCTCATTTTAATTGTCTGTACTTTTAAACCTATTGATTGTAAACATGTTGCATGATCTTTGAAAAGCTAGTTAATACTAAAATTTTGGTCTTCTATGATTTTGGAGCATGCACATTAACATTTCTTGTTTAATTGATCGGCAGACATTCAGTCAACTTTGTGTTTTCAACTATGATACAAAAAATGTTGAAGTGCGCCATGCCCCATGGCATATTCAAGATGAGCCCCGTTTCGCCTTCCGTGGGCTGCTCCTAGGTAAAATTGTAACTTAATGCTTATACACTCAGAAATCACTATCAGTTATCACAAGAAAAAAATGTAAAATGCGAAATCATTAATTTTACTTCTATTACATGTGTTGCAGACACCTCAAGGCATTACCTCCCAGTTGATGTGATTAAGCAAGTGATCGACTCTATGTCATTTGCTAAGCTGGTAATACTACCGTCTTGCAGGTTGTGCTATACTACTAGAACTCTCTATGTACTGAAACCTGTAGTTGTGTCCAGTAGAACGTTCTTCATTGGCATATCATCGATGAACAATCCTTTCCGTTGGAGGTGCCATCATATCCAAACCTTTGGAAAGGTTCGTACTCCATGTGGGAGCGCTACACTGTGGAAGATGCACATGATATTGTCGAGTATGTTATTCTTTCATTTGGCTTTAGAATTTTCTTCATCCTCCATATCTTAATTTGTATATTTTGTCTTCTACCTATTATGCTGACTGATTTTCTCTAATTTCTTCCTTTGCAATATCTTGCCTCATACTTCACCTCGGTAAAGCTATGCGAAGAAAAGAGGTACTTTCAGTCACTTGCCCCTTCAGACTGCACATAGAGAACCCATGCATATGTATGTTTCATCCTACTGACTGTATAATCTAACTATTTTAGTCGAAAACTACATCATAGATTGCTTACGTGTATCATGGAATGCTCTAAAAGGATCTGAGGCTTCTACTATTCTTTACTTTTCACAGGTATCAATGTCATGGCAGAAATTGATGTGCCTGGTCATGCAGAATCATGGTGAGTTTGCCTGTAGCACTTCTTATATTCAGAGAGACAGAGATCCTTCTCCCTCTGTTTCAGGGGAACTCTTTGTCACTTTGTTACTTAAGTTCAACCTAGTTATCTCCTGTGCAAATGAACAAATTAAGGGCTTTTATTTCTAGTGTCACTTAGTTGTACAAGTAATGATTGATCAAGCAGCTGGTCTGTCCTGGGTGCATATATGTCCTAGGATACCCACAACAAAGACGTAATCGTTACTTTCCTTTTTTGATCCACTGATTTACATTTCAATTTAAAATAAGGCACCTGTCCACATAATTCTAACTTGTTATCTGATTAGGCATCCAAACATTTCCAATAGTTATGATATTTTTGTCCTTTTTCTGCTCTTGAAATTTTTGTGCAAATTTTCATATCTGCAGGGGAAATGGATACCCAAAGCTCTGGCCTTCTCCCACTTGTACAGAGCCATTAGATGTCTCTAGTAATTTCACATTTGAAGTAATTTCTGGAATTCTGTCTGGTTAGTTCCTTTCGCACTTCTTTCTCAATCTGGTTACCTCATATGAGGACTTGAATACTAATTGGGAAACACTCCCCTTCGTATTATTTTCACACCATGCATTATTTGTCTAATAAAGTGAAAACTGATTACATTGATGTTATGCTATGTGGAATGTGGATTGTGTCTGTCACCGGGCATATGAATCTCTTTTCAAAACTGTGCTTAGTGCTTTATCTAGAAGTGGTCTTCCACAAATCAATAACCAACATGAACTGACCAACTCAATGGCTTTCTTTTATTGCAATATGCCCTTCCGCAAAATAATTATCCAGTGACATTACATCAAAGAACTATAAATTTGGAATTACATGACCTGCCTTCCGCATGACCCAGTAAAAAACGATAAATTCTTATTTCCTAGATTGGCCACTCTTGGATTGCTTTAGAAGCATGTGCAGGCAATCATAAGAGCAGATAGATATGCACAAAATATCATCCAGCAACAGTGGGAACATCCTCCCTGCAAAATGTATACGCCAAATATTGATAACGACCACAATAATTTTCTGTGCAGACTTTTGTAAATATCAACTTGTGCATGGTTGCATTATAACTAAAAAGTTGACATTGTTATGGACGTTTATATATTCTCAGATATGAGGAAAATCTTCCCATTTGGTCTGTTTCACTTGGGTGGTGATGAAGTATATACAGGTTAGCTGATTTTTATTGCAACTTAACTTCTATTGTAAAGTGTAATTTAAGATAAGTAATTTTTTGCATCTCCATTCTCCAATAATGTTCTTCTTTCTTCCTCTCTATCTCTCTCTCTCTCTCTCTCTCTATATATATATATATATATATATATATATATGGCCAAAGTAAGCTTCCATAATGTCGTTTCTGTTTCTAGAACTTTGATTCTGTAGTCCAGAAACACCCTGCACAACTGCTGAACAGACTGATTCATACCACCTTCATAGATTTATTTTTCTATTGATAAACAACATGATGCTTGGTATGTCCAGTACTCCAGTGGCATATTACTTCTGATCTCAAATAGATCTTGTGTAATTTTTCTCCATGTGTTGTCTGTTGAGCAGAATGGTTACTGAAACAGTAACACTATCATGCATGAATAGATGGTGGTATTAAAATATTTTAGTTTATTGGAGTGCCTTTTTTTTGTTTCTCCTAATTCTTAGATTCATTCTAAAATCCATGACAGGGTGCTGGAATGTAACACCTCATGTGAGGCAGTGGTATGGAATCTTATCGACAAACTAGATTTCATCTATGATTTATCAATCTCTGTTGCTAAATTGTTCGAGAGAGAGAAAAAAAATCTCTGTTTCTAGATGTTCCATTTACTTGACTGTTGAACATTCCTGGTTCCAGGCTTAATGAACACAACATGACCACAAAGGATGCTTACAAATACTTTGTTCTGAAGGCCCAAGAGTTGGCAATTAAGCTAGACTGGATTCCTGTGAATTGGTCTGTTCATTGCATCCTTGCTTGTTTAGAACTTTGGAGGGAGGAGGGGAAGAGAGAGATAGAAGAGACGAGCTTTGATTCTCACTCGCAGCATGCTTTTCTTTTTCCTGCAGGGAAGAAACCTTCAATTCATTCAAAGAAAACCTAAATCCTCTAACAGTGGTGCACAACTGGTAAACCACGAATCTGCTTTATGCTACTGAATCTGTTTCATTCATTCTTATCGATCATATCTTCCATATCCAAGCTAATGGCCAATGCACAGCACATAAGTTTAACTATTGAAACACTGCAGGCTGGGTCCTGGGGTCTGCCCTAAGGTTGTGGCAAAGGGTTTCAGATGTATAATGAGTAATCAAGGTGTCTGGTACCTTGACCATCTTGATGTTCCCTGGGAAGATGTCTATAGTGGTGAGCCACTCGCAGGGATTAGTAATAAAGACCAGCAAAAGCTAGTACTCGGTGGGGAGGTTTGCATGTGGGGTGAGACAGCAGACACATCTGATGTTCTACAAACAATATGGCCCCGAGCAGCAGCTGCGGCAGGTACGAAGGGAACAAATCATGGAGCTGTGACAATTTTTTCTCATCCCCTTTTTCCATAAGGACTCAATTGTCAGTTGAATTACTGTAGAGCGTCTGTGGAGTCAATTGGAGGCCATATCCGCCCAAGACCTAGAGACAACCGTCTTGTCTCGGCTGCTTTATTTCAGATGCCTGCTGAATCACCGTGGAATTGCTGCGGCTCCAGTCACAAACTACTATGCTCGGAGGCCTCCAATCGGCCCAGGATCATGCTTTGTTCAGTAATCAAGCCCTTCAGAGAAGATATTCTCGAGGTGTTCGGCCTTCATACACTTGCAAATATCCTTGCAACAAAGAGCACTATATTGCCCCTTGCACTGTACCATATCTGTTTGTCATTCACGATAACAATCTAATAGTCTGCCTTTGTGTATTCCACTCTGAAACTGAAATAAAAAGTGCATCATTCAAATCTGACCGGGGTGAACCCAGTCATCGGTATAACAGTAAAATTCAGCTGCCTTTTAACAGCCTTGTCCCTGACTTCCTCCCACGTGTATTGGAACGGAGATCAGCAACTGGACAATTGGGCAACCTTCTTTGAACTGGTAAGAGAGTAGTGACCTCAGTGCGGATATTTCAACTACTGCCTTGCTTATTCGACTGCATTTGGATTTTTGGGAAGCCGTCGCCATCAGACGCCTTCCTTTCCTGAGTTTGGCCTTGACCTGAAACTTGCTGGTCCAAGCGCGCATTCATGGCGCGTGTAATTTACGACCACCTGTTGTGTGATCCAGACTGATGAGAATGGGGCTTGGCCCCTTGTTATAAGTCACTGTCCCTCCCATGTCACCTTCATTGGCCACATATATCTGTAGCCTTTTGCTCTATCCATTGCCCGGTTTCTCCTGTGGTGAGCAGCAGTGCTGTGCAGGTGAAGGATGGAATACCATACTCCTATGCCCTATCCTGAATTCTGCTGAATTCACTGAAAAGATGTGTGAAACTTTGGGGGTGTTTAGATGGTGAAAAGGGTGAAAAGTTTATACATTGGGCCACGTGCACAGAGATAAGAAATGAATTGATATAGTTCTCAAGGTGAAAACTTTATGCAAAATTGAGGGAAACACGCCCTTTGTATTGGAAACGAAGAATTGTGGTGACTGGACATATGACTGAGGCAGACTGGAGAGTGGCCCTTCCATGAATCCATGTTACATGTTTACTTGTCTGAATGTGATGTAACGTGTTAGTGAGGTACTTGATACGTATAAATACGTACATGTTTTTCACTTTTTGCCTATGCGAATATGTGAATGCGATGTTGCTCCTCTGGTTGTACGTGCCGACGTGCCGCTGCAGAATTTACTTGACTAGTAATTTCCCGGTCAATGAAGTAACTTGGGCCACCGGTTTCTTGGACCCAATGCCACTGTTCTGACGCTGACGCGTACCTGTCATCTACTACGATGTGAGCCAACGGGAGAGTATCGATTCTACAAGTATCCGATTCGTTGCTAAAATTACAAGATTGGGGGAGTCTCTGACGAAAAGATCTTAGGGGGTGTTTGGATCCTTGGGCTAAAGTTTAGTTCATGTCACATCGAATATTGTGATGATAATTAAGATGAACTAAATATGATCTAATTATAAAACTAATCACATAATCTTAGGCTAATTCACGAGATGAATCTATTAAGCCTAATTAATCTATCATTAGCGAATGGTTACTGTAGCACCACATTGTCAAATCATGGACTAATTAGACTTAATAGATCCGTCTCGCCAATTAGCCTCCATCTGTGCAATTAGTTTTGTAATTAGTCTACATTTAATACTTTTAATTAGTAACAACACATCTGATGTGACAGGACTAAGGATCCAAACGGACCCAATTCTAGTACTTTGAGTAGGGCGGTCTGGCTAGACTGAGGCGATAGACATGAGACCCGGCTTATACCCTTTTACGCAAGGCGACAAGAACATCGACGCGAAGTTTAGACGGTATTGTACGAAAAAGAATTAGGCAAGGGGTACCCAACAGCACCATAGCAACATCAACAAACAATATTGCTTCGCACCTAATATTCCTTTGGCATTTTGTAGCAAATGGAATCCTTTTTTTAGTACTAGCAGATAACTTACATCATGTGGTATGAGTATGACTCTCTTCTTTTGGGTTAAACTTTGTGTCCACTTTATTTAAACCTCCATCATTTTACGGTGTCGTGTAACAAACCAACTGATAGTCTTCGCTCCACCAACTCAAGATGACATCACAACACACCAATCAATCACAACAAGCCAATCCTCCGTTCCCGTTTGTAACAAGTTTTGTCGTCTTTCTAGCTCACTAGAAACACAGGGATTTTTGTAGGTGCTGGAACTGAACATATTCATGTGAATAACTTACGTAGAAATATGTGTTCCCTAAACTTCGAACTAATTGTATTTACGATGTACTCAATAATCCTTAGAAACCAAATTATGTGTGTGAGTATACCCTAGTGCACAATAAACCGCGTCGACCAAATTACAAATAATCACCACCAAAGACAAAATAATCCAACGAAATCCCTACAGAGGTGTCTGAAGCAGGTGCACCTAATATTTTGGGGCGACATGCAATTTTCTTTCCTTTCCTACTCCCTTCCTCTCGCTTACTGTTGCTCAGCCCGTCAGCCGCTGCTGCGCCTGCCTTCCATGTAAGACCAGTCAACACCACCCCCGTCAAACCCGGGCCCCACCACGCAGGCATCCGTCCGATCCCACTCGCACGGATCACGACGCGCATCCAACGGCCCAGATCGCGTAGGCGCCTCCTGAAAACCCTCACCCACTTGTGCCACTTCCTCCCCTTCCGTTCCCCTCCGCTTCGCTTACCCTTCCTCGAGAGGACGACGGGCTGGTGGTGCTCCGCCTCGCCGCGCCTCGATCTCCCGATCTGGTCGCCGCGGGCGCCCCGATTAGCCGAGGACTGCTGCGCCCGACCTAGATTTGAGGCCGGGGCTCGTCTTGGGCGGATCAGGTTCGAATTCCCCCCATTTTTTTCGGATTTTTTGGAGCCCGGAATGGCCTAACCGTCCCGCCCTTTTGGTGCGTTTCCGTGCAGCGTAGCCGCTTGGGGGCTCCGATTCGTGGCCATGGCCACCCCCGACGACGGCCCGGCGGCGGCCGGGGGAGGCGTCGGCGCGGGCAGGAAGTTCTGGCGCTCTGCGTCGTGGTCCGCGTCCAGGGCGGCCGCCGAGCCGCCGCCGGATGCGGCCGCGGTGCCGGGGGCCAGCGGGCACGCTCGCCGCGTCCCGCCGCCGCCGCCGCTGACCCCGCGGTCGATGAGCGCCAAGGCCCGGTCCTGCCTCCCGCCGCTGCAGCCGCTCGCCATCACCCGTCGCAGCCTGGATGAGTGGCCCAAGGCTGGCTCCGACGACGTCGGGGAGTGGCCCAACCCTACCACGCCGGGCGCGTCCAAGGTGGACGGCGGCCCGTCCTCAGCCAAGCCCGGGGAGGGCCTCCGGCTGGACCTTTCCTCGCTGCGGTCGCAGGGCCGCAAGGACCAGATCGCTTTCTTCGACAAGGAGTGCTCCAAGGTCGCCGAGCATGTCTACCTCGGAGGCGATGCCGTCGCCAAGAACCGCGACATCCTTCGGAAGAACGGGATCACCCACGTACTCAACTGCGTGGGATTCGTCTGCCCGGAGTACTTTAAGTCGGACCTCGTCTACCGCACACTTTGGCTGCAGGACAGCCCCACGGAGGACATCACCAGCATCTTGTATGACGTGTTTGATTACTTTGAGGATGTGAGGGAGCAGGGCGGACGGGTGTTTGTGCATTGCTGCCAGGGGGTGTCACGGTCAACATCGCTGGTGATTGCCTACTTGATGTGGAGGGAAGGGCAGAGCTTTGACGATGCCTTCCAGTTTGTGAAGGCTGCCCGTGGGATAGCAAATCCAAACATGGGGTTTGCTTGCCAGCTCCTTCAGTGCCAGAAGCGGGTGCATGCGATTCCGTTGTCCCCAAATTCAGTGCTCAGGATGTACCGTATGGCACCTCACTCGCAGTATGCCCCTCTGCATTTAGTGCCCAAAATGCTCAATGAGCCATCCCCTTCTGCCCTGGACTCTAGAGGTGCGTTCATTGTACATGTTCTGTCTTCGATCTATGTCTGGGTTGGGATGAAGTGTGATCCGGTAATGGAGAAGGATGCAAGAGCTGCAGCCTTTCAGGTAGTGAGGTATGAGAAGGTGCAGGGGCACATAAAGATTGTGAGAGAAGGTCTGGAGCCACAGGAGTTTTGGGATGCTTTTTCAAGTACACCGCTTAATTCAGACAGTAACACAAAGGTTAGCAAGGACCAGATTGACTCAGCATCCAAGAATAACCCAGGAAGTCGGAGAGTGGAGTCTTATGATGCTGATTTTGAGCTCGTTTACAAAGCAATCACTGGGGGTGTAGTTCCAGCATTCTCAACTTCTGGGGCTGGGGATGAGACCCATCTTCCAGCTAGAGAAAGTAGCTGGAGTTTACTGAGGCACAAGTTTATCTCCAGATCGCTGTCTCGTGTTTATTCGGATTCTGCTCTTATCAGGGATTTTGATCCACGGGTGGACCGTGTACAGCATTTGGCTGCAGAAGCTTCAACCTCGCCTCCTTTCCTTTCTCCAAGTTCTTTATCATCGGATTCAAGTGTCAGCTCAAAGTATAGTTCGGACTCACCCTCCCTGTCACCTTCAACCAGCTCCCCGCCATCATTTGGTCTCTCGCCTGCTTCATCTAATCCGCCTCATGCTTTGGTGCCATCGTCCAGGTCCCCCCTTTCTCAATCATCTAATGAGAAAGCTTCAAAGCCTGGCCTGGATTCCTTACGCTCTCCTTCCAAGACCACTTCTATAGCAGAAAGAAGAGGTGGCTTCACACTTCTGAAGCTACCATCTCTCCAAAAGGATTTAGTATTGCCGCCAAGGGTACCGTCTAGTATTCGCAGGACTGAGGAAGTCTCAGATAAGAGTAATAGAAATGGTGGTAAACAGCTGACTGGCGAATGTTGCTCTGAAAAATGCACTGGTAATAGTTCGAGCTCACACTCTGAAACTAGATTAATTGAGAATACTGACAGTAACCCAGAAGGTTGCGGTAATGCACAACTATTAGTCTACCAGTGGCCCAGCATGGAAAAGCTAACTACATTTGCACGCAAGGATCTTGACCCAAAGTCAGTTTTGATTTTTGTCGCTTCAAATGGCATCAGAAGAGAAGCTGTTAAGATGGTGTATGTATGGGTAGGAGGTGAAAATGAGAGAAGTAAGAGTGTTGACACTGTTGATTGGCAACAGATTACTAGTGATTTTCTTCATCTAAAAGGCCTCAGCGATGCTCTTCCTGTCAAGGTACTTGCATGCCACAGACCACCTCTTTTATTTAGCACATTTATTTGCTGCTTAGCTTAGCTGTATAAACAGCTTGGAACTCAAAAGTTTAGAAGATCGCTAATTTCTAGCATAGTTTGATGATTTTTTTTGTTGCTAACAGCACAATTAGTTTTAATATTACTATAGAAACTGAAATAGCGATGTGAACTGCAGTGTTATTTGAGGCCCACTTGTTATTACTCACCTATCTTGGATTCTTCTCTAGTTCTCTTAGCTTCCATTTGCAATCATTGATGTTAGTCAATGACTAAGCGCATATTGTTAGTTTGTGACATCGATATTCTGTCATCAAGGAAAAAATGGATTATATATTGTGCTACTGATATGCCAAAAGACTGCATAGGCGTTCATGGCTTGCAGATTTATGTTTATAGGACGGCTTCAGCTATTTGAAACTTACATATGAAAATCAATGCTGGAAAGCATAACTGTCTGCATTTTACTGTTCATTTGCTTTCACACCATGGTAATAGTTTCTCTGTAGATATCGTTTTGATATATCTAAACCCCTGGCAGCAGTTGATAATGTTCGAATATAGAATTGTGCAATTCAATCAGTGAGACTGGTAAAAGGTCAATCAATTGATAAAAACTTTGGTTATTTTCATGTATGGTGACACGATCGGATAGAATAAAAGCCCATCTTTGGTAGGAAAAACCCAGTGGGCTTGGCTTCTGTACCTCATATGTATAATTTATGGTGCAGACAAGTTTGACCAGATAGCACAATTCTTTATTGTTATCTTAGATTGCTTATCTTTATTTTTTGTAATGTGACATGCCTATATAGTCAAGGACTAGTGACATCAGGAATAATTTGGCATCAGGTTGACTTGAATATGGATTAGGCTAGACCCACAACTCTTTGACCCATTCTAGCTCATCTGTTTTACAACTTGAAGATTAGCTACTAGCTAAGTGACAAGTAAAGTACCGGAATGAGTTTGAGCCAGCCTATTGTGCAACCCTAGTTAAAAACTATAGTTTGTCATGCTGTCCGAAATCCTTTTGTGATGTAAAAAAACAGTAGTTTCTACCGAGTATTTGCTTAAAATTGTCCATGAGGAGACATTTTCTTTTCTTTACATTCTATCTTCCTAATGGAAGTGAATGTTTCCCATGTAATTAATATCAGCTCAGCAGTTCTGTTTTTGCAATAAGAGGAATTGATATAATACCATAAAACAAGGATAATGAACATGGAACAGATAGTGCTATTAGTTATTTTTCATTCACCTCTATCCTTTTTATAGTGTAGACTGAATTGTTAGATTACTGTTGTCTGTTTGCTCCCATCAGCTAAACTTATTCAATCAACTTAGTGCTATTTGTGGACCTGTTTGACATGTCCGAATGTTCCCATTGGATTTGTATGTACTTAGTGCTATTTCACTTTTATTCTGCTTGACAATTTAACTGACTCATTGGATTTTAACAATACAGGTTTTCAAGGAGCATGAAACTGAGAATCTTTTGGAAGTACTGAAAGTTAGTTAACATTAGGCTGTAGCTATCAGGGTATTCTAGTTGCTTAACAAACTCAGCCGCAAATTATCATTCAACGAAGGCATTCCCTCCAGCATCAGTCAGTACCGACGATTGTCAGCGAGGTATAAGCCACAACCATTCCCATGAACATAATAGGCTACAAAAACAGATTCCATTTTAGTACAACCGATGGATCAGCAACTGTGCCTGATGATCTATCTTTTTCTAAATGGCAGGAGGCTGCCAAGAATGTTGTATCTGTTGTGAATTAACACTCATCGATCGGGTGTTGGCGCAATCTGCCAATTGGATGTATATTATCCGCTCCCCTGTAATGTAAGATCAGATACCGGGAGACAGCTATTGTCAACAGTTACTTTTCACCCTAAACATTCTTGTACATCTTTGAAAGGAACAGATTTGTATCCTCTCGGCTTATAAGTGGCTCCCATTGGTCAAAACTTTTAAATTAGAACGGGGTTGTTAGCTGGTAGTCACTTGTTTTTCAAATTACAATGTTTTTCTTGCTTTTTTGGGTAAATTTGCACATTAATCTTCTGTTAGCTAAAACTCATCATGCCCATTGCAGTGCTGTAAATGATATGCATTGATGTCTGTGGGAGTCTATGAAAGCTCCTGTATCTATTTAGCTGTGCTGTTCTTGTGAGCAGCAGCACAGGCTGGATCACAAGACATCCGTGCGCTTGCTAATTTTCTAGGGCTGCATCCGTGTGCTATCAACTGGTAGAAATGTACACTTTTCATGAACATGATGCCTGTACTACTGTAATTGCAATGAATTGATACCCGTGGGGGGCTCGATGGGGTCCTACTTCTCGACTATATCAATTTCATTATGAGCAGAATGCTTTTGGGCAATGCTATTTTGTTTAGCTTTGCCAATGTCTTGTTTCTTAATGCTGTTAGGAAAATTTCGTCCGGTTGTCTAGGTGTCATGTATCTTTAGGATCGAAAGGGTTGAAAAATCAAGACTTTTCCATGACCATCATCAAATTAAGAGCGTTTGAAAAGAGGTTAAATTCTTAAATACTCTCAAAACCTGCTTTGTTCCATAGTAGAGTAGAAGGTTAGTCCATCTGATTTCTGAATGACATTAGCCGTGACAGATGGATTTATGAGGTTTGATGGAGAACAGAGGAGACGAGAAATTAGTACGCGCTGCATCATCTGCCAGAAATTCGCGTAGTAATTTACGAGTCAATGACATCTCGACATCTCGCCCTAGGACATGCACATCTTCTATTAATTCATAATGTAGATAATAACAATACCAACGATAATAAAGACTATTAACAAAAATTGAAAAACAAAGGATAAACAAACACAACCAAGTCCGTCTAGATAATTGGACTAACAAACATAAATTTGAACTAAAATCGAATCGTTCTAGATAATTTGACACTAACATAAATTTGAACTAAAATCGAATCGGTCAATATGCGTATGCATGATCACCGGCGGTATGCGAGAGGTGCCCCTCGCCGCGCGGCCGCCCGATCGTCGACGCCTTCTTGGTCCTCCCCCTCCGGCCGCTGCTGCGCTTCACGTGCCGAGATCTTCCACGGTCGGCGCGGTCGTAGTAGGCCTGGTACATGTAGTCGTCCTCGTCCTCCTCATCCTCATCCTCGTCGGTGACGTCGTCGTCCTTCTCGTCCACCCCGGCGTATGCCGCACCGGGCGCGTCTTCCTCGTAGCTTAGTGCTAAACGAGGAGGGGGAGCGGCCACGGCCACATCCTCCATCTCCGCCGCAGGCGCTGCGTCGACCTCCGCCGCCGCGACCGCCATCTCGACCATGTCGCGGTCATCACCCGCCGACGACGCGGCGAAGCTGAAACTTAACGGCGACGGCGGGATCTCTTCCTCCTCCGCATGAACGCTCGGTGACGACGACGGCGAGGGGCTTGTGGCAGCGCCGGCGCGGTGGGGTGACGTCGGCGGCACGCTCGTGAAAACCATGACGTAGTCGTCCTCGTCCTCGTACGCAGCAATGGCGTCGTAGTCCTCCCCGTACGAAGCCATGCCGCCGGTCAGCTCCGGCGCCGCCTCTGCTCCGATCCGTTTCTTTGGCAGACGTCGACAATATGGATGCCTCTATTTATACGCATCGGCAGATCTAGGGTGGGCCGGGTGGGCCGCGGCCCATCCTAAGTTCGGACCCGGAGCAAACACATTCCGAATCTAATATATCTTTACCCAAACAAATCCATCGACACTGGATTTCTAGGACATTTTAATTCTTTATATTACCCCGAACACTTAATTTCCCTGCTAAAACGTTTCTTTGTAGACTGGAACAGTATAAATCCAACAAAATTATTCACAGAGAAATAGTGTTCCTAAAAAGAAAAGGATAATGTACACTATTATAATGCTGCGGATATGATTTTTTTTCTATAAACTAAAAATTCATTGTTACGAGTAACTGTTGTGATACAGGTGAGCAGAGAACGGCCTGAGCTACAAAACTGGCAGCCCAGCTCACTTAACACGGGGTGGGCTGCCTGAGCAATTGTTCTCTATCTAGAGGATATATATAAACTAACACTACGACACCCTCATCGTGTTCATGTCAGCGGCAGTAACGCTAGATCTGGATTCTATCCGTCCAGTTAAATCGTCATGATGCTGTTGATCTCGGACACAAAGACTTCGTCCCTGTACAGCACCAAGACGAATATTTTCCTATGTTATGTGTTGTCAACTGTTGTTAGCAGGAGTTGGGCTGGAACCGCGTGGGGGGCTCGCGACCCCTGGCTTCTGCGGTTTACTCCTCAAGAAGCTCTTTGTGTACAGGGCTCCGAATACAATCGCCTGATAATACAGAGTGTTTGTTAGTATGATCATGACTGAAACAGAAAATGTGATACTGTAACTTGTAAGATGTCTCGGACACAGGAGATGACTTACTGCACCAACCCACTGCATCCAGCTGAGAGGATGAACAAACCAGACGCAGGACAGCAGTATGCTCACCAGCTACAACAATGTATGGACAGTTGTTGTTAGGAATAAAAAAGTTGAATAATAGGAACGCAAGAATATCACACTGATGAGACCAATGCGTACCTGTCTGGTTGTCATTATGGTGGCAAATGTGAGAGCCCCAAATGTTCGAATGGTGTAGGATATGAAGAACTGACTAGCTGTTGCAACCTGCAACAACAAATGTAAATCCCACAGCAAAAGGATAGGGTGCCTGAGGAAAACTAAAGAAAATCGACACTATATTTCGTAGGCATCTTTTTCAACTGCACTCAAAAATTCATGGTGTCTATCTGTCTAACATATTTGTTTCACCTCCATTCATCATGCTACCTCTGCCTCTACATTTATCCATCTATATTAAGATGGATTTGCTTCACATTCTACACTGGTTCATTTGGAAACAACAAGCAAGCAACAGTTCAGAATCAAAGATGAACAGGTAAATCTTACGCTGGATAGGATTATGACGTCAGAGAAGCAATCTGGATGACGAAACATAAAGTCCACAGCTGGAATCAGATGATTCTGGAGAATCAGCCCTGTAAAAAGAAAGTAACAGAGATGTATAACCACAATCACACAACTGTTAGCATGTATTGGTATAGTGTAGCAAAGCATTGGTAGAATAAATGATGTACAGCTGCTAATCATATCCCAGCATGTTAGGACAGGACATCGAGCAATTACCACTTAAACTGAGAAGACAGGAGCACATTGTTGTGTAGAATATTTGGTTGTGTATTTCCATGTCATACCCTTTGAAGAGTTTATCCTGGAACGTGCTTGTGAACCCATCAAAACTAGACATCCAGAAAACAAGAACATGGGATCAAATTAGATAGCAGCCGGAGTGTCAAAGATGACATAAAGAAAGACGCAAACCAGTGAGTTCTATTAGCCAACTAATGCTCTGTACAATCTGTATCTGTAGTACAAGTCATTATTGAGAACTTTGAAGTATTTCACTAGATATATCAAATCATACAGTAACAAACTTTGACATTAGGTTAGGTATCAGATCATTTTTTAATGCTTCATAAGGCCGTACCAATACATGTATTAAGTGTGTCTAAGATACTCCCTACAAAGTATAGCTTTATTCAAAAAAGATACAAAGTATATCTCAAGCTACATAATCCATCTGGAATAATTCAGTGCAACATTGTAATGGAAAATAAAAAACAGGTTTCCATGTTGAATGAACCAGAGAAATCAAGATTCACAAATCTGAGCTATTACGGGATTCATGAGCTGCATCATGACTTCAAATGTTATTTCTTATTTTCTTTAGCGTGGAAAGTAGAAGGCAGAAGTCGTACCCGAGATAACCAAGCATGAGTGAAACACCCCAAATAGTGCTTTCTCTGCCTTTGTTGAATGGGCTGACATCCATCGATGCCTGCATCCATGGAGACCACAAGGAAAAGGAACAGCTTCAGAAAAAAAAAACTCCAATAACTCAGCACTCTATACAATTTGTTTATATGGGTAATGGTCATAGATGCATTGGCTACTGGAAGTAACTAGTTGATTAGCAGCAGTTTCCACAAGCCCATGCCAAAATATGTCAACTAATTAATATATTTTTGGAGGATCAAACACCCATCTCTACCCTGCAACTAGTTACAATCCTAGCATTTGTCCTATATGCCTGTTCTACTTGCAATGCAATGCAGCATCGGCAGTCATCAAACTTGGTTGATGATCTCCAATACTTTTTCTATAGCAGTGGACAATTCATACCAGAATGTAATCATGTGATGCTCAACAAAGAAGAGGAGAGAGTTGGACATGTGAATTACCGGGTATAGAATGAACAATGAGCAACCCAGGGTCACGATGAGAGCAAAGAAGTAATCCTTTCCACCATACTTCTTTCTCATTATTATAGTGCCCCAGATCTACCAAGCAATAAAAAAATATTTATAAGCACACACGGATCTTGATTATCCTGGAAATATATCGAAACGTGTAGCATGAATATTACTGAACACCAAGATTCATGTTCCAGAATAATTCTCAAATGCAGCTCATTAAACACTATTTGTTCATGTGTTTAATATCTGATCAAGACATATTGGTTCTAGTGACTCTTGGCAGCAAACTATGTACAGTTGGACATAGTAAATTTGTTCGAGATGAGATAAAGTAAAGAGTTTATAATTGCTTCAGTCAACCAAACACTACTTAATCAGGAACAATTAAATCCTCCATAATAATACTGCCATGCATATTATCAAACATTACGTCATACATTTAACATCTGATACATGCATATCGGTAACCCCGACGACTGGAACCAAACTAGACTATATACTGGCAGATAGACAATATAATTGCTTCAATGCTCAGTCAACCAACATTAAGTGACTGAGAGGTGAGAACCATTAGAATATGAAAGACATTTATGCTTCCCTAGCAGACTAGAAAAGGTGAAGGTGTATAGAAAGATGGTTGGAGAACAGTTGGTGTATAGCAGAGATTACCATCACAGGTATCATCTTCGCACATTTGGCAAGTGTTTGGACAGGGAAACTGACATACTTGAGGGCCTGAAATAATCACGTTGCATATTCAGTAATAAGTAACGAAGCAACACAAATGGCAAAATAAATAAAGGATATGAACAAATCCAACCTCATACTGGCAGGTTGTGGTCAGTATATTTGATATCGAGACAACACCATATTTATGTAATGGAGCCACAGGGTCCATGGATTTCTTACTTGCCTACATGATTATAAATAATTTAATAGCCTCATAGATAGAAACAAGCTGGAGAGGTTATCTGTGAGAGGGATTCATACCAATAACACCATTGCAGAGACCATGGATGTGGTGATACGGTTACAGAAAACAAGGAAAAGTGAGTATCTGAAGAACTCCTTCTCTACTCCATAGGGAATCCTCATGATCTTTTCCTACACAACACATTTAGATCAAAACATATTCAGTATGTTACAATGGCCATGCACGCAATGTGAAAAGGAATCAGAATGCTTCAAGTTGCTTAAAAACAACAGATTGATGAATAAGAACAGTGCGGGAACATTCATTTGTTAAATTGATCTAAGGGAACATGGGCCTTATACATCATGATTCATGAGCATAAAAACCTTTTGTGGTCAGAAATATCATAACAGGATTGTGGTACCCGATTAATTAATCTTATGCTGTACTATACCCTAGTGAATTCACGAGGAAGTTGTGCATAAAAGCCATTGTACTGATGTTACTTTATTTCAGAAAAAATGAACAGACAATACTGACGAATTGATCAACGGTTGAGTACTCTTTCAGTGAACCTGAGATGTGATGGAACTGGAAGACGACTAAAAGTGCAGCGTACCAGGCTACCAGCAAATGTGGGCGAACTCAAGAGCACTCTAGCGGGTAAACCAAATCAACCACGCCATGTTACTCTCATGGAAGACATGACCGAAATCAGACGGGAAGGGCATATGGATCGGTCCCGTTGGGAGTGCCGTAGTGGCGTTTGATGCAGCAAGCGGCAGCATCGACGCGGCGCAAGGGGGAGGAGAGAGACGAACAAATCCGCCGGGGCGCAGAGCACGCGGCGACGCACACAGCCTCGAGACGAGCAGAAACCCAGTCCTATCGCTGCCGCGAATTTTCGGCGGCCGAGGAGTGCGAATGGAGAGGGAACGCCACAGATCAACACCCACTGATCCCGCCGCGATCGACTCGCTTGTCAGGCTACCTCTCGGTGGGGAAAAAAAATAGCAGGAATGGAGAAATGGGGACGGGAGTGGGAGAGGGAGTGGGGCAGGGCAGATGCAGCTACCTGGAGGACGCCGTAGACGAGGAGCGTGCTCATGATGCCGAGCACGGCGAAGCCGCAGCGGGCCGCCCAGCGGCGGCGTTCGTCCTTGTCCCTGTCCCTCTCCCTGCCCGCCGCCACGGGCAGCAGCCCTGGCGCCGCCGCCCCCGCCGCGTCCGCCATGGCCCCCGCCTCCGCTCCGGACCCGGACAAGCGAATCGAAACGGCAACGGCGGGCGATGGCGACGGCGTGGAACTCGGCTCGGCTGGTAGCGGACGCGGGGGCGCACGCGCGGCGGTGTGGGCCCCGCGCGGCAGAGAGATGTAAAGCGGGGGAGCGGCGTGGAAAAGGCAGGCCGGTCCGAGCGCGGCAGAGAGAGGCGTGCACCGCGGCCCGCGGTAGCGGTACCGCAGCTTTGCGGGGTCGGTACGGCCTCGCGCTCTCTGTCCGTGGGCCCGTGGCGTGCAACGCCCGTTTGGATTAGATTAGACTAAGGCCAGACGGTGGAAACTTGGCAAATTTGGTGAAAAAGTTGTTATTGAGAAACGTGTTTATGAGAGGGGGCACGGAAAACATGGTGAAAAAAGTTACTGATTTCAGTGGAAGGTGAAAGAGGCCTGTTTAGTTTGGTAGATTGAAAGTTACCGTTTACTGTAGCAATTGTAAATCAAAGATTAGGAGAACTAAACATGATCTAATTATAAAACTAAATACACGGTTGGACGGGAAATCGCGAGACGAATCTATTAAGCCTAATTAATCTATCATTAGAGATTGTTTACTGTAGCACGACGTTGTCTAATCATGACCAAATTAGGCTCATTAGATTCGTCTCGAAAAGTTACCTGGGGTTATGGAATGAGTTTTGTCATTAACACACGTTTAATACTCCATGCATGAAAGATTCCTTTTGATGAATAGTTAAATATGACGTTTTGACAATTTTTGTTGGCCATCTAAACAGGCCCTACACAGGGCCTAAACTGGTTCAGCGATTGAATTATCTACTCCATCCGCGACCTAGAAGACGACATATGTCAGAACATGGATTAGAGTACTCCCTCCGCCATCAATAAAAGAACATTAGCCTTATGTCTGTGCAATAGGAATTCAGTTGCACGGTTTCTAGAGTGTATCTTTAAAAAAAAACCGGTTTCGAGAGTGCACCGAACCTGTTACTTTTTAGCCTTTGGTAAATGGAATATTCCATTTCCAGTTGTCCATTGAAAGCCACAATTAGGGCATTACAACTGTTTAGACAGCTGCTGTCTATTTAATTTATCATGTCACACGCAGACAGCTAAAAAGATAGCTTGTACAATGAGCCGTCTTTTGTCTTTCCGCAAACTATTTATTTCATCAATGGGCACATAAATCACGATGATCAAATATAAAATGGATCTTTGTAGCCATTTTGATGCTTGCATAAGAAAACACATTCCCCCCAGACATCTGACTTATATTACACCTTGCTAAAAAAAGAAAAAAGGTTTCTAGATGACCTGAACTACTAAGCTATATACAGATTTTGTGTGTCCAACTTGCAGAAACAGAACAAGTAGAATAATCGGTTTTTGGAAGTCACAAGGTATCTTATTTAAAACAAAAAGAAGTCACAAGGTACTCTGCTCTAGCACCAATCTCAATATGAACAAACATTCGCAAACTGAATAGCATCATCCGTTCTTCAGAAATCAAAACTAGCACCATTGCATCGCATATTTGTCAGAACATGCAGGTCAATGATGATTGCAAACTATTTATTTCATCAATGGGCACATAAATCACGACGATCAAGTATAAAATGGATCTTTGTAGCCATTTTGGTGCTTGCATAAGAAAACACAATCCTCCCAGACATCTGACTTATATTACACCTTGCTAAAAAAAGAAAAAAAGACTTCTAGATGACCTGAACTACTAAGCTATACTGCTATATACAGATTTTGTGTGTCCACCTTGGAACAAGTAGAATAACCGGTTTTTGGAAGTCACAAGGTATCTTATTTCAAAAAAAAAGAAGTCACAAGGTACTCTGATCTAGCACCAATCTCAATATGAACAAACATTCGCAAACTGAATAGTATCATCCGTTCTTCAGAAATCAAAACTAGCACCATTGCATCGCATATTTGTCAGAACATGCAGGTCAATCATGATTGCAGGATGCATCCCACCATGCTCCAGTCCATGCGGCGACAATACTGATGGAGAGGTCACATGTCAGGGAACAGGAAGCTGGCGGCGGAGCCAGTACGGTTCCATTCGGTGGAGGGGAGCCACACCGAGTTCCTGGGCCAAATACAGGGCCGGACGCCGGAGCCGGTCGCCGTAGCCTCGCGCTGCTCGCGTTCCATGCCCGCAGTCAGGTTCTCGCTGCCTGCGATGGCCGGGTGAAGGCGAGAACTAGCGAGGTCGGGGGAGTAGGCGCGGCGAGGTTGATTTTCCACACCATCTTTCAATCCTCCGCACCAAAACGCTTGCGCATCTGATCGGCTGCCGTCCTCGCTTTAAGAAGACAACGCGTACATCAGACGTGGGCCTGTTGCTGATTTCTCGGAGTACCGTTCGCGGCCGTCGTCTCGTGAGACGACAGCTCGCATCTCTCTCCTCGTTTAATGCTGTCCAGATCAGCTGATTTTGCCTACGTGGCCTAACAAAAACGCCCGTTGTCTCTGTTGTACATGTCCTCAGACACACACACGTCTTAAATCCAAAACCGCCCTGAATCATCTTTTTAATGAAAAGCCCTAAGCATACTCATCTTACGCACCAAACTTGTGTTACGAAGAAATAAACAATGTCCGTCACAACTGACCAACCAAAATGACCATACCAGCTTTACTTTTCAATGCAAAACCTATGATCTGAACATAGGATTCGGATCATAGAAAGCCTTAGAACACAAAAAGGGACGACGAAGACGAACTCTCCATTCTTGATAACAGAAAAGGTTTAAATGAGGCTGCCGGGTTGAACGGTTTCGACGGTTGAGACTTGAGACTACAGTTGCTAATCTACACTGCCGGCACCGCAGACGACGGTGGCGAGCTGGTGATGGCGAACCATGGTGCTGCTTATCTTCGATGTTTGCAGCGGGTACTAGATGCAGGCCCACGTGCTCTTCCACTCCGGCTGCGCTGTGAGGTACCAAAGCAGCTTCCACTACAGCAGATACCCTCATCGGCACCGGTTGAAAACCCTCATAGGAACCGGTACCGCGCCACCGTGACTAAAGAGGTCGGCCTACCCGGTACCAAAGGGGTCTTTGGTACCGGTTGGTAACACCAACCGGTACCAAAGGTTTTTACGTCATCCGTAGCCCACCCTTTTTTCTTTTTCTTTTTTTCCATTTTTTTCTCATTTACTCAATCACACATTCATAGTAAGAATCACAACTACATATTCACAAATCACATATTCACAAATCACATATTCACAATCACATGAACCACTGTAAAATTACAATCATAGAATCACCATCACACATCTCACAAAAATCACTATCACATATTTCACAGAATCAAAAAATAGATTCATCTCACAAGAACAGAATCAAAAAAAGTGAGTTCATCTCACAAGAACAAGAACACATCTGAACGCATCTCACAGAATCAAAAAAAAAATGAGTTCACCGCCAGGAGGCCGAGCGCTCCCGCCGTTCCACCGCCAGGAGGCCGTGCGCTCCCGCCGTTCCGCACACCAGGAGGCCGTTGCGCCAGTCGGGCCACCGCACCCGCCGATCGAGCCGGGAGGCCGT
>CM014272.1:79362948-79373121 GCA_004135705.1 Alloteropsis semialata | reverse complement strand
ATCAGGCCATCAGCAGCAAAATAATCACTGGACACACTTCTCTCTGGAAATTCAGAAGCTGTGCTCTGGAAACTGATCGACCTTCCCAAACTTGGCTAGGATTGAGAAGCTCTGAACCGAATGCCTATAATTTTGCTACTTGAATTAAAATGATTATTTTTATTATTTATTTATTTATATACTCCAGTGGGTGTGGGAACTGGTGATGACCACACAACGCAGACCATGGCTTCAGACGGACACAGCTTGTCAGCAAACACTCGAGCTGAAACAGGGAACACAACACATGCATGGACGTATATGTTGGAAGCAAAACTGCAATGCATGGACCAGCATCTCGATCACTTTACTTCTTCCTCGCCAGGAACACGTCGGAGAGCACCGTGTCGGAGCTCAGCGCCGCCCTGAGCAGGCCCAGGCCCTCGTCCATGCCCACGCTGACGTACTTCTCGGCGAGCTCCACGTCGTTGCCGACGCTGAACTTGTTGATCAGCGTGATGCTGGAGATCGCCGACATGGGCGTCACCTCCAGCCCGTCGGTCACCATGTAGGTCACCAGCCCCTTCACGTACCCGCCGCTTTCGTCCCCAGCCGCGACGCCGCCTTTGGCGCCGGCGGCCGCCCTCGGCGCCGCGGACGGCAGCACGAACTCCATCTCCGTCGCCATCTTCTGCTTGCACTGCGGGCACGCGGCATCCCGCTCCATGGTCACCGTCACGCACTGGGCCGGGCACGTGTACAGCTTGAACTTGGGCAGCCGCGGCTGCTCCTCGGCCTCCGCGTCGCCGTCGCCGCCGCCGCCAGACGGCAGCAGCAGCAGCTCGCGCGCGTCCGGGTGCAGCACCCCGGGCTGCAGCAGCTCCGACTTGTCCGCGCCGGGCACGATGTAGGAGGTGCCCATGTGGTCCACGCTCTGGTAGAGCCGCCCCACGCTGCCGTGCATGGTGCCGGCGGAGACGAGCTTCGCCACGGCGCCGATCGGGAGAGTCAGAAGGCTGAAGACGAAGTCGACGAACTCCTTCTCGGCCTCGGCGAAGAGAACCCGCTTCGACTTGGTCTCCACCAGCAGCTTCAGCGAGAGCTTTGGAGCCATGGATCGATAGGTGGGGCTGCTGAGTCAGTGGTCAGGTCATGGATTAGGCGATGCTTCCTCCTTGTTTTATAGGAGCACATGATGAGTAACAGAGGGAGATGGAGAGGCTTCCATCAGTTTCGCGGAGCTGAATCGTTTGCGTTGTCAACTGCATTCTCCTTGGCTTCCGAATGCAATGCACCAATGCACTGGGGCGATTGTGACCGTCAGCGATGCAGCTCACGTCCTTTGTTTTCAGAAAAAAGCTGGGGTGCAATCAAATTCCACGGGCAAATTTAGGTGTTGTGGTTGGTACATGTGACTTGGATTTTGGATGAATTATGACATGAAACTTGCTGTCCTCGTGTACTGCAATCAATTTTGACATGCTATGTTCAAAAGAGACCTTAATCAATTTTGGAGTACTTATTATCTTAATATTTGGCCAATAAAAAAAGCTCAAGGTCTACAAATTCTCAGTTAATTGGGGAAAAAAATACCTACAGCTGCCATTACGTAAAACTTAGCCAAAAATACTCTTAGCTATTTCAAAATTACCCACCACCGCTATTACATAAAAAATGGCCTAAAACATCCATATATATTTTTAAAATCATCCATCAATGTCATTAGAAAAGTTACGTTCATTCTCAAGGACTAGAAATTCTCACGTTAATCGGAGAAAAAATAAAATTACAATTGATGTTACATAAAAAATAGCCTAAAATACCTATGTAACTATTTAAAAATTATCCACAATTGTCATTACATAAAAATTAGCCTAAAACATCCCTATATCTTTATCATTTTGAAATTCATCCACCAATGTCATTCAATAAATAATAACCTAAAATACTTCAATACTATTTAAAATAAAAACTAAAACAAAATATTTGCTTTCGTAAAGAAAGAATTAACCAAAAGTCTCATGTTTTATTAAAAAACATATACTTTTTTCGCTAATATGAAATTAGTCCAGTCATTAATTATCCCATCATTGTCACTATACAAACATAAATATGAAATTCCTTTTTGCAGATAAAACTACCAACTCCTTCCTTAACTAAAAATAACTCCAATCAAAGTTATTTAATAAAAATAAAAATAAACAAGATGTACATATAGTATATCGATAAGAGATTGACCAACAAAGATAATTTTAGTCTTTACAAAGAAAAGTATTATGGCAATGTCTAAATTATTTTGTCAATAATTTGGTATAATAGGTAACAGGAGGACACCGCCCATTAAGAAAAAAAATAAGTTTCGGATGATTAGTAACAATTATTTTGTCAACGATCATTTTTTTATCAATGATTAGTTTCGCCCTTGGTGAATACTCATCCGCTCGAAGAAAAATTGAAGGAGAACGATAACAGTCGGACCATTAATGTTAGGAAAAATTTGCTACGGAACACTCAAAGTGATGTCCATTTGTTGTGGGACACTGAAAAAATGCAATTGGCTAGTGGACACTCCAATTTTGTATTAATTTGCCAAAAGACACCGTCTCTATTAAAATATTAATTTTCAATGGAATAGGAGAGAGAAATAGAGTGAAAAGACAGAAGTACCCCTGGCCCCATGCATAGCCGTCGAAATACGTCATCCCACTGCCATGGTATGCGCCACCGCCATAGCATGTGTCAGGGAGTGAGGAGGACACATGTGAGAAAGAGAAAGACAAGAGAAAGGAGAGGTAGGGTTGGAGGAAGACGATAGAGCTAGCTAGTGGGTCTAAGGGTATTTCTGTCTTTTCACTTTATTTCTCTCTCCTATTCCATCAAAAATTAATATTTTAATAGAGGTGGTGTCTTTTGGCAAATTAACACAAGATCAGAGTGTCCACCAGCCAATTGCACTTTTTTCAGTGTCCCACAGCAAACAGACATCACTTTGAGTGTCGTGTAGCAAATTTTTCCTTAATGTTATTATCCTAGGGACCTTGGGAGGCAGAGCGTTGAGAAATGAGAAGACGCTGGGCGGCTGGTTTCAAGTCTTGGGCAGTTATTTTTTGACGGTGCGTTGAATTCTCCACCAGAAGCCAAGGAGACTGCAAATTGCAATTAGTAATTACCACTCAAACTATTCATCTTCCCTCAGCTATAAAAACCAGTACGCTACGACGTCTCCTCGTGCCATCCGAATCCCGATTCCCCCAACCACTTCCTGGAGACAGCAGCACGGCCAAATCGATCCATGGCTTCTTCCAAGATCTCCCTCAAGCTGCTGGTCAACACCAAGACGAAGACGGTGCTGTTCGCGGAAGCCGGGAAGGAGTTCGTGGACTTCGTCTTCAGCCTCCTGACGCTCCCGATCGGGGCCGTGGCGAAGCTCGTCTCGGCCGGCACCATGCACGGCAGCGTGGGCCGCCTGTACCAGAGCGTGGAGCACATCGGCGCGTGCTACCTGCAGCCCGGCACCGACAGGTCCGACCTCCTCAAGCCCAAGGTGCTGCACCCGGACGCCCGCGAGCTTCTGCTCCTGCAGGGCGGCGGCGCCGATGGCGACGGCGAGCCGCCGCTGGCCCGGTTCAGGCTGTACACCTGCGCCGGGTACTGCGCCACGGCGACCATGGAGGCGAAGGCCACCTGCCCGCAGTGCAAGCTTGCCATGTCCACCGAGGTGGCCTTCGTGCTGCCGTCCGCGGCGCCGGTGGCGGCGGGATCGTCGTCCTCGGACGACAGCGGCGGGTACGTCAAGGGGGTGGTCACCTACATGGTGACCGACGGGCTGGAGGTGACGCCCATGTCCGCCATCTCCAGCATCACGATGATCAACAGGTTCACCGCCGGCAGGGACGTCGAGCTCGCCGAGAAGTTCGTCACCGTCGGCACTGACGAGGTCCTTGCATTTCGCATCGTGTTCTCTTCGATACCGATCCATCTTGTATTTTGAGCGCAGCCTGTTCTGACATATCGTTCTTCTGCTGCTCCATCGTATCGAACATCCGTCAGGGGCTGGCTCTTCTCAAGGCGGCGCTGCGCTCTGACACCGTGCTCTCCGACGTCTTCCTGGCCAGGAAGAGGTGATGCTCGACTGGGGGACGGGCCAAGGCGGAGCTTGGATGTTCTGCTGCTGAAGTTTCTTCAAGTGTCGTCAATGGGTTGTCATTCTGCGCTGATCGTGCAGCTTGCCACCGTATCGTGTTTTGTTGTGTCTGCTCTCTGCTGCGTGCAGTTTAATGTTGGTCGTGTTCATGCGCAGATGCATGTAAGCTTTTTTTTCAGTTTCTTCCCAACCTGTCTGCTTATCGGTTATTATGGACATTTTCGTTGTTACACATTTCCCCATTCGATGAATGTTTGGTTATGCAAGTAAACGTGCCGTAATGATTTTACTACGGGCACACTTCTAGCTGGCATTTCGTTCTTCAGCCAGAAAGAAGCACGTCAAGTTCGACAAAAGGAAACTGAAAAGCTACCCTGCGTTAGCTCATGTGACCTTGAACATAAGATTACCTTACAGAACGAAGCAATAGATTGTTTATTCTGGAATATAAACCAGTTCCAATGCATTACAAAGTAGATGTAAATTAAGAAACCTCCATTTCACATTTTTTTAAAGAAATCACAACCATGCCAAGTTCCTAATACTGTCAGCAGGAGATGCATTAGGAAATTTGGTACTAATAAAACCTTTGTTTCCTTGCACATTAGAATAAGCACAGGTTATTTAATCAAAAGTACTGAAAATAACAGCGCCATTTCACATTTTCTAAGACATTCTGTCAGAACCTAGCAAAATTGTATTTTTACAGATCACTTGATAGAGTAACATATCAGCAGCAGAAGAATTAAGAATCGCAACATTCGCTGTCAAAACCATGTGCTAGGTGTGTTCTATGGGTATCTTCAGTAACTAGTTTCAGTAAAAGACTTGCAAAACTAACACCATCCTGGTTCCAGGACTCTGAGCAGACTCCGAAGAGTAGGACCGAATTCTGGACATCTAGTGAAGACGTGTGAGAGAACTGAGCTACTCCTCTACTCTTATTCAAGCACTCCAAGAGAACAGAAAAAATCCTTGGGATGTCACTTCTGTAAGATGTCCAGATCATCGAGAGAAATCCTTGAGAGAACTGAGATGTCCTTTTGTCAGGAGACCTTGCTGCTATTCTACGGATGGGGCATTCAAATCTGGGTACCGCAAATCGTTGTCCGCTGAAAATGAGGAGATAAGTCAGCATTTGGTAATAAGAACATTGACACACAACTTCTGAAACATTTGCACAATCTATCATGTAGACATGTACTTATATATAAGAACAATGATATCAAACATTTGAACAGGCCAAGTCAAGTATTCATACTATTCAGAAAGAGCTTGGTAGTAAGAGCAATGCAACATACGACATTTGTACGAACAATCTCAGTCAAGTAGTTAGTAGAAACACTGGAAGGAAGAAGAAAGGAGAAACCCCTGATCTGAGGTCAGCTGAACCTCACCTTGTGTGCCGTGGTTGATGATGACAATGTCGATGCAGTTGTTGCCGATGGGAAGGTCGACGAGCAGAGGGCTGAGGTGCCCGAAGCGGCCGGCTCGGATGCAGAGCGTGGTGCGGGTGACGTCCCTGCTGGCGCCCAGGCGGCACGCCAGCGTGAGACGCAGCTGCATCAGGTTGTGGGTGTTGAGCCGCATCGTCCTCCAGGCTCCCTCATTGACAGTCCCATTCGTCTCGCCGCGGACGAACCGGATCTGCCGAGCCACCTCGCTCTCGGTCAGCGGACGACGCCGTGCATGCGTCAGCTGTTCATCGCACATCATATGCAGCAAATTGTTAGGGATTTGAAACAAGGTCACCAAATTACCTGCAGCGAAGGAAGCGAGAAATGGAGTGATTACCTGGTAGGTCGGATCGAGAATGCAGGGCCGCGTCATCCTGATGGGGACGTTCTCGATGTCCCACTGCAACATGGTGCTGCCGTTGTCCCCGGCGGAGGTGACGGCCCTGCGCCACCTGAGGTATCGGCCGTTGGCGCGGAGGTAGCGGCCCGTGCCGCTCCGCATGACGAAGGTGGTCCGCCTGGGGATCGCCTGCCACAGCATTCCGGACGGCGGCGGGCTGCGGCCGAGGTCGTCCTGCGTGGTGAGGACGCCGTGGGAGGGGCCCGTGCCGGCCTGCACGCTGGTGGCGAGGAGGTAGCGGCCGTAGGCGCCGCGGAGGAGGACGCAGGGCCCGCCGTCGGGGCCCGCGGCGTGGTGGACCGCCCACACGACGTTGTGCACGCCGCGCTGGCCGGAGAGGCAGACGTTGGAGCCGTCGACGTCCGCCGCGAGGTACTTGCCGCGCCGCGCGCAGCACCGCAGCCGCACGAAGCGCACCCCGTTGAACACGTCCATGGATCGCCGATCGCGCCCCGATCGGGAGGCGCGACCGCCCCGGGGGCTCTCTCTCGCGGTACGCTTCCTCCTTCCCTTGTTTCCTCGCGGCGGCGATCGTGCGGGGGGAGGGGCGCGGACAGCGTGGGGCAAACCCGTCGGGCTCTTGGGTTCCTCACCGCACGCGCGGGGTCGGGGAGGCCGGGCCGGGAGGGCGAGTTCGTTGAGGTGGTTACGCCCGGGTCGGCGCCAAGGCGCGGCCGCGCGAGTATATTTGAAGGCCGTGGGGTCGGCCTCACTGACAAAATGGGCCCGCATCCGACACAGAGCTGAGGGCCCACATTCTGACAGGGCGGGGTTGATATTTGATAACGGCTCGTCCTCTCCGACGCTGGCCGCCTGGTCGGTCTTTTTTGGGGGACAAATTTTTTTTCACCCTACTTTGACCACTAATTAGAGGTATTAAATAAAGTCAGATTACAAAACTACTTCCACAACCCCTGTCAAATTCGCGAGACGAATCTAATGAGGCCTTTGACCGCATGATTTGAGGATGATTACTGTAGCATCACTGTAGCCAATCATGGATTAATTAGGCTCGTTAGATTCGTCACGCAAATTAATCAGTGCCAATCGGCCAGCTCGATTGAGCAGCCTTCCTTTCCAACCCGGTAATCTGGCTCCAATCTTATCAATTAGAAGCTGTTCATCTGCCCTCTTGGTTCTGCCTATATGCAACGGAAGTCCAAGGTATTTGCATGGAAAATTGCCCACACGTCCTTGGAATGCCTCATTAATCGTCACCATGTCCAATGCTTCACCCCCTATAGAGTTCTGATTCCGCCTGGTCGGTCGCCGTAACCCTATGCGACCTCGTCGCCTGGGAGATCGACGAGGGAGCGGCGAGGGGTGCGACCCCGCTGCTGTCAGGCTTCTTCAGAGTCCATTCGGCATTCTCATTCAGTTCGTCAGTCTTCAGAGTCGGCGTCCAACTTACCGCTTCATCAACCTTGCTTCAACCGTTCATTTGTCATCCAACGGCGGAGGTTCTAATGGAACTCATTCCCGCGCTAATGTAATTGTCGGGCGTTAAACAGTATTTGTTAATGTAATCGCGTCTGTAATGAATCGGTATAAGACCGGTCGGGATACAAAGGGAAAAGGTAAGAAAGAACTCAGGTATGAACCCTAAGTAGTAGTAGTTGTAGCTAGCTGCCGATCTCGCTACTCTGGCTTGATCTCTGTAATCCGGATCCCATAACTTGTTGGATTACTGAACATTCAGCTGCTATCCTACTGCTACATCATGTTCTCGGGTTGAATCCTCTCTGTTCTTGCGTTTTCCTTGCAATTTCGTTCGAATCCTCTTCGAGATCCTCACAATTGGTATCAAGAGCCTTCAATCCTTGGCAAAATTCTTCAATTCCACAGCCCCGTTCCTTGATTTGTGTCCGATTGGCGGTGAGACTGGTGGTTGCGGCTTACCCGTGCAAAATCCCACCCTCCCACCCAAATCGAGGAACAAAACCCCCTTTTCCCCAAATATTTGGTGGACGAATTGGTAAGAGCGAGGGTTGTAGGGCACTTGTCCCTGCGTAAAATTCCGTGAGCTCGAGCTAATTCAGATCCACGGAGGCGTTGGCGAGGAACATCAATTGGTAGAGGTTGCACAGCTTGTCTGTGTGTAAAATTCCCGAGCCAATCCGTGTTCCTGGAGGAGCGGTTTACTGCAGATTCTTGTGGGGAGAGCTTGCTCGAACCGAATCTCAGTAAAGATGGTGAACGTTGATGAGGAGGTGTCCGATGATGTTCAGTATGCAACCTCGGTGGAGGTCGATGGAATCAGAAGGACCCTGGATTTGTTCATGAAGAAACAAGAGGACAGGAATGATGCTCTGTCAGCAAAGTTGGACAAACTCATGTCCATGATCACAAACAAAGGGGTTGCTGCAGGACTATCACCAGTGGAGGACAAAGGGTCAAGTGTCAAGCCATCCAAGCCAGTACTACCTTCTGATCACAAGCCTGAAGTCAAATTTGACCACAAGGTAACTACTACTGCTCAGAAACATAGTATAGCACCACATATAGCTCAGCAGCAGTTTTATGTGCCACCAAATATGAGAAGAGTGGAGATCAATCATATGCATGGTTCAGAGTCTTCCCATTTTGCAAAACTGCACACCAGTAACCACAATACAGGAGATACTATGCAAAATGCATTGCTACAACATGATACTGAGGGAACCATGGCATGGAAGGGAATGTGAGAACCAAGAAGAGCATGAGTACCAGCATCAGCACTACAAACACAACTTGCCTTCACCAGCCAACAACCATAATTATCATGCACACTTTTCTTCTGAGCATAGAACCATTGCTAAAGGACCAAAACTTAGCTTTCCAGAGTTTGATGGGTCAGATCCAGATGGATGGATAAGAAAAGCTGAAAAATACTTTGAATTAGTTGGGGTTCCCACTGAAGATAGAGTTAAGCTTTCAGTAATGTACATCACAGGGAGAGCTGAATATTGGTGGAGGGGATTGGGCTGCAATCCAAATGTGTTACCTTGGCACCATTTTTGTAGAATGTTGGGAGATAGATTCAATGAAATTTCAACATTTGAGATAGTTGGCCAATTTCACAATCTGAAACAGCTGGGAACAGTTACAGAATATGTGGATAAGTTCGAGGAATTGATGGGAATGGTAAAAAGAAATAATCCATCTCTTCATGACAGCTATTTTGTCTCTAGTTTTGTAGCTGGTCTTAAAGATTACATCCAACCACATGTCCAGTGCCATTATCCTAATTCTCTTACTGGAGCTTACTGGTTAGCTAAGAGATTGGAACAAGTTACTCCTGCCCCAAAGAAGTACTCTTCTTTCAACCCTTCTGCAAGACCACAAAAACAGTGGGTGTCTGATCCAAAACAAGTACCAACCAAAGAATTGCCACCAAACACCATTTCAGAACTGAGAGCAGCTGGGAAATGTTTCAAATGTAGAGAACCTTGGATACCAGGCCATGCAAAAGTGTGCAAAGGGAAGCAAAATTTCTCAGTTATTCTAGTACAGAATGAGGAGGGAAAAGAAGAAGTAGCAGTGGTGGAAGACAGCATACCTTCTGAACAGGAGGAATATTTTGATGCCAATCCTACTCCAACCTTGCAAGTGTCCATGCATGCACTCACAGGTTCTACTTCTTTGGCGAGTACATTCACCTTGAAGCTCAACATTGGTACTAAAACAGCTACAGCTTTGGTAGACAGTGGAAGTGATGTCTCCTTCATCAGCTCTAAATTTGCAATTAAAGCAAATTGCCAAATACAAACAGTACCAGAGGTGAAAGTAATTGCAGCTAATGGAACTCACATGATCAGCCAATCTTCTTGTGTGGCTTGCCACTATACTATACAAGGTCATGAATTTGTTTCTGATTTCAGACTTTTGGAAGTACAAGGCTATGATGTGATACTAGGAGTTGATTGGATTTATGCTCATAGTCCAGTGGGACTCAATTTAAGAACTAGAGAACTTTCTGTAACAAAACATGGAAATACAATTATCACATTACAAGATGAAACCTTACAGGATAGTGCATTGGTGATTGGTCAGAAAAAGTTATATAATCTTCTGAAGAAAAAGGCTATTGGAGCTGTGGTGATGTTGAATACAAATAATCCTTCTGTTGACACTAACACAGTTTCCTTGCCACCACAAATACAGTCAATTCTGCATGAATATGAAGATGTTTTTAAAGAACCACAAGAACTGCC
>CM014272.1:79325878-79350074 GCA_004135705.1 Alloteropsis semialata | reverse complement strand
CAGCGCATGGCGATGGGCGGCCATGGCGAGCGCATGGCGATGGCGGCCATGGCGAGGCCATGGAGCGGCGGCGGCGGTCCCTGCCTTCGTCCTCTCCTTGTCCGGCCGCGGGGATGGGAGCGGGTGGCGGCCGTCCGTCGCGCCGTGGAGGAGCAGCAGCAGTGGACGGCGGCGGATCCATGGAGGGCGGCGGCCATGGCAGAGCAGAGCAGGGCAGCGGCGGCGCGACCCCGAGCTCCTGGCGGCGCGCGCGGGCAACGGCCGCGGAGGCAAGGTGGGGCCGGCGCGGGCGTAGCGGACGTCCTGGGAGGGCGCTAGAAACGGCGGAAACGCGGACGTACGCTAGCGTTGCGTACGCTTGAGCGTACGCCGCTGCGGACGTTTGGTCCGGTAAGCTCGTCCTGAAGGACGGTTTTCCGGAACCACTGCGGACAGCCTAATAAGGAAGAAAAGGCAGCACGCCCTGCACTTATTGTGTAGGTTTACTTATGGAGTTATGGGATCTTTTCTATAGTTTATATATCTTGCCGCTCTTGTCTCATGTCATCTTCCAATTCTTTATTCTGAGTGTCTCTCGTGATCTCGAGGTTCAACCACACACAAAAAGCTAGCCTGGTAGCTACGTGTTGACGAGTAGCTGCACGACACTGTGCATTTCCATGCTCAAACACGTCGATGCCATGCACAGGCGCTGAACCAGAGGACTAAAGGCGTGCCGTGATGGGTACATGTTACTGCCTCTGATGCGACGCGAGTCGTAACCGGCCACATCATGCATACCTTTGACAGTCTTTGCAAATCTACTATGTATATGGCGAATTAACACGATCGAGGGCACCGTAGGTAAACGGTAAACCTTGGAAGGAAGTCCTGTGCATCATATTGCACCTCCGTCTCTTCTTTGGAGCAGATGTATTCGCATGTATTCGATTATATAGTCTAGATTCATAGAATTCTAACTTCATAATCTAAAGAGTTCTATTCGGATGACAATGTCATAGTACTAGTCTTTAAGTAGCACAACCGTACCCATACTACGTATTCATCATCGATACTGTAAAGATCAGGCATGCTATGTAGCTCCCGTACTGTGTGTGTTGGCACAATGGCACCGGTGGCTAATACAGTATATACCATCCTTTTCTAAATACTTGAAATTTTTACCCACAAATGTTTCCAAGATATAATTTACTGTATTGCCTCTTATAAAGTACTATGAAAATACTAAGGTAGTACGAAAATGTTTTAGAAAGATTTGATTGTAACTTTATAGGCCGGGTATTCCGGTCATTTCATATTTGAAAACTCAATTAAACATATATCCTGCTAATCATGCAATTAAAGTGGCCAACTAATTAGAAACTGAGATTATTAGTAGTAGCTTTCGTTGTTGTCAGCGATCGACGATGACCTAAATTATTCCACACAGATAAACCCCCACCTATAGGAGTTGTAGGACTGCTCATGCGTACATGTCACATGTGTATGCACGTATGCAGACAAGATAGCGATCACGTACACCTAGCCTCGTGCGTGCTACATGTACGTCGTTGTAGGGTAGCAATATCGAGAGACCGACCAGGTGGGATGGATGGAGGCGGAAATTAATTTTGAAAAGATTATATATATCCGCTAAATTTGACCAAACAGATATTTAATCTAGAAAATTATAAAGCAGCAACGGCGATCGTCGTCGACGAAAACCCGGGGCTCGTCGGGGAACAGGGCGACCAGGGAATGTGGCCCGGCCAGCTTTCCCGCGGTTTTACTCCAACGACGACGACGCCTCGCCGGCCGGCCAACGGCTTTACCCGTCAAAACGAATCATGTGCGGCGGGCCGCCGGCCATGGTGCCCGTTCGACGCAGAGCCCCACAGCCATTAATGCCCCTCCACTCACCTCCAAAACTTCAGTTTCAGCTAGCACCTGCCTACCTACTGCTAGCAACTCCTATACCATTGCCATGTCGTCACTTTAGTTAGCTAATAGGTTTATCTTAGACGTATAGTACGAGATACTACCGTAGAATACTTTGTCCAACCAAAACAAAATGTATGCATATCTGTATGTATGTGCCCAACCGCCTAACTGTTCCAAGGAAACAGCATGTTCGAAACTTGAAAAGGTCAATCATCCTAGAGAGCGATTTTTGACATTTTCATTGGGCCACGGGAGCTCGCTCGAGCCAAAGATTTTTTCTGTCAGATTTCTGCACGGCCTTGTCCGAATCCGATCTGATTCTTTCGCATCTGAACCCGAATGCAGGTGCTATCGATCCGCTCTTGAAGTCTCATTTTCTTTATATATATGTATAAATATCGTAAAAATATTTTGGGTGCATCCCATTTGACTTGGTAAATGATGTAACCTTTATTGAAAAAATATACGTATTAATGTATAGCACATATCACTTGATCATAGAGAAAAGCAAAATTAAGACATGGAACAATGCTGCACAAACTGCCACGTACACTTTGAAGAACATGGGCCGCACCCTGCAGTTCAGGATTCTCTCTAATCTTATACTCCGACACTAATATAAGTAGTACATGGGATATGATATGTCCTCGCCGCCCTCGTAATCTGTGTCCTTAGGGGATTAGGAAACATGATAAACATATCTAGATACGGCTGATTAGAATATCATACGCTTACCGCGTGTCTAACAGCAGGCTGGTGAAATTGGAACCACTGTCACATGCTATCTTAATTATCAGTACAACCAGGGACTAATGACTAGAACGAACCCTTAATTAAGTACTCGTGTTTAGATTAGCACTAGAAGCATTTTTAGCATTTTTCTTGCAGAGAGGTTTGTTTGCGAGAAAGAAAAAAAAAGAGAAAAATGGTGGGCCCACGCGCGGCGCCCGACGCGGTTGTCGTATTCGCGGAACGCTCCCGCACATGGCCCCCATGTGTGGCGTGGGGCCATCCCCTCGGTGCGGCGCCCTATTGGCCCACGTGTCACGCGCTCGTACACGTGCGGTGCGCAACGCGACAGGGGAGGCCGTGGGGCCCTCCGCTGGCGTCGCCACCACGTGTCGTGGTCGCCGCCGTTGGAGCCCGGCAGGATCGACGGGAGAGGAGACCCCACCGCCGGTTCAAGCCCGGCACAGGGTTTCCTTTCCTTTGCATGCACGGGTATAACAGTGAACTGTGAACACGCACGAGAGATTTGCTTGGAAAATCTCGAGAATTAGCAATACGCACACACGAGAATTACCCAGGGAAACGAGTAAAATATGACAAAATTTACCTGGACAAATGTTCTGAATATTGCAAAGGAGCTAAAACAAATGTTCCAAAACGCTTCTCTTCTAGAAAACCAAGCTAAGGGCATAGGCGACAGACACGGAAAAAAATGCATGAAAGAAAAAGAGAGCAGAAAGACACACAAGAGCATTTGTGCTAGTTTGAGACCATTATTACTATGAAAAACAATACCAGCACTATTTCGGCTAATAAATCCTGAATTAAGATAAGCTTAGAGCAGAAGAAAGTTGTCGACCATTTAATACACAGATGCATGGAGTTGTTGATGCAGTCCTCTTCCACTCACATATATAGTACACGAACAAAAGATCGAGAGAGGACGTTGGCAATGGCAAGAGAGGGAGAGAGCGGCTACATGCGAAGAACCAGCAACCACTGGCGTCGCTAAACAAAGGCCGTTTCACATGAGAGCTACGAGCTGCTGCCACGCACGTACTTCCCCTGCTAAACGGCCGACGTATTCCCACACCGTAACATACTTTGAGATTAAGAATTTGGCCAAACATAGGAGATCGACCTGTAGCTAGGCACAGACGATGATTGGCCCATCTGCTAATCATTGAGACTGCTTTGCTAAAGATATTTTGTTTATACTTATATATTATATATAGTAATAAGTTGCTCTTGGACTGTACAATAAACTTGCGTATATTTTGTATGTGTCTCTCTCGACAAAAACAAACCGTGCATGCATATAGTCCAAGTCGTTGGATTCTTTACAACTATATAGTAGAGGCTTTGTGCATATAATTTATATGATCGTCGAAGAAAGGGTCAATATCTCTATATTAAAGAAAGAGAGTTAAGTATCTAGCTATTGCTAACCAATCATAGCGCGGTGGATTCTTTAATCTCAATTTATAAGCCCACCAAAAACAATGCATTTGTGTAGGCACACATATGCCACCTGGATTTGAGCCATTAGATCTAGAAATAGCGCTTAGGATTTGATGTAGTCGGCTTACATTATATTTACAATCAACTTGAACTAGAGTTACTGTGAATTTTAGTGTAAAATCTAGTCAGAATTGTCGTAACAAAACTTTTTGGATGTAGAGTTAATCTAAAATACCCGAATTTTACAACATCTTGAATCTATGTGTATTGTAACTCCTCTAAACAAAATACCAAATTTTTTTCACAATGATGTTGCATGTATACTCACAAAATTCGGATGTACAGCCTGGGCATGGAGCAGACAGCCACAGAAGTCTCATTTGTTTCAACCATTGTAAAATTCCTCTATATCTATTTTTCTCATGACGTTTAGCTAGTAAAGGCCCATATGAAAAACACAGTCCTGAATATGCACTCTAGACAGCGTGCTCCATTCAACTTCACTGTAGCAGTGTAGTTTAGTGTAGGCATTGTATTAGTTTGGTGTCAAATCGTGGCGTCCAAATCAACGACCTAATGCAGATTGAAAGGAGGTTAAGAGTACTACGTCCGTAGGGCAGAGCTAGCCGCTTAGGCTGCGACTCCCGGTCTCTCATTCTCATCTGTTGCTCGTATATATATGTGGTGCTTATTCATTTCATTTCTATTTTCTAGCTGGTTTCATATCTCATGCATCTCGAATTCCCATTGCTTGTTAGCTTTGCTGGTGTGTGCATGCGTCCATGTGGTGGCCGCTGCAACTTGTGCTGCGTGCTGTTCCTCCTAGCCGAGACCAGGGGCCATGCGCGTCGCCATCCAGCCCCATATATATGTATAATAAATATTTGTAGAGAAACAGAGGACAGGGGAAATCGAACCTAGCTAGGAGTATATAATATGCCCCACTTATTTTCTGCGCTTTATTAGTTCTTTTCTTCCATGACAAGGGGGCTTGCGTTTTTCTTTACCTTGTACTGCCATGCCTCACTCACATGGGTGTGGCTGTTTGTTTGTCGACAATTTTCGATTATTGTGCTACGTTTTTTAACTAGATAATTAAAAAAATTATTACAGAAGCATTTTTAACCGTCATATTGTACCGTGTGTCAAATAAGCTGATGAATGTGATAAAACCAAATGAGGGCATGTTTGGATGAGCTAATGCTAAGTGCTAAACTTTAGCACTTGTTACCACTTGTGTTGTGGCTAAAATTTTTGTGTCTTAGCTAAACTTTAGCATTGTGCATTAGCACTTCTGTTTGGAGATGTTAGTGCTAAAGTTTAGCACTTTAACCATTAGCTAATGGGATCCAAACACATGTTCGTGGTCCATCCGTTGCCCCGGTTGCTGCCTGAAAACCAAATGATACTAGTAGTACAAGAAGGTAACCATGGACCAGGGATGCGCGCCACATGTTTAAATGCGTTTGTTTTAAAAATTGGATAAGGGTCGGCCTGAAGATATACTCCACGGGATCATGCATTAAATTCGATTCTTCATCTGCTCGATTGCTCCCTTTCCTGCACGTCGCCTTGTCTGCTCCAAGTACTGGACCACCCGGTAGTACAGAGGAGTTGCTATACGACAATTATCCACATAATCCAATTTGATCTCTCTGTCCTTGCTGCTGCTTTGTTGTTGTTTTTTTTTATTTTTGGCAGAAAGTCTATTTTTTTTAATAAGCAAGCAATGCAAAGATAATACGTATTTTCATTGGTAAATAAAAATGAGACTTTGTAAAAGGGGCCAATAAGTCATAGAAACGAAAAAGGATTGATTTTTCGCTATCACCACTAGAAACTAGAATATCCCTGTGTACTATAAACCCATAAGAGAAATGCCGAAAGCCCGAAAAAACCATTGGTGTGTAATAATATGTCTTATTGTTCAGTCGATCTGAGTTTCGATTTAATCATGTGCTAATAATATCAGCTATATATAGGCTACATACTTAATACCAATGACACAAACAGGCAGCATATATAGTGTGCACGTTCTCACCTGAAAGCTGCTGCTATCTGGGTAGGTTAGCTTGATATGCTCGCATACAATGACCAATCCAGCCATCAGCAGTACAGGCACAGGACAGGACCACACCACTGCATGCAATGCAACCCTACCCAGGGGGGGAGAAGGAAAAGCAATGGCCAATGGCCAATGGTGTGGACTGTGAACCCCATCAGAAAAATTCCAAATGGACGTGCACCGATATATGCATCCATCCACAAGATTTGTTGCGTATATACGGCCGATCGCTACGTACATTCCCTGCCGCATGTACATTTAATCTACACTCGATTTGTAGGGTACTGTACACACATCCCGTCGCCGTTTGTCTCGTGCCCACACTGCTGGAGTCACATCTCAGGTATTCCCCTGAAAAAAAGATTAGTTTTATCGTCCTGGGATTTAATTATATTTGGGTCTTTTAAAATTTGGTTAATGTGCAGAAAAAAACATATGGCTCGATTAGTAGCTGGTCAAAAGGTTTACTCCAAGGGGCGAGGAACTTTTTGTGATATACTATTGAAGTTACTGATGAAAACATATGAGTTACTGATGAATTCTATTGAAGTTTCAGGCTAACAAGGCAAAAACTGACTGTACAGCAGGTAGAGTATGCAATGCTGTGCATGGAACTGGAGGCATGGTAGTACTTGTAATACATATGAGTATGTTCAACGGCAAGATCATACGTAGACCACTGCCCACGCATCTTGGAATCTGAAAAGAAGCTGCCGTTCAGTGTTCAGTGCAGGCCGCAGCTGCAGAGTAGAGGTCAGGTAGAGGTCGCCATCCATCAATCCATCAGTCCAAGTCATTGTCCGGTGGTAAAAAAACGGCAGGTCAAAACTTGCTCGCTTAATATCAACCGCCCGTGCCGTGCGTCTTTCTAATCCCAATCATGGAATGAGGCCTTGTTTCCTGTCAAAGCTGCTGATTAGTAGCATCTCGTTCCAAAAACTGACCGACTGTTCAATGGAGGCAGGCAGGCAGGCAGGCAGGCAGATGGATTGGAGTTGGAGGTCCTGGTCGACCAACCTGCATGCAGGTGGAAGAAGAGAAGAGATGATCTCCTCATCTTTGTTTTGGCTTTGCTATTCCATTTTTAGGCGGGCCTACAGCGACCCGGCCGCACAAGCAGCTGACTGACACTGGTGACTTCTCAAGACGTATATGGAGTCTCAAGACATAATAATGGAAGTATCCAAAAATATTTTTGCTCTGTAATGTGAACCGAAATTGCAGGGAGCAACATATCCAAAATATTGCACTTGCTGGTTATTTGTGATGCTAGGTTTGTTCTATCATCTGTGATGGGCTATGGCATCACTGGGAAGGTTGGGCCGGAAAGTCTGTGAAGTAAGCCCACAAAGCCTTGCCAGTGGAACAGCTCATAAGCTGTTAGGCCCAATAATCAGGGCTTTCGGACCCGAGGCCCATACGACCATCCCACGGGCGACAATTGACTGGGTCAACATACAACAATAGCCCGTTACCGTGCAAGGCTGCAAGCGATAGGTTATGGGCTGTCGATGAGGCCACACTGGCTTTCTGGGCTTCTCGCCCAGGCTAAATTGATGTTTCGGAACACTGGACGCGGAGTTGCATGAGTTTTTTTTAAAAAAAGAAGTGTCACACCCCCTTGGATTAATCGACATACATGTAGACATGTTCCCCCTAGCACATTTGTCAAGCAGTAACCCCCCTTCCATAACGTTTATAATACTTGCTGCTTTCTCACCGTTAACTTTTGATAACGACTATATTCGGTGCCATATTATTTTGTAATTCTCTTATAATTTTGGTCAAAACCTAAAATGGTTTGACTCTCTAAAAATTGAAACGATTTATAGTTTGAAACGGAGAGAGAAGCTTATCGGTTTCCTAAGAGAAAAAACAGAGAGGAAAAAGGTGATCGATATAGAGGATTCAAGAAGAGTTGGTCCCAGTTGGGAACACATTTTGACGGATGGTGAGGTCATCATGCATCCATCAGCTGTGGGCTGTGGCCAGGGTTACACGTACAAGCTGCTGGCTGATCACTATAACTAAAAGAGGGCCGGCATGCATGCACTCACGCGCACTAAAAAAGAAGAAAGAAGCATACAGATCTGCAGGCTGTGTGGTGAACAGGCCACTAGAAGAGGTGGCTGCTAGTGGATGTAAAAATTTTACCATGATAATGCTAGGTTAATGAGGATTAGGACCAAAAGGTAGGCATGCACAAGCTAGAAGAAATAAGGAAAGGTAAGGCTTGTGTTGTGTGTGCAACCTGCAGCTCTAGCCTCCCTATCACCAGCTTTAAATTCCATTCCACCACAGTTTTATTCTATTGTATTCCTTCAACCTCCTTATCACAAAAGCCACTTGGCCTTTTAGACACCTTTCAATCCAACTTGCAAGGCCGAGAGACCCTACAAAGAGAAAGAGGAGCGTGTCGGCACGTGTAACCGTACCAATTAGATGTTTTCACTAAGGCACTGACATTGGACCCCACAAAGGAGGAAATTTCAACTATTTCTCTGTTTTTTCCCTTCCATCGATGCCATATGCCTAGGGAGTTTTTTTTGGTTGGGTTATGTGTAGCATTTCCGCTGTCCAAGATGTGGCCCCACAGCCGATGTGGATCACCCACTAATCTCTTATCGAGTAATCGGTCACTCTCAATCTCTAGTTGCTATATATATTAAGGAGAAGAAAAAGCTTAGTGTTAGCTTGCGATGGGGTTGGAATCGGACGCGATTGGAGGGGCGGAAAGGTGGCGGTACACGCAGCTGATCGGAAAAGCTAGCTTGGATAGGGACCTGCACCAACAATGGAGTCTCTGGCTGTGCCTGTTCCTGCTCTGCCGGCATCTCCTCTTCTTTCCTCCTTGCAAGATGGCCTCTCTCTCTCTCTCTCTCTCTCTCTCTCTCATCACTTCTGCCGGGAGGGTTCTATTATTAGATTCCCAGGCATCACTTCTTCTGCCGCCATGCGTGCGTGCACTCTCTGATTGCGTGATACTACACCAGTATCTAGTATGTATAAATTCTTTTTTTCTGGCACAGATTCTGTACTGTTGCATGCATGCTCTATATATAATTTCTTTGACATTCCCATCTGTAGTACTCATTTATGTATAAACAAGAGAGATCAAAGGGTTCAAATCACCTGTGTGCGGATGTTTACTTATTATGAGTTTTTAAAAAAAGATTCAGAAGGCTCAAAGTGCTTGGTTGTAATGGAGCTGTATGAATCGTTCGTGAAGCATTTCCCTTTGTTTTTGACCTCCAATTCATTTTCCTGATGGGGAGTGGTCAAACTGAAATTCCATTAGAAGCTTTTGTTATTAACTCCTAGTTATATCATTTGAATCAAGGGAAGCTTTTCTGAAGTTTTTGTGGAACAATATTCGACCAAGTCGTTCTTTTCCTTGCATGACATATTTTTCAATTTCGTTTTCCCCATGCATGTATTTCTTCAGTGTTATCAGTGGCGCATATCAATCTCTGCTGCTCTGTACTCGCTTTGGTAACATTGCAGCTTATTTTTCTGCTTGCTATCAGATTGTTTTACCACCATCTCATTCGATCACACTCCCAACCTAAGCGAGAAGAGTGTGATACACAAGGAAAAGTCGGTGGCAGAATTGATATCATCGAACTTTTAAGTTGCACGATCCAGCAAGTACATGCTTCAAATTAAAGCATCAAGGAGAGATGTGTTTCAGTCTTTCAGACGATTCAACTATATATATTCAGACAATCAAACTACTTCAGCTGGCTGCCATCACTACATCTACACAGTTCACGCCTTGATCTGCGTGCCTCGCTCATCATCGCTCTCAAAGTTTCTCTTTACACAAATGATGCGAAATCTCTCGCGACAAAGCACTCAGATTTCTATCTCTAGTTCTCTACCGGCGGCTTATGAAAGTATACAGGATGGTGGATGGATCGATATTCGATACATATATGTGCATGGACAGATCAGGAGGCGTCGAGCATCTTCTTGTAGTATTCTTCGTCGTCGATCCTCCAGAGCGAATAATCTGAGCTGTAATCCCACACCGGCGACGACGGAATCGACGGCGGCCCAGCGGCAGCGCCATAATAACAATGGCTTGCTGCTGCTCCCCAGCTGTCGAGCACGTAGCTCGCCGCCGCCGCATCGGCCGCCGCGATCTCGTTCCACAGCTGGTCCATGGTGTAGCAGTACTCCTGCGGCTGCTCGTGCTGGCTCGCCGCGGCGGTGGCCGTAGACGCCTCCTCGAGCTCCGCGTCGCCGTCGCCGCTGCCTTCCCGCAGCGCTGAATCATCGGACACCGCCGCCGACGTGAACGGCGTGGCCTCACCGCTGTTGGGAGAGCCGGGGCAGCAGGAGGTCGTCGACACAGATGACAGAGGCGATGCCGCCGACGCCGCCGCCGCGCGCCTCTCCTCGAGCGCCTTCTTCCTGGTGCGCGTCCTCCAGAAGTTCTTGATCTCGTTGTCGGTGCGGCCGGGGAGGCTCCTGGCGATGCGCGACCACCTGCTGCCCCACTGCGCGTGGAGCTGGACGATGAGGCGCTCCTCGTCAGCGGTGATGCGGCCGCGGCGGAGGTCCGGGTGGAGGTAGTTGACCCATCGGAGACGGCAGCTCTTGCCGGTGCGCCTCAGACCTGCAGCACGGTGACCGAGAAGAGCCGCATGCAGAGAGGAACAAGAAGAAGCAAACGGTTAACGCCACTGCCCGTGGACCTCGGTCGATCGATCCTCACACATGCAAGCTCCATCCCAAGCGGTGCATGCGTGGGGATCGACCGGTGCACCCGCCACCGCGCAAACCTGACACCTTTGCTAAGAAATCCCATCGGCGTTCGCCGAACAGGCGGACGAACCGTACCAGCTGCGCGTCCTCCTCCTCCGTCCACGGGCCCTTCCTCATCGCCGCAGCCGCCGTCGCGCCGCCGCCTTTGATGATCTGCTCGACATCCTTCTTGTTCCTGCTACACATGGACATGGTCGCTTCCCCCCGGTCGAGGAGACCGAATACTTGATCAGTCGAGAGGAAGAAGAACTAGGCAGCTAGCTTGTCTGATTCCTTCCCCTCAGCTGGCCTCTCCTTTATATCAGGTCCACTTGGGGTTAGAGACAAAGGGAGAGAAGAGAAGAGCAATTGAGCATAGTATAATGCATGGTGGAGATATGGCTAAGAGATGGATCTCGAGAAGGCAGATGAGTGCCGAATGGTGCGTGGTGAGGTCAGCGGCTGGATCAGTGCTGCCCGCATGATAGAGGTTAGCTCTATATCTTTGCCTAATACCTACATTTACAAACAAGTGTCGTTTTGATCACTAATATCATCAACAAGGCACTACTTTAATTTGACCAAATAAAATATTACAATCTATCTATTATCTTAGTATTTGGCCAACAAACGGAGCCTCCACGTTCAATCTCAAAGCCTAAAAATTTCCACGATAATTGGAGAAAATAAGAAAAATAAAAAATACCCAACACTGCCGTTACATAAATTTAGCCAAAAATACCCTTTAATTATTTAAAAATTACCCACCACTGTCATTACATAAAAAATAGCCTAAAACATCATTATATATTTTTCACCAATGTAATTAGAAAGTTACGTTCACTCTTAAGACATAGAAATTTTTACGTTAATCGGAGAAAAAAATAAAATTACAATTGACATTACATAAAAAATTAGCCTAAAATACCCATGTAACTATTTAAAAATTATCCACAATTGTCATTACATAAAAATTAGCCTAAAACATCCCTATATATTTATCCTTTTGAAAATCATCTACCAATGTCGTTACCTAAAAAATAACCAAAATACCTCAATACTAATTAAATTTAAAAAATAAAATAAATATTTGCTTACACAAAGGAAGAATTAACCAAAATACTCATGCTTTATCTAAAAAACATATACATTTTCCTACAGTATGAAATTAGTCCAGTCATTAGTTATCCACATAAATATGAAATTCCTTTTAGCTGATAAAACTACCAACTTCTACCATTAACTAAAAATAATTCCAATCAAAGTTATTTAGTCAAAATAATAATAAATGAAGATGTACATATAGAGTATACCTATAAGAGATTGAGCAACAAAGATAATAGTAATCTTAACAAAAAAAAATTATGACAATACCTGAGTTATTTTATCAACAATTTGGCATAATGTGTAACAAGAGGACGCCGGTGAGAAAAAATAAGTTTGGAAAAAACATCAAAAATAGATATATAGATACTTGAGTTTATATACTAGCCGCGCAAATGCGCGGTGCATCTCTGTAGTTACAGTGTATACAAAATACAATAAGGCACTACAGTGACCATTAATATCGCTTCAAATGCTTTGACTGGAATGGTATAGCTAAAACTTATTTTCAAAATTTTACTGGTCAATGGAGGCGGGGACAGTTGCTGCCGGAATCAAGTGCCATGAGATTGCCGGTGGAGGCAACGGGAGCATTAGTAACAGAGTGGTTATTAGCGCCGCGATGGAGGTGGGCGATGGAGCCAGATAGGAAGGCGATGGCGGCAGGTGCCGGAGTTGACGAAGACGTGGTGCATCGGCGGGCCACACCGGCGCTAGGGACGGCCCTTCCACCTGACGAGGTGGCGAGAACTGATGGCCAAGAGGGAGCCGTGGCACACACGGGTGTAGAACAGTAGAAGAGGGAGGGGCGTCAGGTGGTTGGGGGAGGAAAGAATATGAGCTTGGGTCTGGATCCAATGGCAAAAGAAATGTAAGCATTGTATCAGTCACTTGCATTGGGAAGATGGACTCATCCTTTCAAGGGCAAAAACTCCTCAACGGAACAATGCCAGATATGACAGATTTAGGTCATGACATTACGCCTCCACGGATCTAAGGCCATGTTTAGCTGACTAAATTTTAGCTCAAAGGCCTGTTTGCATTCTCAACTAAACTTTAGCCCATGTCTTACCTATCATCGAGCTGAAGTTTATCTGCACCCAGCTAATATAATCAGCTAAACTTTAGCCGGGTGAATCCACATGGGGCCTAGGTACCGCTGAACTAAGTATTGTTTGTGTTGCCAATCAAGGAAGTAAAAGTGCTAATAAAGTCCATCTTCGTGTCAAAGTCAGAGAGGACGTGAAACGAAAAGATCAGACGGTAGCCAATCTTAATCGGTTAACTACAAATGACTCGCCTCACATCGGCTAGATTCAGCTTATTATTCTAGACGATAATACCGAGTGACGGTGGCTACCTTATCATTAAGCATATTCACTGATATGAGTGATGGCAACCGGAACAGGCTATGCTTGTTAATCAGCATGATGCAATTCGTAAGCATATCCTTGCATCCTTTTTGAAATAAAAGAATGAGGGAATCTGTTCTCCAGCTAATTATTGGCGATCAACGCGAATTAAAGCTGCAAATCATGCATGCTCGCGTCATGCTTTCAATGCCCAGATATATGATGACCCTGTCTTTCTTTCAACCCCGCTTCATGCTTTCTTTCTTTCTCCATTTGATGCCTTGGGCTTGGGCTTATGAAAAATCAAAATATGAGTTGTCTCTTGACACTTCACTAAATTCGTCACCATAAACATTCACAGTGAAAACTATGCATCGCGGGCTAGATGGAGATTGGAGAGCCTTATCAGAGATACTCTGTCACAAGAGACATCCTATTAAGGAACACAACAAGGAGCTTGGGTCTCACAATGATTCATAGGATAGTTTTCTGGCACAGTCAAGAACATACATAACATGTCACGTTTAGGAACATGGTGCACACAATTCAGGAGAAATATGTGCGGATATCAACAGGCCACCACCGCGACCCTGAATACAATGCAAAAGGATTGTCGATCCATCCTAATGGTGGGCTACTCGGATATGTTCATAGGAGGTTCCAGGCTCTCCACAAGAGTCCTCCTAAATCCTTACCCTCAAACTTCTTGATGAAAGGGTGATTCTGCAACAACGTAAATGACAATTCAGTTCAAGTAACCCAAATGAATGGTGAAACACCAATGTCAAATTATCAAGTCAAAGAAAAGCAATGCTGACCAAGAGTTCGGAAGCAGACATCCTCTCTTCTGGGTCCTTCTGTATGCTACAAAGCAATATAGCAAAATATAAAACTAATGGAGCACTTATCATAATTTCTTAACAAAACTCTTCATGAAATTTATGATGGCAGTTGAGCAGAATTTGAACACGGTTAGTGCACATTAAAGAAATGAGTGTTTTTGACGAGGGTCAAGATCAAGGGTACCCGATCAAGCCCTTAATCTACGTCATAACGATAATCCACCCTTCAAAAACAAAAACTGAAGACCCGGATCAAGCGGGTCTCCCATGTCCGAGGAGTCTCCGATTCGCCCGGGGAGTCTCCGTCGCCGAGGAGTCTCCGATGTTCGCCCGGGGAGTCTCCGTCGCCGAGGAGTCTCCGATTCGCCCGGGGAGTCTCCGTCGCCGAGGAGTCTCCGATTCGCCCGGGGAGTCTCCGTCGCCGAGGAGTCTCCGATTCGCCCGGGGAGTCTCCGTCGCCGAGGAGTCTCCGATTCGCCCGGGGAGTCTCCGTCGCCGAGGAGTCTCCGATTCACCCGGGGAGATTCGTCCGACTAGACCTCTCGGCTCCGCCCGGCTTTTGCCCATCCCTGGCCGTACCCACTCGGTACCTGCCATGTCAGAGTGGGATGGGCATCCGTCCTTCGCCACGGCAGCCACAGGAGCACCCGTCTCATCCGAACAGGAACACTACAGTCCTGGAGAGGTACGCATGCAGGACACCTGGGACCCAAGGACGACACCTGGAGCCCGAGGAGGACACCTGGGGTTCCCGAAGACGCAGAACAAGTCAACCACGACCCGAAAGCTACTCGGAGACGCGTCCGAGAAGCTCCTACACCAACCACCCGGGCATGTACGATCCCGGGTCAAGCGGAGCGCCCACCCCGTCAACACCTACTCCGCGTACGGCTCGGGATGCCGGACGGGGTTAAAGGTCTCGGGACAGTAACTCTTATTGTATTTTCCTCTTTTTACCTCCCCTCTCCCTTCTCCCCTTGAGACTATAAAAGGGGATAAAGGGGCACCAGTGGGGGGACGAACAGTTGATCAACCCACAACACTCACTCGCACCACAACACCACACAGGGACTTGGGACCGTCTCCCTCTCCCGACTAGTTTGTATCCCCTACTACAGACTTGGACTCGAGAACACTGGCTCCCACTGGACGTAGGGTGTTACTCTCCGGAGGCCCGAACCAGTATAATCTCCTGTGTCTCTTGAGCCACCATCCGGTGCCCTGACACGCGATCGTAGAAATATTACTTGCCGGCGGTAGAGAACCCCGACAGTTTTCTTTAGATAGGTGCAGTCACAGATCACAACCTCAGGAGTGTTTTATTAATCTGGATGTCCACATTTAGATAGATCATTCTCTTATCAATTATTATCTTTTGCCATAAAAAATTATGGCCAGTGTATTAAAGGCATGTATTTCAGATGAAATAACGATGAGCCAAACTTTACACTTTAGCTAAAGTAGTGAAGTTTGATGTTTCAGGGGCCGAAGGGGTACTTTGAACAGTTGAAGAAACTTTTCTTAAGGGTTAAGATAGTGTGCTTATGTAATACATAGTATGACATATAAAATGCCAAGACAACCAACTAAGTAACATATTGCGTCCCATGCACTGAATCATATTGTCTTTGTTTGATACCCCATGATTACAGCTCCATAGTGAAGCCAAGTCTTAAAAAATCTTAACGGCAAGTGAAAAAAATTAGTTTTACCCACTGGTATTGGTCAAAAAGTGAACCTGGAGCGTCTTTGATCAGCACGCAATAATGAGATAGTTGCGGTGTGTTCCCGGTGGTTATTGCAAGAACAATTTTAATATAAATGAAATTTTTTCTTCAATTTATTGACTACAATAGCAAGCAGGATGGCATTAACTGGGATTTCTTTTTGTCATGAAAAACTACAGAAAAGGATGTTTAACATACCAAGAGGAGATAAAAGAGCAGAATTCTGGAGAGAACTGATCTGCAGGTGTTGCTTCAAGAAGTTCATAGAAGCTTAACCAACCTTCTCCTTGTGAAGGTATATAGGGGAACCGGCCAATGGCAGACTCAAGTAATCCCTAGTCCCAAACTCCATATGTCACTTTTGTAGTCGTAAGAGCTTCCACTAATCCTCTCAAGCTAAAGAAGGAAGAAAAGTAAAGAACTGTCACCAGACGCTTTAAGCATTCCAGTCACTAATAATGAACATAAATTAGGAATCACATAAACGAACTAAGTCAACATATCGTCATATAGTTTTAGGTTCCAACATATGTATCCCGCTGACCCATTGAACTTGCTAGCACTGCACTGACCCTGAAATCAGTAATCTTTACTTCACCTTTATGGTTCACTAACAAGTTAGATGGACTTATGTCCCTGTGAATCACATGCCTTTCATGATGAAGATATAATAAACCCTCCAAAACCTGAATTAATTAGAATACAACTTTCAGCTTATTCTAGATGTATAATATAAAAAGATTTTGTTTGTACCTGCTTGCAAAGTACTGCAAGATATGGCTGTAGAATGGTCTTCACTTGCTTAATGGTGTCTGCAAGAGATCCACGATCCATGTACTCAAGAACAAGATATATGACACCATTGTGGTAAAAAGATTGATGGCACAGAACTTTAGTGGGCTCTGTGTTGCTTGATTAATTTTGAGCTTTTGTACTATTTGTTGGCACAGTGACTCCTGAATGTTCATTTGAACACCCAGCAGAAGTAATTGTAATACTACTTACCGTAACATGTGAACCATGTATCATATGGAGTTCGTCAGTATTACCTGATGTACTTAAATTCATGTCATCAATATTCATAAAATAATTAGTGTTTCCAGATACACATAAGCTGGTACTAGATGTAACTGCTTTATCATTCGTTTCGCAATTCCCTATCTTAATTAACAAGAGTGCATCTTTGTGCACTTAAACTAATGCTGCCATGTCAGTATGTCAGTACCAAGCTCGCTAAACAAAAAAAAAATTCAAATCATTACATTCAGATAATTCTAATTTCTGTAACATGATATAACATGCAAGAAATCTGTTTGAAGAACTTGACCATATAGATTTCCATATCTCATCTACAAAATTGGTTTCCATGCCAAGAAATAAGAAACATAAAGGACATAAATATAGTAAAATGAGAGTATGAAACTAACAAAGTGTCTTTCTTTCTAAAGTAAAAGAATGTACGCCAACAAATGTCAGTTTTATATTTAATAACAGAAGAGGTGGATTGGATAGTTTATATTGTGCAGAAATGTGCCTACCATGCTCCAATTTGAGAAACATGCACATTTCCTGTATCAACAGTGAGTGACCACTCAAAATTGACAGTCTATATGGGATTATGAAACTAACAGTCTACTAGACTAGTCAACTAGGATTGCACAAGAAGAAATTAGTGTGCTGAAAATTACCTTCAAGGCATACCTACCATGTCCCCACCCATTTGTGCCGCACTAGCCGGACAACACTGCCACTCCCTTTACCAATGACTTGAATCATCTCAAGATCATCCATTGACAACTGTGCATCTTGCACCTTCAGATTTGTCGATTGATGTTGCTGAGAAAGACGCAATCCAAGTTCAGAAACTGCATGATCATAAACAAATACTAACACAAATACAAACTAGAGAACAAGATATAGTTATAGGAGTTCAAGCTAAGTATGAAAATCATTCAGCTAAACTGAAAACATCTGATGTTCCTACTAAATGCGAAAAATTCAGATAGTGTCATTTACTAACCAGGAACAAGTCATAGTGCACAAATATAAACTCCATGCACGTCAAATCCACATTTGTTCATCAAGGTTAATCTGAAATGAAAAAAATCAACATTTTCTAACACAAAAGGTTCCTCTGCAGTCTGCACCATTGTGCTCCATAAAGCAGCAGGAGCATGTGAGTTGCACCAGTACCATGCCTTTAATTGAAGTGGGGAATTCAGAGCATTTAAGTTCCACCAGGTGAATCGGTACATGTGCTTCTATGCAAGCCAATAATGTTGTGATAAGAGGTACATTCGACAGGAGCTTTCCAGGACTCACATTTTCATCTCCATTTTCCTTTGAGATTAGCTGCAAGCCTCTTTGATTAAGCCGTAGTTCACCATCCTTGAATGTACCACTCGCCATCCTAAATGGCACCAGGGATCAAATACATTGATTCAGTTGCTTTACAATAAGTACCAAAAACTAAACATCGAGCTCAGGATCAAATCGAAGGACCACAAAATGATGCATGACCCGGAACTACATGTAATCTACAAGTTTTTTTTTTTTGCGACATGTGATCTACAAGTGTGTCATCCCCATCAAATCAAACCATAAGCCGGTAACTAAAGATGGGAAAAAATGATGGGGAATAAAAAAATAAGCTATTTTTAGGCTAAGAAAACAAGGAAACTGACAGGAACTTGTCGACGGGGGTCTCCTGCGCCGGCACGGCGAGCTTTAGCTCCTTTACCGGCTTCTTCCCTCTCATAGGTCTCCTCGCCCCTAGCAGGGAGAGTTGGGGAGATGGTGACAGAACTCATAGTCACAGCACAGGGAGGATCAAGGAGAGAAGCTAGTTCTTGTTGCTGCCGGGACTACCAGGAGCTGGGCCGATGCCTGCGGGGAGCCGGCGAGATGCCGCGGCAGGTGGGGCGGTGGGATCGGGTTGGAGCGGCGGCGGCGGCGGCGGGCTCGGAGGAGAGAGGTTGCTGTTGAGAATTTTTTTTTATGTCAATGGCATTATCCATAATCAAATTTCCATCCAACGATCACTATTACTGATGTGCACCCTCGACAGTGTTTTTTTTCCTCTTGCAAAAAATCACTTTACATCTCAAGACAATTTATCGCTAAACAATCCACTTTTCTAAATACCACCGAAAGCTTGTACCATTTTGAATTTCAATTTCGTTTATTATTCATTTGTGAAGTTCATTCATGAATTGGGATCTTCTGTATCGCAATATTGTAGCAAATGCAAATTTATCTCCATTGCTAAAGAGCATTGGTCGCTATGCATCCTTGATTAGCTGGTTGTCATGGTTGATGGTCCCTTTCCTCTATATTTTTACATTTTACTATATGCTTGCTTGGTTTGATGGGCACATATCCTTGTTGCCACATAGGGCCACAGATGAACAATAACCTTGAGTCATTGACTGCAAGGAGTTCGACGTTGTCTTTTTTTTTGGGTGTGTGAAAAGTCGATGTTGTCTTGACTTCACTTGTTATCCAAACTTCGGTCCTCGAACACTTGTCTGCCGGTATTAATTAATTAAGGAGATAAACTGTTTAAATAAATTAAAGACTCAAAATTATGTTATTCCTATGAACCAATTAACAATATATTCAAAGGATGCAAATCGGTTGCAAGTGTGCATGAAAAATTACCATTTACCAAGACACAATTCAAACATAACCATTACATATGAGAAACTCCTTCCTTTCCTTCTCTCCCCACTTCCACCCACCACCACTGCCTTTGCACCACAGGCCTTGCCGAGTCCTATTTATGTTACAAGTCATCAACATTCTAGGGTGGCTCCATTATGGGATAAGGTATCAGCTTGAACGTATGGAGAGTCATATGTCCTCAACCCCTAGAGAGTTAGGGTGATCCAAATTGTCGGTAACACCAATACCATTTTTTAGACTATAGGCCAACCGGCCCTGCTTTATATAAACACTAATATCATACCCTAGTGGTTTAGGTTGCAACGTCTAAGGCTATCTATGGTTGTTAACGGTAGAAAAAGAGATGAAGATAATAGATACATAGTATGATTTGCAATTGTAAATACCATGGCGATGACTTTAATCGTATAAAACACAAATTTCCCTTTATATTTATATATAGTCGGTATCAAGGATGATGCAAGACATCCTAATTATAGATCTTGACTTTGCGATAGTCATTAATTCATGAGTGATAGAATCCTAAAAGATCATTGCCATGAACAACGAACTAGTGGATGTGAAAGAAAGCACAACGATAATATATGCTAGGTTAATGAGGATTAGGAGTTAGGACCAAAGCAATTTGCAAAGGTAGAAAGAAGAAGTGCATGTGGGGCAACAACATGCCTTCTTATCACTAGCTTGCTTTCATAGTTTTTTTTTTCTATTCAGTTTCTCTATCGTAAAACTGCTATGCCTTTTACATTAGCTCCAACTCACAAGGCCACGGCAAAAGTGTAGGACCGTAAAATACAAAATCCTTTCTATATATGTGTTGCTGACAAGTGGGCTCTACCGACCGACAAAGAAGCAAATCCATGGGAAGCAAGGTAGGTTCTCTATTCTCTTTGGATAGAAGAACTTTACTTGTGTGCTTAGCATTTTGCAATAACAATGCCTTGTGAACTCCAATAGGGGTCTAAATCATTCACTAATCACTCTCTTGCTTGATGTCAAATAGCACTGTTCGAGATGGGGCTAGGCTTACTACTATTGGAGGGATGGAAAGGTCGATATGATGCACGGAAAAGTCGGACAGGGACCTGCGCGCACAAACGGCATGCATGGCGTTGCCTGATTGGATGCCGCCGCCCCTTGTTCCTTCCGTCATTCCATTTCCATGGCATGGGGGTTAGCGAGCTAGATTCCCATTCCCATGCATGCACACTCTCTGTCAGTAGTTGAACTGGTATCTTGGAATATGATGTGTAAAATTTTCATTCTCCAGATGCAGATTCTACGTTACTTGCGTACCCTAGAGTATCCTTTATTCATGGTCGTTCACGATGCAGCGGTAGTGTGGTACTGAAGAATTGCAGAACAGTGCCCTTCAATTATTACACTGTCCTGGGTAATAATTACATTTAAAATTTTAAATCCCTTATTATATTGTCCTGGGTGCTGTAAATTCTTATTAAGCCGGTAAAACTGTAGTGGATCAATATTGAGTTGTGCAGTCTTTTCTTTGCACCTTTTTATTATCCTGGCTAGTACAGTCAGTTGTATGAATCAGGGAAAGGAGGAGGGGATTTGTCTGTCTATATTAGCTCTTGTTGAGAAATCACACAACATCATGCTTTCTACTTATCAATTAAATCTGATCGTTGCAACATCATGCTTGCTACTTTTTACCTTAATTAACTCTCATTCACATCAAAAAAACAGTGTACTATACTTAGAGCATCTCCAAGAGACTCTTTATATCTTTTCTAACTTATAGAAATAGAGATTTTGGTGAAAAAAACACTCTCTAACAGGCTCTTCAATTGGATACCCAAATATAAATATCCTCTATTCCGGAATTCTCATTAGCCAAAGATAGAGAGCGAGGATGACTCTCTAGACTGTGCATAACATATAGAAAAGCTGTTGGAGAATATAAAGATATAGAAAACAATAAATGACTCTTCAAATGATGATTTAGAGATTAGATTTTAGAAATGCTCTTATGCCCCAATACACAAGGATGAACCAGCGGTAGAGAATCAGAGATAACCATCCCCCATTTGTGTAGGTATGCAAGTAATTTGAGGCAAGTACAGGTTGCAAACGAGCATGAGATTCAGGGCAACACAGCGATTCAGACACAGTGTTTGCAATTTAATGTAATTTTTCTCATATTACTCAGTATAATATCATCAATCTTACATGGATGAACACAAACGCAGCAGGGTCCTACAGATGTGTTCTGATCTGATCTTATCTGATTCAGCATAAGATGGTGAACTACATGTCCTGGATGACGTATACATGGAATACATGCGTCAAGCAAAGGTACAAATAATTACAGTATACAGATGCAAATATATATGAAGTATAGTATACATAGAACGTACGAACAGATGCAAGGAAAGACGAACCTAGCCTTTTGAAATCGTAGCTAGACAGAAAATAAAGCTAACTGATCAATATAATTAAGGCACAATATAAGATAAGGTGGATGATCTGATATGCATGCTCATGAAGCGTCGAGCATCTTCTTGTAGTACTCTTCGTCGTCGATCTTCCAGAGCGAATAATCCGAGCAGTACTCCCACACCGGCGACGATGGCATCGTCGGCACAGCGGCGGCGGTGGGGTGACCCGCACCTGCCCAGCCGTCGACCATCATGTAGCTCGCCGCTGCCTCGGCTGCAGCGATCTCGTTCCAGAACTGGTCCATGGATGTAGGAAGACTCCTGCTGCTGCTGCTGTTGGTCGTGGTGGTGATGTTGGCTTGCCGCGGTGGTGGACGCCTCATCGAGCTCGGCGTCCTCGTCGTCGCCGCCGCCGCTTTCACGGAGCGCTGAGTCGGTCACCGCCGACGAGGACGCGGCCGTGCCGCAGCCGCTGCTCGGAGAGCCGGAGCAGGACGCGGTCGTGGTCATGGACGATGACGAGGACGCCGCCGAAGCCGCTGTCTTCTGCTGGTGCGCCGCCGCCTTCTGCTTCCTGGTGCGCGTCCTCCAGTAGTTCTTGATCTCGTTGTCGGTGCGGCCCGGGAGGCTCCTGGCGATGCGCGACCACCTGCTGCCGTACTGCGCGTGGAGCTCGAGGATGAGGCGCTCCTCGTCGGGGGTGATGCGGCCGCGCCGGAGGCCAGGGTGGAGGTAGTTGACCCACCGGAGACGGCAGCTCTTGCCCGTGCGCCTCAGACCTGCAGTACGCCGACACGCATGCATAGAGAAGAAGCAAGAGAGGGAGGAGACAAACAAATGGTTAACACCGCTAGCCACTGCCCATCCTAGATCAATCCCCAAGCATGCATATGTATATATATAAATATATATATCTATGCATGCTTGAGGATGCACCCGCCACCGCGCAAACCTGAAACCTTTGCTAAGAAATCCCACCGGCGTTCACCAAACAAGCGCACAAACCATACCAGCTGGGCGTCTTCCTCCTCCGTCCACGGCCCCTTCCTCATCCCCGGCAGCACCGCCGCCTGCTGACTGCCACTACTACTACGCTCACCATCCTTCTTCTTGTTCCTGCTGCTACACAAGGACATGGTTGCTGCCGCCATCGATCGATGATCGTCGTCCTCCCTGCTGCTGCAGCTCCGGCCAGGCGTGTGGTCTCCTCCTCCTCCCTTCGAGTTGTCCCCGTCGACGACTTGGCCTTAATACTCTGCCGGCCGCCAGACAGAGACAAAGGCCGTCCAAACAAGCTTCAATCAATCGAGAAGAAGAAGAAAGAGACTGCAGATAGATGCCTCCACTTGTGTACGATCTAGATTCCAGCTGCAAGCTGTATGAACGAGTACACTACTACCGGATCCTCTGTACTGGCCACAAGGATTATATATAGAGAAAAGAGAGCTGGTTGCTTGCACGGAAGAGGGACATAGTTTTAATGGTGGATCTGGCGAGCAGCTGCAGCTCGACCGATGAGTGCAGCGAGCGAAGCTAGTGCGAAGTGAGGTCAGTGATGGTCACCCGCACTGAGAAATGCTCCTATCATGTGGTAGCACTTGGGGGGGACTTTCTAGAGTCACCTCACCCCTCTTGGTTTTACACTCCTGTCGTTGCGCATTTCACGCCACCAAATTAAGGGGTGTTTAGATGGGTGAAAAGGGTGAAAAGTTTGTATTGGGCCGCGTGCATAGAGAGAAGAAATAAACTGCACGGTTCTCAAGGTGCAAACTTTATGAAAAATTGAGAGAACTAAGGCTGCCCGCACTCGTGGTACTCCTTCTCCATACTCTAAAAGAAATATCCAGTCCTGGTCATCGAGATTTCGTACTCCAAACCAACTTCTCCCGCACCCGTCATACTCCAAATCCACATACTCCATCCTAACTATACTATATTTTATTTCATCATTCCAACTACCATCTTCTCACTCCTCACCTTTTATTTTCCTTTTCTTTTTTTCTCCCACCCCACCCGCCTCCTCCCACCTCCCCTCTCTCTCTTCCCCTCTCTCTTCACCGCGCAGTTCTTCCCCTCTCTCTTCCACCGTCCCTCTCTCTTCCCCTCCCCGCTCCCTCCCTCCCCCGGCCATGGCCGGTCCCCATCTTCCTCTCCGCCAGCGCGC
>CM014272.1:79287377-79325182 GCA_004135705.1 Alloteropsis semialata | reverse complement strand
TGCGCACAGCCTAAACACGCCTTAAGTTATGCAAACTAGTCAATCGCCAGCAGAGTTTTTATTTTGCCGGTTTTGTTGCAGGCGATGTCTTGACATATATTTGCTGCAAACTGTTGTAACAAGAATGCTGCAACATTTTGCAAGTGGATGTATAAAGATGACTCACCACAACGATTTTGCTAAAGTTTTTGAAACCCTGGGTTTTGGGGACACATGAAATTCCTTCATGGAACGACCAGTTCATCATGGATCATCAGTGATCAAGATTTTTGGATAGTGCACCAAATTAATGGATCTCCATATGTATCAGGAATTCAGGATATATGTTGGATTGTCTCTACACTACATACAGGATGTTTTATTAATGACATGATCAGGCAATAGACAACCAGAAATAATCACCTAGCTATTCAAGATAAGTCTGTTGTTAGCGACGGGATTCTTCACTAATTTAAGCACAACTGCAAAATAATCTTCTGCTGTTAGAGACGAGCTTCTTCACTAATTTAAAGGATGTCATCATTGTTGATCTGATTCTCTTTCAATCCTTCTAGACGGCCCATGCAGTTTTTTAGACTTATATTAAGCGCCATGTTGCAGTTATTAAGCATATCCTTTGCTTTGTTTCTAAAGGAAATAATGGGAGAACTTGTTCTCAAATGACAAGCATAAGTGATCAGTGCGAGCATATTCAAGATGCCTGGATTGACAAGATTAACCGAAGATGAAATTCCTACTGGTGTCCTCCTTTTTTCCCCCGGCCATCGTCTATATATACACTGGTTCCATGGCTTTGTTGAAGATGAAATTCCTGCTATATCTGACTAAATTTGTCACCAAAGTCGTCATTCAGACTTGCAAGATGCAGCACTAGAACTAATCCATGTACTATCAAGGATGATACTTACACGATCCTTCTGAAAGTATTGTAATATATACCAAATCAAAGGGATTTCAGGTCGAGTAGGAGTAAGATTTTTTTTTTTTGAGAGAGATGTGCAGTATGATGTCATACATGCTATTTGCGGAAGTGGCCCACTATTAAACATTGCTACTAGTGGTATCCACCCAATTATCACACAAAAAGGTATACCCCACTTTCAAGTTTACAAATCCAGTACTCCAAGCCTTTCTCACATAAAAGAAATCTATTTTTTAATCTTTTGTTGCTAGAATAAATAGTTTCATAGAAATTGCTCAGTTGTGTATGAACTCTGATTTCGATTGATCTGTTCCAGAGAGTCACTATTACTGACAACCAAATTTTCAGAAAACACTGATGTGGTCATCCCATACTACGTCGCGCACTGTGTAATTGCTGAAACTGCACCAACTCTTTAAACAAGATGAGGTTGATGTGCTAAACAACTGCTAACAATTCCACGTCAATTTCTTTTTTGTTAGAAAAAAAAGCCTCAGCTCTTGGGGGTCACTGTTAGTGTTGTGGCTTTCCCATCATTCCCAGGAAAGAAAGGTAAGCTGATAAGTGATAAGATAGGTGATGTGGCAGTGCACCAAGCATCGTGCAACCTACGGCTCAGATTACACAACAGTGCACATCACGATGACATATATATATTTATAAAAAAGAAAGAGATAGCCGCAATTCCACTTGACCATCTTACCCAGCAGCTAGTAACCATCAACTTTTACAATCCGATCAGCAAGCTTGCTGTTACTGAACAATGCTGCACTGTGAGGAATCGCCCAAATTACCCTCGTTTAATCGAGTCATCACCACTGATCAACTCAATTAAAAGAGAATAATCCCGGTAGTCCTTGAGATGTGTCATGAGCGTTGCCCAGGATTTAAACACACCTCACTAAGCACAACCAAAAACATCATAACCATAGCATTCCAACCGAGTCCAACACTTTACATAAATAGGTTCGAGTTAATTTATAGCACAAGTTAACAGAGTTTACAACGGAAAGAGTTTTAACACCTATACTACAGTTCTCTCCAAAAGAGAAGGTTAACACTATGTGGCGATAGTGCCTTCTCCAAAGCCCTGACCATCACTCCTCACCCGCACCTCCGTCCGCGGGAAAGAAGTACCCAAAGATGGCCTCCGCTTGCGGATCACCTGAAAACAACTTAACGGCAGCACCGTGAGTACAAGGGTACTCAGCAGGACTTATCCAAAAGATAAACATGCATTTGGGTAAGTGGATAGGATGGATCAAAAGTAATTTGCATAAAAGCCTCTACAAAAACTATAATGACATAAACAAGTAAAGACCTAGCAGTCTATAATCTAAGCCAAACATCAATCAAATACTATAAGTGAGATGATCATGAATAATGAGCTCAGTCTTCCATGAACTCCAATCGGTAACTCTACATTGAACACAAGGTAACAAGAGCTTGCTCCTTAACCCGGGAGCTCGGCTATTGCAATAGATTATAACCCTGGCACAACTTTTCCCACGAGAGACACAAGACCAACGCCCATACCCTGGCACCGAGGATAAGGGTTAATTCATGCCCTCAGCCTTTCACATACCCACACCCAGTTATGAACGAAGAGCCGGAAGTGTATAGGTGTACCGGACACAGCCTGATCACACCTCATCCCACCCCGCCTTAATCCGGCCAAGACTCGGCGTGACTTATGCTACTTAGTTTACCTTACCCACAATCAGCAGGTGGTCTGTACGGAAATGTGCTCAAGTACGCTGTAACAATGATTGGTCCTAACCCAACCCAAGCAAGTCTATGCCAAGTGAGCTCCATCTCACATGACCCTAGCACACTTGCTCAAGTCTCGCATCAAGATTATGTAGCTCAACTTTTAAATCATTCCAAGCTATCCAAGTATTAATTTAGGCAAGCATAAGCTATAACTCGCGAGCGGTGGCGACCTTGCCACCTCTCGACTTCTACCGAAACTAAGCATGGATAAGCAATTATACGTGACCTCTAATCAAGCATACTCATCTAGGGGGTTTTGTTCTATGTCAAGGATGGAATAATGCATAAAATTAGGAGCTACACAGCCAAGCAAACATATACCCTATTATGGCTAATGCACAAACAAGGTATAATAATGTTTTATTGATCCAAAAAGGGTTCAACTGGTGCCTGCCTTGACTGTTGCTGGGGGCGTCGTCGACGATGGGGTCTTGCTGGACCTCGCCGACCTCCTGCTCCTGCACTTCGGTCTCTACACGAAATGCAATGATGCAAAATAAATAAATATGACATGATTAAATGCGATGATATGAAAATGAGATGCTCTAACATGATTTAACAATGCACAAGATCATGAGAATGTTTGATGATAGCTTAGATAAATAGGTAAAAGAATTGGAGACACTTGAAAAAGGACAGCAAAAGCTGGCTACGGCGGACCGTCCGGCCAAGGGGAAGCGGACCGTCCGCAGTAGAAAAGATGCCTGGAATGCCCGGAAACGTTCCTGCGTAAACAGTCCGCGAAAGCTATGCGGACCGTCCGCGACTGGCGGACTGTCCGCGCCCCAAGGGCGGACTGTCCGCGCGCACGTCGCAGCGCACTGGCGAGTTCGCCGGCGGCGGCTCCAGCGACGGTTTCGAGCGGGGTTTGATTCTAGAGGTTCCTAGAGATGTATAGAAGGGACTCCAAGCGATGGATTCAAGCGGAAACATGATTTAGAAGCTCGAGCTCAACAATGGTGCTTAGAACCCTAAGTTTTCTAGAACCCGAATCAAAAGAGGTTAGAGGGCGAATCGAAGGATTGGATAACTCACCGGTGATGGATTGAACTCCGGTGAGGTGCTAGAAACCGATGGAAAGCGACATCGAAGTAGATCGGGCGAGTTCTTCACTTGAGCTTTTAGGGAAAAGAGGGGAAAACCTTGAGAGAGGCTCCAAACTCAAACCATGGAGGAAGAAAGGAGTAGAGAGGGTACCAGTGGCCTTCGGTGATTCTCCGGCGAAGCTCTGGCGAGGTTGAGGGGTCTTGGGAGTGGAGGAACCCTAGGAGGGTCTCCCGGTCGCCATGGGGGCGGAGGAGAACGAGAGCGAGCAAGCGAGAGAGAGAAATGACGAACGGATAAGGTTCTGGACCGATTTTTACGAGTTCGGGCGGACCGTCCGCGAGAGAGGGGCGGACTGTCCGCGACCTGGCGGACTGTCCGGACAAAAACAGGCGGACTGTCCGCTAGTCCCAAAATTGGTTCGTTACAACTCTCCCCCCGTTGAGAAAATCTCGTCCCGAGATTTCACGGGCGGGCAAACAGAGAAAGGAAGGTAGGTTATTGACAAGATAGAAAAAGATTAGGAAGAAACTCCATATCTAACTCTGATTACTAGATAAAAGCAGAATAGAACCATAAGGAAAACAGATTAAAACTTACTCTTCTGGAAAGAGGGTAGGATATGATTGTCGAAGTTGATCTTCTCGTTCCCATGTAGCTTCACTCTCAGGACGGCGACTCCATTGCACTTTCACTAATTTAGTGATCTTGTTTCTTGTCTTCTTTTCAGCTCGGTCAAGAATTTTAATCGGATGTTCTTTATAGGAAAGATCCGGTTGAAGATCCACTTCATCAGCATTAATAGTCTTCATAGAAGGAACTAAGCACTTTCTCAATTGTGACACATGGAACACATTATGGATTGCAGATAAAGATTGAGGTAACTCCAACTTATAAGCTACGGCCCCACGCTTTGCTAGGATTTTAAATGGGCCAACATAGCGAGGAGCTAGCTTACCCTTTTCTCGAAATCTACGAGTACCTCTAAAGGGTGTGACTTTGAGATAGACATAGTCACCAACTTGAAAATTCATTGGTCGTCTCCGTGAATCCGTATATTGCTTTTGGCGAGTTTGAGCAGCTCTAAGTCTTTCTTGAATAACCTTTACTCTTTCTTCGGCCTCCAATACAATATCGGGCCCAAAATGTTGACGCTCACCAGATTCTGACCAATTGAGAGGAGTTCTGCAACTTCTTCCATACAAGGCTTCAAATGGTGACATACCAATACTTGCTTGATAACTATTGTTATAAGAAAATTCTGCAAATGGCAAGCAAGTTTCCCAATCCTTGTTATAGATAAGAGCACAAGCCCTTAACATATCTTCCAAAACTTGGTTCACTCGTTCAGTCTGGCCACTAGTTTGAGGATGATAAGCTGTGCTGAAGGTGAGATTAGTACCCATAGCATCATGGAGGCTTTGCCAAAACTGAGCAACAAATTGAGGGCCTCTATCTGACACGATGGTCTTGGGTACCCCATGAAGACAAACAATCTTAGTAAGGTAGAGTTCAGCATATCTTTCAATCTTGTAGGTGGTATTCACCGGAAGGAAATGTGCAGACTTTGTAAGTCGATCCACAATGACCCAAATAGAGTCACAGCCATGAGGAGTACGGGGCAAACCCACAATGAAATCCATAGAAATGTCTTCCCACTTCCAACAAGGAATAGGGAGAGGTTGCAGAGTAAAACGACCCGGATTTCCAAAACGGAGAATTCGACTCCCTGTACCAATGTGATAGTCCCAGAATCAACTGCTATCACGTACAGAACTTATTTCAGCATAATATCATATCCATACTTCGAATCAGAGTACAATTATTACAAGGATAATATGGAAAGCGTAGCTGATACAAGCCCTTTGGGCTAAACGACAAGAAGAAAGCCTACGAAGCGGTAGTTAGGTCTCCAAGTCTTCATCTCCAGTCTTCGCCACAGGCAACCTTAAGCGAAGCATCACAACCCTTCAAAGTAGCATCCGACGAATGAACTCGGAATCCAAGTCCAAACCTGCAAGCTCACGAACTGTCCCCAAGGAATGGGACAGGTCCACGTCACCATCCGTATGCAGCTTTAAGGTGGCCTAATTCTAGTATATCAAATATATCAAGGAATAAAGCTGAGGGTTTCCTATGCAGCAGCAGCAGCAAAGAAATAAATATCTCCAACAACTCCCCAAGCTATCATCTCCACGGTCAACCCTAGCACACCAGGGTCCCGTCGCATTCTCACCCCCTGCTCCTCATGAGTCGATGGGAAGACTCCCACTCTTCCCATCTTAGCGGCTACAAGCCGGAATCCGCACTATCAGCTCTCAACTAGCCCAAGGCTATGAAAAAAGGGAGAGGTAGAATATCCCAAAACACTAATCAGAAGAAGCCGGATCGAGGGGTGTCCATGACCGAGGACGCGGCTATACGTATAGTTTTAACTCTGCAGAGTGTGTACACCTGGACCCACTCGGGTTGCAGACGGCTGCGCAACCGTCTTGAGACACAACCCACAGCCATAACTTCCTAACCAGAACGGTACCATACTGTATTCCCAGGCTTGGGACCCGAGATCGTGAGTCTCTAACCTGGCCACGGTGGTGTCGAGAGTCTCGGAAACTCAGGGCTAGAATAGCCGGGTCCCGAACATCCCGGTGTTCGGCCAACCCAATCCTATACACACTTCTCCACAGATTTGGTACCGCCTAGCTAGAAATGGCTGGAATCCTCCCCATGAGGATAAGTGGTGTGCACGTTTGACAAAGTCCCGTCACCAGGTCCAACTGACTCGGCCTAAGCCAGAGCAAGCAAGCCTCCAAACTGGGCCATCCGACTCCGCGGTCCGCCCATCTACCCATTACAGGTAATATCCACCAACTCCTCCAAAGATCCACAACAAATGTACCCGCCACAGGTACTCCGTAGGAAGTGCCCAACACACCTCCCGAGCCCCGACCAGAAGGTCGGTTAATGTCTGCTCACTCCAGCCGGGGGTTCGAAACTCTTCGGTTTTATCCCAACCCAAAACTCACGCCAAGATGATCAAGATCACAGCTAATCCCACACATGCAAGCATAACACTAATATAACAGTGTACATAGGTAAACAAGGATTTCGAGTAATCATCAAAGGCTATGCATGGGTTTAACATCATCATCATGAATTAAAGCGCTAGCAATTCTAATAGCAATGCCTAATAGGATTCAAAGTCGGAATGGGCATGAACCTGGAGCAAGGTCCTTCACTTTCACTTTCTTGATGAAGTCACGATCGTCGTGGTCGTAGTCGACGAAGTCGTCCAAGTCTTCCGGGAATCCTAATAATCGGATAAATAAAACGGTAAGCTAGTTGCAAATAAACTCTAAATAAGAACCAAGGAAGAGCCAAAAGCATTCAACTCCTACACTAACGCGTAGATCATGATTTTAGAAGAATTATGAAACTGGTTTCATAATTTTCTGAGCTAAATTGAATTTATTATGAATTTTCTTTGATAAATCCTAATTCTAAAATTCCGAAAAAGAAAAAGAAAAGGGGCTGACACGTGGCAGCCTGAGGAGGTGACACGTGGCAGTGCTGACGTCATCATGACGTCAGCAGCGGGGCCCGCCACTGATGACGTCAGCATGACGTCAGCGTTGACCAAGTCAACGGTCAACGTTGACTGGGTCAACAGGTCAGTGGGGTCAGCTGTCAGTGGGACCCGCATGTCAGTGACACAGCGGTGTATGACAGGTGGGGCCGGGCTGTCAGGTCGGAGGAAAAAGAAAAAGAGAGGAGGCGGGCTGCTCTTGGGCTGGATTCGTTTGCAGGCTTTAACTGATCAAGGGGTGCTTTGCAGACTTTTGTGGATTCGGCCCATGGTCGTTTGCTGCTGAGCGGATGAGATCGGAGAGAGGGATGAGATCGTTGGGTCCACCGGTTAGTGACGAGCGGGAAAACGAGGTGGGGTCCGCGCGTCAGTGGGTCTGGGCGCCGCTGGGATCCTCTGTGAACGGTGCGGCCAGATCTCGTTGTGGTCTCCCATGCGTTCTCGTCGGGCTTCTCGGCGGCGCAGAGCAGATCGATGTTGGGCGGCGGCGAGACAGGACAGCGAGGCGGTGATTGGGATTTGCGGCGCCGCGGTGGCGATCCTCCTGCCCGTGACCGAACGCAAGAAAGAGCAGGGCGAGCACGGCGGCGACGCGGCTGCAGAGCAACGGAGTCGGACGAGCGAGCGAGAGGGAAGAACAGCAGGGATGCAGTGGCGACGAACGGAACCTGCAGAGGGAGACGGACGCGGCTCGAAGGCCGAAAGGCAAGGAAACGAAGCAGAGCTTCACCGGACATTCATGGCGGTCCCGACAGGCCAAGCAGAGCAACACAGGTGCCTCCATGGCGGCTCGACGGCCGGACTGAGATGGCAAGCAGAGCAACAGAGAGAGGGAAAGGAGATTGGGGTGAGGCTCACAGAGAGACAGAGGTGAAGGCGTGGTCGATTTCGAGGTAGCGCTCGCGGTTCAGGGGTGGCGACGCGGAACCCGGGCGGTGACGACGCGGCGGCGGCTCGGCGACGCGGAGGTGTCGGCGAGGGGAGGCGCGGCTGCCCGATTCCTTCCACGAACGGCTCTACGGGCACCTCCTCTTCCTCCTTGCTGCTCCTATTTGGCCGGCGATGTGGTGGTTCAGGGCTTCCGCCCTTGGTGGAATCGGAGATGGGAGGGCAGAGAGGAGAAGGGGATTAAATAGAAGGGGATTTCGTGGGCGAGGAGGAAAGAGATGGGCGCGGCCAGGTTGGAAAGAGAGCGGGCGCGGGTTGCTTGGGCGATGCGGCGTGGCACGCGAGCGGAGGCAGGGACGGACGCGGAGGGGATGCGCGGCGCGTGCGGTGATGCGGTGCGGCGCGTGTGCGTGGTGGCGTGAGGGAGAAGAAGAACAGGGCGCGGTTCTGTTGGGCCGGGAGGCTGGGCCGCGAGTTGGGCCGACGCAGAGGAACAGAGAGGGGAGAGAGATCGGGCTGGGTCAGATGGATCGAGAGGTTTGGGGCCCGATTAGGATAGTTAGCTGGTTAGCTTTTGAATTTATATTTGAACTTTAGAAGTTCAAATATAAATTCCACTCAACAATTTGAAACCAAACAAAAAGCCAAATCACACTAACAATCATTTCTCTATTTACAACTAAAAGCACTTTTTATTTACTAAGAGTTTATTAGAGGAGAGAGAGATCACATTCCTAGGTTTAAGCAATCAATTCAAACAAAAATTTTTAAATCCACAATTTTCAACACGGAATGTTACAGAGAGTTCCACCTGGCTTAAGATGTTCGGCCTTCACTCTTTGACAGACATCGCATTCAGCCACAAAACGAGCGATTTCCCTTCTCATGCGAGTCCACCAAAATTTCTGTCTCAAGTCTTGATACATTTTGTTGCTTCCCGGATGGATTGAGAATTGGGATTCATGAGCTTCTTCAAGAATTTTCTTTATGAGCTCCACTTTTCTTGGAACCACCAAACGTTTCCCAAACCAAAGGATCCCTTCCTTGTCCAGTTTGAAACACTTGGCCTTTTCATCGTTCAGACTAGCTCTGAGCTTTGCCATATTCTTGTCTTCTTGCTGAGCCTTCTTGATTTCATCAATAAGATCAGAAGTAATCACCAAAGAGGCAAGTGACCCATGCTCGACCATAGAAAGGTTGAGCTTCTGAAAATCTTCACAAAGTGTGTTGACTCCAGAATGGGCACTCAAACAATGGCATTGAGCCTTCCGACTCAAGGCATGAGCAACCACATTGGCCTTGCCAGGGTGATAGTGAACTTCCATGTTATAGTCCTTGATCAATTCCAGCCATCTCCTTTGCCTTAGGTTGAGCTCTGATTGAGTGAAGATATATTTAAGACTTTGATGATCAGTATAGATATTGCAGGGATTACCTAAAAGATAATGCCGCCAGATCTTCAAGGCATGAACAACCGCGGCAAGCTCAAGATCATGAGTTGGATAATTTTCTTCATGACGCCTCAGTTGACGAGAGGCATAAGCAATGACATGGCCTTCTTGCATAAGAACACACCCCAACCCAATTCTTGAAGCATCACAATAGATATCAAAGCCCTTTGTGATATCCGGCCGAGCAAGAACAGGAGCGGATGTGAGCTTAGCCTTGAGAGTTTGAAAAGCTTGCTCACAAGCATCTGACCACTTAAAAGGAACACCCTTCTTCAGCAACTCAGTCATAGGTTTAGAAATCTTAGAGAAATTAGCAATGAACCTACGGTAATAACCCGCAAGCCCAAGAAAACTTCGGACATCCTTTACATTTTCTGGTTGTTTCCACTCCAAAACATCCTTTACTTTACTTGGATCCACAGCCACTCCATTCTCAGAAATAATATGCCCAAGAAAGGACACTTCCTTAAGCCAGAACTCACACTTGCTGAACTTGGCATAGAGACGATGATCACGAAGTTTCTGAAGAACAATGCGGATATGTCCGGCATGCTCTTCCTCTGACTTGGAAAAGATAAGAATGTCATCGATGAAAATTATCACAAAGACATCAAGTTCCTCAAAGAAGATAGAGTTCATCAAGTACATAAAATATGCCGGGGCATTAGTTAGTCCGAAGGACATAACCGTGTACTCATAGAGCCCATATCGAGTAGAGAAGGCTGTCTTTGGAATATCTTCCTCACGGATTTTGATTTGATGATAGCCCAGACGAAGGTCAATCTTGGAGAAAACCTTAGCACCAGCTAATTGATCAAACAAGATATCAATTCTGGGCAAAGGATATTTATTCTTCACGGTCACTGCATTTAATGGCCGATAATCCACCACCATACGCAGGCTTTGGTCTTTCTTTGTCACAAACATAGCTGGGCATCCCCAAGGTGAGGAGCTCGGACGAATAAAGTTCTTATCAAGGAGAGCTTGTATCTGCTTCTTTAGTTCCACTAATTCATCAGGTGGCATTCTATAGGGCCTTTTAGATACCGGGGCCGTTCCAGGGAGTAATTCAATCACGAATTCCACATCCCGGTCGGGAGGCATCCCCGGTAATTCCTCTGGAAAAACATCCGGAAACTCACATACAACCGGAATTGCCTCTAACTCCGGCATAACAATAGCATTGAGAGCATAAAGTTGAGGGCCACTCTTCTTGTGAAGAAAAAGAACAACCCTAGATCCGGATGGGTGCTTAAGCTCAATAGAGCGAGGATTACACCTAATAACACCATCGTGTTTACTCATCCAATTCATGCCAATAATTATGTCAAAGTCCTCAAGATCAATGACCACAAAGTTTATAATGAAGTAAAACCCAATCACTTCAAGCTGAGCTAGATTAACCACTTCTGTTGTCACTAAAGTTGCACCCGGGGCATCAATGTGAAAAGGAGTAGATACCTTTCTAATTGAGAATTGATGCTCTAAAGCAAATCTTCTACTCATAAAAGAATGAGATGCACCGGAATCAAATAATGCTCGGGTATTAATTGAATTGAGAGAAACCATACCAACGAGCACTTGCTCATCCTCACAAGCTTCTTCAGCAGTAACATAATTCAGCTTCCCCCGTTTAGGTGCTTGAGCAGTCTTCACGTTCTGACGGTTCTGGGAAGAAGACATAGGAGCATTGGGGACTCCACCTTTCCTTGGAGAGGGACACTCACGGGAGTAATGCCCTTGTCCACCACAGTTGAAACACGATCCCCTAGGGAAACTCCCACCACTGCTTCCCTGTTGTCCCATAGGGCGAGAAGTTTGTCCTTGCGGTGCTGGAGGACGACGTGCCATCCACATGGGCTGAGGAGCACCATAGCCAGGCACTCGAGGTGGAGGAGAAGGTCCTGTGCGTGGACGCTGAGAACTACCACCCCTGGAGGGAGGGGCAGCCCTCTTGCGGTTATCCGCATCCAGTGCATTCAACCGGTACTCTGCATTGATCGACTTGCTCACTAAATCATTGAAATTCTGGAAATCAGTGTTGGAATGGTGAGCTTTAAGCTTCAAGGATAGACCCTCAAAATAGCGGTCCATCTTCCTGGCATCATTAGAGACGTCATCTTTGGCATATTGAGCAAGATAGTTGAAGGCATTGGTGTACTCTTGCACTGTCTGATTGCCCTGCTTCAGGCTTCGAAACTCATCTCTTTTAATGTTTATCACACTCTTGGGAATATGATACTCCCGAAAGGCCTTCTGAAACTCATCCCAGGTTATCTGATGACCAACTGCCGCTTGGGCTTTGTAACCTTTCCACCAGACTCCCGCGGCATCCTCAAGTTGATGGGCCGCAAAGGCCACTTTCTCAGCATCATCATTTGGAAAGAGCCCCAACTTCTCTGTAATGGTAGAGAGCCAGAAATCCGCATCCAAAGGCTCATCGGATCCCCGAAAGGTTGGAGGCTGAGTGGCAAGAAAAGCTGAGTGACCTCGGCGTGGATTTCCACCACCACCACCTTGGCCAGCTAGATGGTTCACCAAGGTCTGAAGGATCTGATTCTGGGCTTGATGGTTGTCTTGAGATCTCCTAAGCAACTCCAAGATAGCAGGGTGCACATTGGGAGGAGGGGGCGGTTGAGGAAGCACATTATCTCCACCCGCACCATTTCCAACTTGATCATTCTCGGCCATCCTGTCACCAACCACAATTGAGGTTAGCGACCGGAGAGAAAATTGATATAATATAATTGTACAAAGAAGCATTGCACAAGAATACCATATCAACCATAATTGTGTGAGAGATAATTTACTAAAGATAGTTGATAAGGGTTATGAGATAGATAAAGAAACATAGAGGAATAGAACAAGATACTTGGACAAGATAAAGGACATATAGAGACATGTATGCATAACAATGCAAGGTTATGAACCTGTCAATGTCTAATGAAATGCAACATGATAATAAATTAAACATGATGACATGCCGCAACAAACGCATCTCTCAACAACCCAAAACGAAGGTCCACCCTATTACTAACGTGCCTCACATCAAAATTTTAGGTGATTAACCACGATTAGGATGCTAACCAGCTCTGATGCCACGCTGTGAGGAACCGCCCAAATTACCCTCGTTTAATCGAGTCATCACCACTGATCAACTCAATTAAAAGAGAATAATCCCGGTAGTCCTTGAGATGTGTCATGAGCGTTGCCCAGGATTTAAACACACCTCACTAAGCACAACCAAAAACATCATAACCATAGCATTCCAACCGAGTCCAACACTTTACATAAATAGGTTCGAGTTAATTTATAGCACAAGTTAACAGAGTTTACAACGGAAAGAGTTTTAACACCTATACTACAGTTCTCTCCAAAAGAGAAGGTTAACACTATGTGGCGATAGTGCCTTCTCCAAATCCCTGACCATCATTCCTCACCCGCACCTCCGTCCGCAGGAAAGAAGTACCCAAAGATGGCCTCCGCTTGCGGATCACCTGAAAACAACTTAACGGCAGCACCGTGAGTACAAGGGTACTCAGCAGGACTTATCCAAAAGATAAACATGCATTTGGGTAAGTGGATAGGATGGATCAAAAGTAATTTGCATAAAAGCCTCTACAAAAACTATAATGACATAAACAAGTAAAGACCTAGCAGTCTATAATCTAAGCCAAACATCAATCAAATACTATAAGTGAGATGATCATGAATAATGAGCTCAGTCTTCCATGAACTCCAATCGGTAACTCTACATTGAACACAAGGTAACAAGAGCTTGCTCCTTAACCCGGGAGCTCGGCTATTGCAATAGATTATAACCCTGCAGGGGGGTACAGCTTTTCCCACGAGAGGCACAAGACCAACGCCCATACCCTGGCACCGAGGATAAGGGTTAATTCATGCCCTCAGCCTTTCACATACCCACACCCAGTTATGAACGAAGAGCCGGAAGTGTATAGGTGTACCGGACACAGCCTGATCACACCTCATCCCACCCCGCCTTAATCCGGCCAAGACTCGGTGTGACTTATGCTACTTAGTTTACCTTACCCACAATCAGCAGGTGGTCTGTACGGAAATGTGCTCAAGTACGCTGTAACAATGATTGGTCCTAACCAACCCAAGCAAGTCTATGCCAAGTGAGCTCCATCTCACATGACCCTAGCACACTTGCTCAAGTCTCGCATCAAGATTATGTAGCTCAACTTTTAAATCATTCCAAGCTATCCAAGTATTAATTTAGGCAAGCATAAGCTATAACTCGCGAGCGGTGGTGACCTTGCCACCTCTCGACTTCTACCGAAACTAAGCATGGATAAGCAATTATACGTGACCTCTAATCAAGCATACTCATCTAGGGGGTTTTGTTCTATGTCAAGGATGGAATAATGCATAAAATTAGGAGCTACACAGCCAAGCAAACATATACCCTATTATGGCTAATGCACAAACAAGGTATAATAATGTTTTATTGATCCAAAAAGGGTTCAACTGGTGCCTGCCTTGACTGTCGTTGGGGGCGTCGTCGACGATGGGGTCTTGCTGGACCTCGCCGACCTCCTGCTCCTGCACTTCGGTCTCTACACGAAATGCAATGATGCAAAATAAATAAATATGACATGATTAAATGCGATGATATGAAAATGAGATGCTCTAACATGATTTAACAATGCACAAGATCATGAGAATGTTTGATGATAGCTTAGATAAATAGGTAAAAGAATTGGAGACACTTGAAAAAGGACAGCAAAAGCTGGCTACGGCGGACCGTCCGGCCAAGGGGAAGCGGACCGTCCGCAGTAGAAAAGATGCCTGGAATGCCCGGAAACGTTCCTGCGTAAACAGTCCGCGAAAGCTATGCGGACCGTCCGCGACTGGCGGACTGTCCGCGCCCCAAGGGCGGACCGTCCGCGCGCACGTCGCAGCGCACTGGCGAGTTCGCCGGCGGCGGCTCCGGCGACGGTTTCGAGCGGGGTTTGATTCTAGAGGTTCCTAGAGATGTATAGAAGGGACTCCAAGCGATGGATTCAAGCGGAAACATGATTTAGAAGCTCGAGCTCAACAATGGTGCTTAGAACCCTAAGTTTTCTAGAACCCGAATCAAAAGAGGTTAGAGGGCGAATCGAAGGATTGGATAACTCACCGGTGATGGATTGAACTCCGGTGAGGTGCTAGAAACCGATGGAAAGCGACATCGAAGTAGATCGGGCGAGTTCTTCACTTGAGCTTTTAGGGAAAAGAGGGGAAAACCTTGAGAGAGGCTCCAAACTCAAACCATGGAGGAAGAAAGGAGTAGAGAGGGTACCAGTGGCCTTCGGTGATTCTCCGGCGAAGCTCTGGCGAGGTTGAGGGGTCTTGGGAGTGGAGGAACCCTAGGAGGGTCTCCCGGTCGCCATGGGGGCGGAGGAGAACGAGAGCGAGCAAGCGAGAGAGAGAAATGACGAACGGATAAGGTTCTGGACCGATTTTTACGAGTTCGGGCGGACCGTCCGCGAGAGAGGGGCGGACTGTCCGCGACCGGCGGACTGTCCGGACAAAAACAGGTGGACTGTCTGCTAGTCCCAAAATTGGTTCGTTACATGCACTATATGTCTTGCATCAGACTGATCTCCAAACTCTATACATAAAACTACGAAATCTGATGAAGCATGATCAATTCATCCAGCTGACAGTCTGAGATCAACGTGACAATCTAGTTAATCTGAAGACACAGAAGAGGAGGATAAACCAGCAAGCATCTGAAGATAGAATTTCTGCTGACATGAAAAAGGAGGGAAAGGTGACACGGACAGCACCATGTTGGATTGGAGGATAGCCCCACTTGTAGTCATCTACCTCCGTGCCCTTTATCCTCCTGCCTGCTCATCACTATGCTCTCTCTTTTTAATCAAAATCCATATCTTCTCCTCCTCCTCCTTATCCCGTACAATGTCACTCAATCCGCGTTATTCGCCATTCCTGGTGCCGAGCCTCGGATTGGCCTTCCCCCGAGTGCGAATCCCTTGTCGCTTTTCTTGCTAAGATTTGCAACGCTTGGTAAATGGTGGACATGCAAGGGCTTGGTAAATGGTGGACAGGCACGCGTAATCCCAGACAGAAAAAGGAGTTGGAAAATGGTGGACAAGCAGGCGTTGTCCCAGAAAGTTGTCTTCAGCGACACACTTATCATCAGCCCGGTACGAATTTCACATGAAACAGAACAGCTGGCCGAGGATATCAACGTGAATTTCAAGTCATAGCAGCATGATTTCACCACGAATTTGGCAGGAAACAGAAGAGCTTTTGTAAGGTGGAAGTTCTAGAGAGGTCACGAGCTCCAAGCGTGAGCTCTTGGAGAGTGGATGAGCTGCTGAGATAGTGAGATGGCCGTCCTTCTGGTCCCTGGAAAGCCAGGCCGACCCTGTTGGGAGCTGAGAGCAGCAGCCTCTGCCACATCCTGCCAAAAACGTGTTGTGCTGTCAAGTAGCACAAGCATTAGCATAGCATATCAATGGGAAAGATAAGAGCAAGTTGGCAATAAACAGTGAACTCAGTGGGCCAAATTTTGTGCAGGAAAGAACAAGGCAATAGCTGGGGGCGGTACTAACCATTCTCTACATACTTTTTCTTGTATCTTGAAAAAAAGGAGTCTACACTCTTCCATCGGTAACCCGTAATTAAACAAAAGTACTACTATGAGACAACCATTCTTCTGTCGGTAATGGTAAAGCAAACGCAAACACGACCAGCAGCAATGATCTTACATTATGAACAAAAAATTCTTCTGGTAACAGTCACTCGGTAAGTAAATAAAACATGACTTGCAGCAGTGGTCTTACATGATGAGCAGATTTATTTGACAAAGGTAATACTTATAACTGATTTGTCTCAACAAAATACTAGTTCGGCAGAAGTTGGGGCTGGCTAACATCATGATCCAGCAGCACAAGTGTTGGAAAGTATTACAATCAGGACCGCGCATCCAAAGTTGCATCAGAATACAGGAGAGCAGGAATCCACCAATCAAAAAAGAAACTGAAGCATCAGAATCTAGCCATCCTATAAATCTCCTGAAGAAAGTTTCAACCTTATTTAGGAAGAGCAGCACCATGCATGAGCAGCTTCTTATCAGCTCTTTCCGCCATCCTCCTCTTTCATCTTTTTCTCCCACCTACGTTTCTGGGGAAAAAAGAAGATTGAAGCACAAACAGACAAAGATGAGCCAGTTAGATCTTTTTCAAAGGATGCCTTCGTTCAATCACTATCCAAGCCATCATTACATCTGGTCTAAAGCACAAACAAGGCATCTTTGTACACCAAGGTCAATGCGGCATAAAAAAGCTGGATCACCGACAGCAGATATTTGAGTGGCAGCTAGACCAAAACTAATAGCACAGTTTTAGAAAGTAATTCCCAATTAAGCTTTCCTTAGCATAACAGATATGAGCAACCATCTGGAGAAATTTTGTAGGCAGTGCAGAACTGTAGATCCTTATAACACTACACCATCACAGTTCATAGATCTGCTTGGTGTAGTTTATGTTTATTTTATCAGCTGCATTATTGGCCTTATGGATGTCTTAGACCATGTTTCAAGTAAAAGTCAGTAGCTGCTGTCAAATTAGGAGATCACTGAACCAGCTCACAAGCACAAACTTCCTTTTAGAACAAAAGGTTAGGCGTAGATCAAGGCCCCAAAATATACTTGGTGTACAATGCTGGGAATACTGGCTTATGCTGATAATAAGCCAAAGACTAAGGGCTTCTGTTGCCAATTACATCTTACCTCCAGCTTATCACTGTATAGGCTGCAGTTCAGCCAACAGGTAGCATTCAGATGATTCTTGTTTTGCGGGACTATGCATGGACAAACTTATGCTTTCTACTCACCCAGGTCCTGTTGCTTCTCTGTATTAGTGGAAATGAGGCCAAACATGGTTACGTTTTACCATTGATCAAGCACAAGAACAACTAGTTTGCATTACACAGAAGATCAATCACCTAGGTTCAACAAATCTCAACATAAGTTGGCTATTGAACAAGAATATGACAAAACAAAAATACCCACAATTGCTCTGATAGATTGTGAGACAAAAAGAGGCCAAACAAGCTCTCAAATAGAGACCTATGTATTAGAAGAAACAGCAAATCTCTACAATTTTCGCCAACTAATATCTGCCATGATAAAAGGAAATCAACAAGCTCTCAAATAGAGACCTATGTATTAGAAGAAACAGCAAATCTCTACAATTTTCGCCAACTAATATCTGCCATGATAAAAGGAAATCAAAGGGATTGGCTTACAAAATGTGAAGTTTAAACAAATGTTACTGAGAGCCTACTGTGCTACGCTAAGTAGTTAGTCTTCAGCATATCAAAAGTTCAGGTTAAATAGACAAAGTTTACTAGATGCAAGCAATCGAAAATTACCAGTTAAAACAATACATCTGAAGTTCTGAACTACCAGTATCAGCTTGAAATTGGCATGGCTTTTACACAAGGATCAGCTATATCGCTAACATCATTACAGTATGTATGTGCATATTGGATTGCAATTTAAACGTACTGTAGCAGGTAGTAGCTAAGAATACAAGATGACGTAGACGCAAACCTTGTAGTCGAGCAGCATCTGAGGCATCTTCTTCATCAGCTCAACAGTATTCGCTCGCCTGAGACACGGAATGGAACATCAATCACGCAACCAACTGACTGAATAAGCAAATCGAACGCGCAAATGAAGAGAACAGAGGCAGGAAATGCGTGCTTACTTTTCGGCGGAGATGCGGTCGCACTTGTGTCCCTTGCGCTTGGTGCGCATCTCGCCGCGGGGCGGGTCGTAGGTCCAGTCCTCGCCGGCGAGGAGCACCTCCTTGCGGAGGCGGGCGCGCTTGCGGGCGCTGATGCCGAGCGGCTTCCATGCGCCGAGCTCCCAGTACCCCCACACCCCTTTCCCGAGCTCCCCCTTGTACTTGGCCAGCTTCTCCCGCCACGGGTAACCCTCCGCCCACCTCGCCGCCGTCGCGGCCGCCGACGCCGCAGCCGCCTTCCCGGCCATCGTCTCCGCTTCGATTGCTCTCGCTCAATTAGGGTTCCTTCAGTGTCTTCTCGCCGGCGGCGGCTTTCGGTAGTGAGCGACTGCCTATTGGGCCTGGGCCACCATCTTTCTCATGCTTTGGGCTTTTTTGGCCCAAGTCTAGTGTGTGGGATTAGGCCCAATTTTGGCCCATTGAAACCCTTCCCCCACCGCCGCCGCCTCCTTCTCTTCTTCTCGCACGAAAATCTCGCAGCCGCAGCCGCAGCCGCCGCACTCGAAGCAGCCATGGTGCTCGCGCGCAAGAAGCTGAAGCAGAAGCTGCACACGCTTCTCCCGGCCGGTGAAGCCAAGGTAGAGGCTCATGGCGAGGAGGTGGAAGCCGTGAAGGAGCGGCTCGCCTCTTCCAAGCGGCCGCGCCCCAAGCGGACGCGCAAGAAGAAATCGCTCCCCGAGTTGGTATTGCAGACAGAGGAGGAGTTGAGGGAGGAAGTGGAGAGAAGGAGGGAGGAGAGGAGGAAGGAAAAGAAGGAGAAAAGGAGGATCAGGAGGTTGATGGAGGCCGAGGCCGCGGCGGTGGCGGAGACGCAGCCGGTGGGAGGGGAGACGAGGGGGGAAACGGAGGGCGAGGAAGAGGCGTTGGAAGATGATGATACTGCTGTTGGGTCTGACCAGCCAGTCGCGACAGCGGATAGGTGAGTAAGAACTTGAAATTTTCGTTCTTTTGCAAAAGAGGAATTACTGAAATCTGCATAGCAAGAACGTGCTGGTATAGTGTGAGATAATGAGAAAATCCGTGGGTTCATAACTCGGCTTTTGGGTATCTTAGATTTGCCATTGATTGAAACAGTATTACTTCATAAGGCAGGAAATGCTGTGTGGTCATCCTACTGTTCTGTAATATAATTGTATGCGATTATTATGTGGTTGTTAGAAGAAAAAAAATCACCTTTGTTCTGTCAGACATACTGTAATTCGTATCAGGATGCTTTACATTGGTATCTCTATTGAACTTTTGAGTGTACTGAAGCTATTTTCGGTAGTTGTATAATGCTTTTGGCTTTTTGCCATTTTTTCAAAGAGGAAAATGAAGGCCCTTGACCAAACCTGCAGTTGGGCAACAGTCCTGTTGTTGCAGATGATAGGTAACTTAGGTTACAATGTATTATGGTGCTCTACTGCTCTTGTACTTGTAAAGAGTGTTGGCAGTGGAGCAATCACAAAAAAAAGAAAAGGACTGTTGGAACTGGAACTATTTTGCAGTTGTAGCTTGTAGTATGTGGTCTTTTCGGCATAAGTTGTGTAATGTTGTGCATTCTTGTTTCAGGGAGCAAAAAATAAACAAGATGGAAGTGACCAAATCTGGAGTTGGGTCCAACAGTCCCATCGTTACAGAGAACAGGTGAGTTAAGGCATGATAGATTGGTTCTTTTGCATTTGTAAAAAGTTTAGGTATGGAGCAATTTTCCAGTTGCATCTTATAGGCCGTGGTTTTTGTTGGCTCTATTTGTGTAATGCTTTACATTTGTTTCAGGCAGAAAAATCACAGAGTGGAATTGGCTGAAACTGGTGTTGGGTCCGACAATCCTGTCGCTGCAGAGCATAAGTGAGTTAAAGTCTGATAGATCGGTGCTTTTGTACTCACGTAGGACCTGTTTGGATGTCGTAGACTACAGCATTTGTTACATTTAAACACCTCTCAGTTTATCAAAATCAAAGTATTTGAAAAACTATAGTGTTTCCCATACTCCAAAAGTACTGGTTTCATGGTTTGATTAGCATTGCCATGGCATGGAAATAGTATAAAAATTGTTAAGATGATGTCTTTGTGGAAAGATCGGACAGTTGTAGAACATGTTAGACAACATAGGTCATGAACCAATCCATGAGTTAACTTGTAGTGGGTTTGTATTTTGCTTTTATATTAATGACGCAGTACGATAATATGATAAAAAGCGCAGACCTAGTGCTCACTGATAAATACAAAAAAATAAATTAGTTCACCTACTTATTTTGCTGTAAAACTCATGATCAAATTGGAAAGCACCTGTTCTGTTTGACATGGTGGAATATGGCTAACTTTTGTAATGTATTCAGAATCAACAAGGAGTGTGACTTGGATTTCCCTCCTAGATGCTGGCCTTTCTTGACTATTATCTAATGGTTTGCATCTTTATTTCAGGGTGCAAAGTATAAAGAAGGTGTATGTTGGTGGCATCCCGTACTATTCATCTGAGGATGACATAAGAAGTTTCTTTGAAGGATGTGGCAGTGTCACTGCAATTGACTGCATGACCTTTCCCGAGAGCGGGAAATTCAGGGGTATTGCAATTCTCACATTTAAGGTCAGACTCTAAGCCAATTTTGTTTTTTTAGTTTAGCATTCATGTTCTCTTGTGGAAGTCATATTCTTATTCCATATATAAGTTTGTTATTGTATTGCATGTGCAAAGTTCATATTCCATTGATTATATCCATACATTAATCTTAGACTTGTTAACAGAGCTGGAGTAGAAGCTGTATGTTCAACAGACTCTGAATCCTTGGTTCAGTCTATCTGTATGGTTGTATGTTGTTAAATTCTGCAGCCTTGGATCTGTATGGTGTTGGCTTTCATTTTAATTGCACATAATCATAGAAATCAACAGAAATATCTGCATTGCCTGCTGCTCATGTTTTTCACAATTGTTTTGTTTGGAAATGGGAATCTGAGTATCTGACTGACTGTTCTTGTTCAGACTGACGCTGCTGCACAGAGGGCATTAGCTATGGATGGCGCAGACATGTAAGTGTACATCCTTCTGGATGTTATCCCTCTCATTGGTTTATTCATGGGTAATGACATGCTTGATGAACATTTCAGGGGAGGTTTTTATCTGAAAATCCAGCCTTACAAACATAACCGCGAGAAGGAAGATTTTGCACCAAAGTTGATAGAGGGATATAATAGGATATATGTTGGGAACCTACCATGGGATATAACAGAAGATGATCTAAAAAAGTTCTTTTCAGACTGCAAAATCTCGTCCATACGATTTGGATCAGACAAAGAGACAGGTGATTTCAAAGGCTATGCACACGTTGATTTTTCTGATGGCTTATCTCTTGCTGTTGCATTGAAGCTCGACCAAAAGGTGATTAAGGGGCGGCCAGTCAGAATCAGATGCGCAGTTCCCAAAAAAGATAACCAGAAATCCAATGATAATGGGAACTCAGATCATCCGAAGAGTAAGATTCGAGCATGCTATGAATGTGGGACGCCTGGGCACCTTTCTTCTTCCTGTCCAAATAAGAAGGATTCTGAAGTACGGAAATGCTATGAATGTGGCAACCCTGGGCATCTCTCTTCTGTTTGCCCAAATAAGAAGGATTCTGACTTATGGAAATGCTATGAATGTGGCATCCCTGGGCACCTCTCTTCTGCTTGCCCAAATAAGAAGAATTCTGAAGTAATTTCTGATGAAAACAATGCTACTGTTGACTCAGCTATAGCATCTTCAAAGAAGAGGCGAACATGTTATGAATGTGGCATCCCGGGGCACCTCTCTTCTTCTTGCCCAAATAAGAAGGATGCAGAATTTATTTCTGATGAAAAGAAGGCTAATGTTGACTCAGCCACTGCATCATCAAAGAAGAGGCGAACATGTTATGAATGTGGGACTCCTGGCTATCTGTCGTCGGCTTGCCCAAACAAAAGGGCTGCAGACTCTGTTCAGAACAACAGGGAGCCTGTTGATGATGCAAAGGCTGCACCTACCATCGTGTTTGAGGAAATGAGAGTTAGCGATGAATCAAATTCAGTACCTTCGAAGAAGAGGAGGAAGTGCTATGAGTGTGGAATTTCTGGCCATCTCTCGTCAGCTTGCCCCAACAAAAAGGTAACTGAGACTGTTAATGATGAAGTGAAACGTGATACTGGCTCAAACACTATACCTTCAACCATTGCCGAAGAGCAGAAGGCCAGCGATGACGCAAAATCTGCACCTGCAAAGAAAAAGAAGAGACGGACATGTTATGAATGTGGCATCGCCGGACATCTCTCGTCAGAGTGCCCAAACAAGGCAGCTGTGTAAGTCAAACTGACTGTTGGCGTCATGGGCGATCTCTCAGAGTGCCTAAACAAGGAGACCAAAAGGTTGTAGCATTTGTTTTTTGATTCTTCAGCATTTAGTCACAATGTATTGTATGGTCTATTCCTTTGTTTGAACAGCAAAGTTGTTACTCTCTCTGAAGGAGAAGTGAAGTTTTGTAGCAGGTAAGCTGCCCAATAGACTAGTGTTATTATAGTTCCATATCAAATTTTTATTGTATGAAAAGTACGCATGGAATTATCTCAATTATTGGAAAAGAGTTTACTGGAGTCACCGTAATATGTGTCAACTCTTTTGTTGGGATATGTTATTATCATTGGGACTGTGGGCCACTTGGGGACACAGGTCAGCGTTCTCCAGGTAAACTGTTTTAGAGCCCATGCCCTAATTCCCTCTAGTGTGGTATAACTAATACTTCTGTTGTGAAACACTTATTTAGTGATCAATTCTTTCATTAATTAATTAATGATTAATGACATCACTAGGTAGTTACTAGTGTGTGAAAGGGCCACTCTCCCCAAGGGGTATGTCCCTTGGGAAGAGGCACCTTCATGCCCCTTGGGCTTGTATAAATATGTAAACAACCCCATCAATGAGAATCAATCATTCCACTCTTTCATTCTTGAGTTTTCACTTTCCAACACGTTATCAGTCACTCTGCTCTGCAAAAAGGGCTAACAGGCCACCGCAAGTCTGTAAGAAGATTAAAAAAAAAGAAGAGAAGAACAGCCACACGAGTAAAACGAATCTTCCACAGCGTCACTGGACTGAATTCGAAGAAGCAGGACGAGAAGACATCTTCCTGACTTCCTCTATCGTTGTTTCCACGGACGCAAACCACATGGTGTTCCACATGGATCAGGCATGCTGTGCTTCCTCAATTTGATTATTCATTTTTCCTCTTCGAAAACAGGAAGAACACAAGAGAGAAAGATCGCCTCGCATGTCGATTTCTTTCTCGGTTGTCGCGTTGGAGCACAGCACGACACACTAAAACTTCGTTTTCCACACCATGGCCGAGGTCCTGCAAGACGCCATGGCTGGCATGGTCATCTGTGGCACACGCTCGCCATGAAGGCCTATTCCCTCCATCTCTGGGCCAAGGCCAATGGCCTGGCCGTGCGCCACCAATGCCGTACGTCATACAACTGATCGCCAGTCTCCACATCTGTGGCCTTGGCTTTGGCGCCCTCGGCGGCCAGCCTCCTCGGCCGCGTCGCGGCCATGGACCGGCGTCGCGGCATCAGCCGTTCTCCTCCAGGAAATGAAGGACCACCAAAGGTGGGTGGCTCGCCATGACCGGCGATTTGGGGCAGAGACAAGCAGCGGCGTCCGCATCGCGGCCGCGAAGGGGCAGCGCTACTGCACACAGGCAGGCAGGCAGCGGCGCAGTCAGAAAACGGCGGCGGCTCAGGGAGAGGAACCGCTTCTCCGCCTGTTTATGCGGGCCGGCCCCAGACGGGTCACTTTAGGCCGCCTGACCGTGCCAATCAAGGGCAGGCCGTCTTGGGACACTACAGGCCAGCGCGTCATGCTCTGCCCGCAGGCTTAGCTCTTACCGGCCAGGCCACCTTGGGCCATCTAAGCCGCAGGCTGGGCAGTTGTTGCCGGGCCGCTGCAGGCCAGGCTAAAGAGGCCACTTTCTCATTACAAGCCCAAGTATGCCCCCAAAATTCAAACAAGCCCTCAGGCTGTTATCTATTTACATGTTTTAACATGTTTAGACTTTATGATTAAGTCTTTAGATTGTTCTATATTGTGTAATATATATTAATCGGTATTGTTAGACCAATAAAATTAAGATGCTATAATTGCCGCAGTAATTGAGCATTATTGTGATCTGCAGATCTCTCATTGGTTACACATGCTTTAGAACAATCTTTTTCATATGCAATTCTTTATTTGCATTTGATTTATTCAAATCAATATTCTACATCAAGTAGAAAATCATGCAAAATTCAAATAAAAGGTATATATTTTGTTTAAACACGAGGTAATGGCAATAAGCATCTACTGCACTCATGCAGATTATGCTCCATTACTGCGAGGTTCAACCTTCAAAGTGTTTAAACAGCAAACTAAACTATGGAATAACACAAGGTGATGGAGACCTAGGCACTGGCTGCAATAAATTATTTGAATTTATTTGCCCAGAGACCGTGCTTTTAGGCAGCAAGTTACTTGCCCATTGCTTGGAGGTCTACATCTTATGATGATTACCTTCACAGTGTATATCCAAAGTTTAAACAAAATTATACTATAATGACTCTCAAGTCATTAATTCCTTTAGGAATACAAATTATAGCAGTTACACTGCCCATTGACATATACCTTAATTTTGTTGCCAGAATCATCTTGCCTTTGAAACAATGCAAAATAAATCTAAAGGTATAGGTAAATAAATTTTGGATTGAATAAAATAATGGAATTAAGCATATATTATGCTCCATTATTAAAAGATACACATCATTTCTATGATAATCAATTCATCCAAAAGTTTAAAATAGAGACTATATATTGACCATGACTTTCAGTCATTTATTCCTTCATGAATAAAGAGCAATATATAAGCAGCAATTACATTGCCTATTTTAAACCACTATACCTAATTTTGATACAAGATTCATCTTGAATTCAAATATTTTGCATATACTGCAACACTACATTTCATATATTTACCGCAGTAAATTAATTTAACACATGACTATACCTCATGTGGTACATGATTCAAAATAGCCACTATGAAGTCAATATAAGTTGCATCACATGCAAAAACTTATATGGCATGGGCAATGAATTTCATTTCATATTCTAAAGATTCCATTTATATGGAATAAATCATAGCCCAGAATTCAAAATTTCAACCAAAATTATTGCCTTATTAAAGGCGTACTTTCCATATGGATCTCAAAACATTGAGTATCAAATGGAAAAGGTATCCTAAATATTTTGAGTTACACTCAAAAGATGTTATGGCCAACATAAGGTCGTAATATTACCAAAATTAAAAGGTGGTTGGTATACATTCATCTACATGATTAAATTCATGACAAAATACAACAGCGTTGTATATATATAGAAAATCTATTCTAGATTTGATTCTATGATGAATTTCTATATCATACCAACCTTATCCACAATTTTCTCAATAGGTGGTGTATTGCATCAGCAATGCCATAACCATAATTACACCAAATTTTCTGGAATCAAATGCTATGCATTATGATCTCTTAACAAAGAGTATCTGCTTGTACCTTCTGGTTACAACATAGCTATTTGAACTACATTCAAATATTCAGAATATCAAATGTTTGATGCAGACAAGCATCAACAATAGGAGAAAGTGGGCCAAAACAAAGGCAACAAATAAGGATACTATCAAGGACTTGCATTTATAAAACCATAATGACAACTCGCATGTATGTCAAAATTGTGGATATCATAATCACATTACAATGCAATGTCCCAAAATCAAGTATTTGGTTGAATACATTATTGACAAATGGCAAATCAATTTAAGGGGACAAGTTTGAAATGCACTTCAATATCGACCTATATTTTGCCACTTATACCTTTTTCATATGAAATAGGATCAAATCCTACAACAGTAGGATATATTTGAAGGCAATAACAACTTGTTTAGAGACACAACTTAGTCTCTATAAACCATCACTTAATGATCATGTACATTATGTTGCAATTACATAAGTTGTCATTCACATCGTATCATCATATGATACATGCTACTAGTATGTATTCTATATTATCAAAGTAATCATAATGCATTATGATTTACTTAATATAGATAATTATGGGGACAATCCAAATGGAAGAAAATTTTTGATTAGTGAACTTTTATTTCACTAACACTATACTTTGAGATATCAAATATTCCAAATTCTCTATAAGAGAAAAGGAAAATTACTAAAAATCGCAAATGCGATATGTTGTTTATGGTTTTGGTCGAGCCATGATCATACACTCTCAAAGTATTCAATTAGATATGCACTCATGCATTCTAATTCAACTCATACCAATTGAGTTGGAAAAATATCTGTTATAGTGTTTTCAATATGAAATCACATTCTGACAACAATGATGAATTTTCTATTCATCAACCAATAAAACGGATATAAAACAAGCAAATGCTTGAGCAAATTTCTCCATTATCATAAGGATTGTGTTTTACATACATCAAAACCCATACCATATGTTACGTACAATAAATTTTCAGTCTATAATTCCATCAAGATTGGAATATATTGCCTTTATCAACCTACACTATAGGTGATATGAAAATTTATTGACAATTCTATTGGTCATATATTGCAAATTTCCTACAAATTCTCAGATTTAATATGCACTGCATGTGCATGATGAAAATTAATTTTAAGATCCTCTTATCTTAAAATTTCAATTATACCATTATAATTCCTTGAACGCATTCAATGGAAATATGGTAGCATATATCCGTTAACAAAATTATTCAAAACCTTCATATGATTGGTTGATAAATCAACTACATGATTTCATGTGACATATTATAGTGCACTAAAGAACTATGCTTTTGCTATGTTCATTGCTCAAATTATCAAATTATGAGCACAATATCTTAAAACACAGGATACATCCATCAGGATGAAAATGTCACATGATTTCTTTACAAGTCTACAATAAACTATTGTATGACTTTGGCATAATTATAAAACATTATGTATAATCTGTACATACAACGGATTATATAAATCTCTAGCAAGAGATTGCAACTCATTGCATGACCACTATATTAAAATTAAAATTTACCAACCTCTAGTTGGTACTATGTGGACATACACACCACATAATCAATCAAACTGCAATCATACGGCTCCCTCCGTTGCAGTATGTACGTGGAGTTTTGGCTTCAGCCAATTATTTCCCATCTGCAAATCGTTTATGCTTTGCACGTAACGATATCACCACCTCAGCATACATCCATGGGCATTGAGGATCCACACAACATAGTATTATCCGTCATTCACATAATACTTTGGATCTCTCATGGGGATTTTTACATAGCCCGTATGTTGATCATACTTTGAGGACAATTCTTGGCATTAGGGGGAGATTTATACCACATTACAGAATGCCAAATAATTAGAATGTCTAATACATTCAGTCCTCACATCTACGTACAAATTGTCGGCATGACAATATATATTTGCAACACATTGCAAATAAACTGCCAATTGCATTTACTTGTAAAAAGCGTCAGCTAATCTCATTCCCATCATTTGTGTACCAGAAAGAGTGGGGGTACCTAACAAAACCACTCAACTCCCAAATTAAAATAAGAGGGGGAGAAGTATGGTCACTAGGAATATTGCTTATTACAAGCATCCGCGGAACAGGGGGAGACATCCTCCAAGATAGTAAATGCAAATCAACATCATACATGATGTTAGACATTTTATGGATTTTCAAATCCAAAACCTATGAATGTTCAACATTCAAAGCCCAGTACATGTGCACATAAATTCAAAGCACTGGGCCACTGGAACACCCTACTCTATCATCTTGGGAAATGAGATAGAGTTAGAAAGGGTTGATATTTTCACAAGCTATATTGATTCCATTGAATCAATCACACTAAGACTACAAATTGTCGACATATACTCCTACTCAAAATTGTTATACACCTTAAACTGGATCCAGACCAAAAGTCCTAGGCAGAGTGTCTCAACACTCAAATTGGGTCAAATTAAAGGTGATAACTCAGGAGAAAAGCTCTTATTCAACAATGAGAAGTACTTTACCGCAGTAAAATATTCTTCTCATAATGCTTTATTGCAAAAGCAAGGTGGTGAGACATTAAGAGCTTGTAGCAAAAGGTTTCATGCAGAGACCAAGCAAAAACATAACCACATGGTATGTGTGAAAATTTTGTTCCTACATTCAATCATTGGCAGATCATATAATTTGAACAAATTCAGACATATATGTCCTCATTGGACTCATGTTCTGAATTGAGATATAAATCGCAACATATATTGTGTACAACTCAAGTCACTCCATGACTTGAAATAGTCAAGTTGTTGTGGTACAACTGACTAAGTGAGTATCCATCATAGAAGGATTACTCTAATCATTATGATGGCATATATAAATTCCAAATTGGATTTTCCATCATCTCAACATACAAGCAATCATATTAAGACGGAATTAGAGATGACAGATTTGGGTAAAACCAAATTACTCTTAAGTTTACAACTTAAGCAAATATATCAGTTCTCAGATATTCAATTGATATTGTTCACCAATATCAAAATAATATCGGATAATCATATCCATCAACACTTATGGTCGTTCAATCCCTAAGGATGGATCAATGCCCATCTAGACCCTGGGATGACAACTATAGTGCCATGTAAGCGCTCATATCTTGCAAAACGCAAAAGGCCAAATATTGCATTTGCAGATAACTTGCTATAGCTTAAAATGCGCAACTCCATCAAGCCATTTGGCAGGAATTAAATTGGATATCCACAGATATCTTATGGCACCAATAATCTTGGTTCATTCAATCAAGATATAATCATAGTGATTCTGAGTTACTAGCTAAATAATCCCCATATTGCTAGAACACATACTGATATCATGATGGTACAGTTCTCATGAGAGTCATCAAATTGGACTCTAACTGCTACTCCCATCTATCATTCTAAAACACCACCTATGTGTGTGTGACTATGTTGAATGATTAAACTTGATTCTATTAAATCATGAACAATTATCTATAAAGATAATGTTGCTTGTGTTGCATATATATAACAGGTTATATAGAGCAATATCAACAAGCATATTGCCCAACATGTTTATTTCCATCTATCACACATTGGAGAATAAACACCTTACAAATCAAATTTGTGAGAGCCTCACATATTTGTTCACGAAGTCCTTACCATATCCACATATAAACATATGTTCATGGAATTGGTATACATTGACTTTGAGATGTAAGGTTCAGGGGGAGTCTCTTCTGAACAACAACCTGTGTTAAAAAAAATTATATTGCACTCTTTTCCTTTATGAGTTTTCCTCACAAGGTGTTTCTCATGAAAGGTTTTTAACGAGGCAATACCAACATAAGAATACATGTAATATCACCTATTTTCCCCATCGGGGTTTTTAAGGGAATATTCAAAATATATTATATGTCATATCTTCTATTTTCCCCGTAGGGGTTTTTAAAGGAGATATTCAAAACATAATGATCAAATGATCATACACATTATTCTCTAAACTTAGCTTATGAGTTTTTCCTTTATAAAGGTTTTCTCATATAAGTTTAAAGGAACAGTGTCATCTTTATATGCTGTATCATTTTCTCCTTATTTTTCCACTGGGTTTCAAAGGAGTTTTAACAGCATATCATCAAAATATTCCTCTTATTTTTCCCATGAGGTTTTTGGAGGAATATATCAATATTGCATTACATGCAATCACATATGTCATATAACATTTTCTCCTAAATTTTCCCTAAGGGACTTTAAAGGAGGTTTTCCTATGACACATCCACATTTCTCCTTCTATTTTTCCCACAGAGTTTTTGAAGGAGTTACTCATATATTGTTTACAAAATCACAAGAAGAAATTGATCAAGGGGGAGTGTTGTGAAACACTTATTTAGTGATCAATTCTTTCATTAATTAATTAATGATTAATGACATCACTAGGTAGTTACTAGTGTGTGAAAGGGCCACTCTCCCCAAGGGGTATGTCCCTTGGGAAGAGGCACCTTCATGCCCCTTGGGCTTGTATAAATATGTAAACAACCCCATCAATGAGAATCAATCATTCCACTCTTTCATTCTTGAGTTTTCACTTTCCAACAACTTCCTCTGTTTTTGCTTACCCATGGCATGGGGGAATTGAGGATACGAATAATGCAGTTATTGCAATGTTTTTGCCCTTTACACCTAATAAATAAATGTTTTGAAAGAAAAGAGTTGTTTAGATCATTTGAGATATTTTTCCATTGAACTCATACGTCGTGTTGTCTGTTGTGTGGACAAACATATTGGATCGAAGATAGGAATGGAACAAGTGGTTTATCCTGCAGGCAAATCATTTCTGCATTATTTCCTTGTTTCAAAGGGAGACTCTTCTGTTTGGCAACTTTGGGAGTTCTTCGCACAAGATTGGTAAAAAGATACCCAAAACCATGGTTAAGGGCGAAGGGTGAAAAAACAAAAGCTATTGGAAGATATGAATGGAATGAATTTGGATCCAAAGCTCCCTCGACCAAATACAGGCTCATATTGTGATCCATATCATAGTTTATTATGATTATTAGTGTCCTAACTATATAGTGGCAATACCAAATGCCTTCTCTCTAAAGCTTTGCCCTGTCCCGTCCCTATCTGATTCAGTCGGCAGTTGGTTTTGTGTGCGATGATGTCACTGCACTTGGTCGGACCAGATCAGTGCCTGCTGCACATTCATACAGGCAGATACTCCGATCCATGAAAAGATTCATTCAGAAAAACAGAGCAGTCTGCATCATCACAGTGGATACCTACGTGGAGATGCCGACCAAAACCATTGAAAACTGGGACGTGCACAGAGATGCAAGCAAAATCAAGCAGCAGCATAGCATCCCAACTGGAACTTGGTGGTGAATGATCTCCAGCGTCAAACGCAGAAACTCGTTCGTGTTCTCTCAGCTGACAGCGACTCAACTCCTTCTGAAAGGCAAAAAAACCCAGCTTTTCTTAGGTCACCTGCATTGTGACATGCATGGGAGAGCAACAGGCTGCTTATGGCAGGGACCAAAATTTTCCTCTCTTTTGTTAGAGAGAGAGAGAGGATCATGCCACAATTTGTCCATCTTTTTTGCATACCATATTGCAAGGGTATTGTTAGACTGTAGTTGATCAGCATAGTATTGAAAGGGTAAGTTATCCTCATCATCATTTGGGACTTGCTTAGTATTGTCTCTGCTCATAATCTTTCGTCAGTTCATCACTTCATCTCCATTACACATATCATGGAGCATTACTGAACACATAGTTCTCAGTGGATAAAGGTATGCTGTTGATGGGTGGCAGCATCACAGCACTGTCAGCTCCTAGCATAAATTTATACAAGTCGCAGCTGAATTTAAAATCGACGCTTCTTTTCAATTTGGATCCTCCTGGGACCGCACCAGCGCCACAAGAAGAGAGAAGTGGATAGAACATGGCAACCAAACTGAATCAGAACAGGCATCTTCAGGGCCTAAACAAAACACTGAAACCGCATGGTCATTGTTTTCTCATCCTTTTTTTTACAACTTATAACTGCACAAAATCAAAGTTCAGTACTGAAAACTTCTGGAGTGGCTGCCCTGATTCTTCCTCATTTTCTCAGAAAAATTCATCATGCTGGCTCTTAAGCAGCATGTATGGGACGCTTAAGTAGTGACGCTTACTAATCTGACCCCTGAATCCCCAAGGAATATTCCGGCCTTTCGCAGCGCGAAACCGCACATTCAACGCCATGACGAAACGCGCATAATATCATACTTATATATTATGCAGCCAACCTTTTAAATCAGAAGTAGCGAGCTGAAGTAGTGCTGCTTATTGAAAGATTCTTCTGCACGCAGTGGTCGGCACACAGCATCTGATAAAAAAAATTCAGAGAAGGAAGATGCAGAAAACAGAAACAGCTCAAGCTTCTACTACTATATTTTTCTCCTTCGTTTCTGTCACAAATGATACTGGTTGACATAATGGATGCAGTACGCGTTGATATTTCTTCTGTCCATTAATTTATAGGTATCATTTCAGCAAGTTCCACGAAGTGATTAAAAAAATTGCACAAGAAAGTAAGGAACTGTATTTGTTCTTTGATACTGCAGCACCAAGAACTTGGGCATAATCAACTCTAGAAAGTAAGTCAACACAAGCAAAATTTGATGATTGGGCCCCGAAGGCCGAGCTGGTGTAAATAATTTCTGCATAGGTTTGACAAACATATGGATACTGGGTTTCTGATTCAACGGTTGCGGAATCATGAAGCAAACCAGGAAGCAAACTTCTACTTTTGATCTCTTATGCGGAGAACGGCAGACGCAATTCAAGATGCTAGCTCAGACTGAGAGGGACAGAAAAGTTACTTATATGCAGTGTCCATAGCCTGTCTCCTGTTGCAAGTTCATTGAGATTAGGGCTAAACCAATAAGGTGAAGTTGCAGGGGCAAGTAGAACTCCAGTCGCCAATCATCGTCAAATGCTGAAAGGATACGTCTGCAGCAAACTGCAAATTGACCATTTGTGTCTCTGCCCTGATGAACATCATGCTGCGCTCAAGGTGTGCACATCGAAGTATCCTGAATCTATTACAGCAACTTGGGGGAAGAGAACAATTATTCCTCTTTTATATTGACTAGGGCCAAAAATTGTCGTGAACCAGTGAGGGATTATGTTGCTTCAGCTGCAGAAGGGACCATCTTGACAACTGCCCTTTTCAAATTCTTTTTATCCTTGGATGTGCTGCTACCATGATGAGAACTGTGAGGTGCAGCAAATAGGTGTGCATGCTCATCTCTCTGCTAACTGACTTATCTGATATAATCTTGATCCAATGATATTTTTTCTGTATTGAACTATTGATACAATCTTCAGTACTTTCTGTATTGGTTTGGCCTAGAGTTTGATTCAAATGATAAAGAGTTGATCCAATATCTTCTTTCTGGAACGTGAATAGGGGCGAGATTCCATTTGATCCCCATCAAACACTGCCACTGTCTGGCGCAGTTGGAGACGCCATAAACTCTTAGATCCTGATCCACTGAACATCGACAAATGCCTCTGCTTTAGCACCACATGATACCTTTTTATGTTTTCGCGTTTGCAAGTTGCAGCAGGCAGAAGTGAACTATATATAAACTAGGCCAAGTTCCTTTCTGCTTACATCAACCAGCAATTATTGATCAGCTCTGTCCAATCAAGCAATGCGGCGTCGGCACACAAGCGATCCAAGAACCAATCATCGGTGAGCCTGGTTTCGTTTGATTCTAGCATCAGATGCCACTACTCAGATGGTTGTTTATGTTGGCCGTTCGGCTGTATCAAGTATCAAGTAGGTACAAATCGGAAGAGGCATTTCTTTCTGAGATACTTCTACTAGTAGTAGCATTGGGAGTCAGTGCAAAAGGGATCAATGGGGTAGATGCAAGTCACTATTTGTTAATGCGTCATTTGGAGCAGCGATGAGACGTTTATGATCTCATCACATATCATGATGGATATATATATATATACATCTTCGTAAGCACGATGATCTAATTGTTGTTTCCTAGTGCCTTATTGGTCCAGTTGTCTTAATAAAACCCAACTGACAGAAAGAAAGATATCTGCAAGATTATTTCAAGTAATACTACGTAATTCGGTGGGACACAGTATATTCACAGCAGGGTAATGCTTCCTAGTTGGCATAAAGATTCATGCCATTTTTCTGCGATTTGAGCTGAGATGAAGCAAGGGCTTTAAGTTGGGGACTCTAGGCTTCTACAAGTCTTGAATGTCTCAACAGAGGCATCAGAACACCTCCTTCGGAAGAAGAAAACAGCCATCTCATCATTGTTTCTAGTTCTACTCTCTGAAATCTGAATTCAAGTTTTCTTGTTGATAGTGTACTGTACCACACTTTGGTGATGCTTTGTTGTCAACTCTCTACCTTTCACAAAGATCATAACGCCGTTTACCATTTGGTGATGCTTTGTTGTCAACTCTCTACCTTTCACAAAGATCATAACGCCGTTTACCAGAATTCATATGAGTTATGGAGCCAGTTTTTCTTTTTTATCAGTTGTCTTGCATAGTTAGTATAAACCAACTGTTATTGCTAATAAATTGATCAATAAGCATTTTGGATGTTGATTCTGGCCCTGTTTAGATTGGCAATTTTTGCCGGTAACTGGCAACTTTCTTTCCACTGACAACCGTGCCCCCCTCACAGAGCACGCTTCCCAATGGCAACTTTTTTTCCAAACTTCATCAAACTTTCCCAGCTAAACAGGCCCTCTGATTAAGTATACAACCTATGGTTATAAAAAAATAAATCAGCCTAGAAACTGAGATCCTTGATATCCCATCTTCAAACTCAGACTCTCTTGCCCAAAAGATTTTTTGTAAAACATTTCCTAAAAGATTTAAGGGAAAAAGGATACTGTGGGATTAGTTTCTACAGAACAGGACAGGTTTCCAGAGAAGAAACCGTTGACCGGAATCTACAAGCCTTCATGAACTGCAAAAGTCAGCAGCCAAGTGAGTAGTCAGTCCCGTTCTGATTCCACAGCCGAAGCTTCCATCGACGACTGAACTCAACACGCGCAATGCATTATCTCTTATCCTAGGCACCAATCATGCCGCTTCATCAAAGCCTCCAAAGAACGGCGTTACTACTCCGCGAAACTCGACGCCGTTTGCACTTGCCCAATCATCGCCACTACTGCAGCTCATCTGCTGTCAGAGCTGCGAATCAGCATAAAAGAACTCTGTGTCAGTAAGCAAAAGCCAACTGTTTCTTCGTTTCCATTGAAGGCCAACTTGGGATTTATTCTAATCCTCAAATAACCGAGTAACCTGCTATCCATTGGTCAATTTGTTTATGGCCATTTCTAACCCAGCCTATAAATACGCCTGCTGCTTCATGAGCTTCTTCTTCATTCAGATATCTTAGCTTCCGATCGAGATCGAACAGCTAATCCATCGGCAAGAACCAGCTGACAAGTGTAAGCTAGCATTGATGAAGAGGTTTGCAGTCCAGGAGAGCGAGATGGCGCGCGTGCTGATGCTCATGTCGCACGGCCAGGAGCCGGCGCTGCCGCTGCTGCCGGGCGCCGGGCGCGGTGACCGCGCACCGGAGCGGGTGTTCGTCTGCAAGACGTGCAACCGCGTGTTCCCGTCGTTCCAGGCGCTGGGCGGCCACCGCGCCAGCCACAAGAAGCCGCGGCTGGACGGCGACGGCGACCCCTCGCTCGCCAAGCCCAAGCTGCACGGCTGCTCCATCTGCGGCCTCGAGTTCGCCATCGGCCAGGCACTCGGCGGCCACATGAGGCGCCACCGCGCCATGACGGGCGGCATGCCGCCGGCGACGACGATCGTCGTCGACAAGAAGCCCGACGTCGGCATCATCCACGACGACGGTGTCAAGCGCGGGCTGTGGCTTGACCTCAACCACCCGCCCTGTGACGACGGCTGCGACGCGGAGGCGGAGTGCGGCCGCAATGCCACCGCCGGGATCACGTTCCACCAGTTCCTGGACACCAGCACCATGGCCGTGGACTGCCTTGGCTACTAGATACCACCAAGCTCCGTCCATGACTATTCCAGCACTTCTGGTGCAACTTATTTTCTCATTTGCTTTTCTGTGGAGAAATCCACATTTGGTAGAAATAGCAGAGGTGCCTAATGCATGCATGGATTATGCATGAAAAGTTTTGGGGTGTCTTTGAGATGCTACTATGCTGCTTTGGTGGTTAATTTGGAGGCCTGATTGCTACCAAAAGCTAGCTGATTTACCTTGGGTTTCATGTTATTAAGGATAAAAACCCTTTGGTCAAATGGCTTTGATGTAATTATTTAATCTAAGATATATAGAGAGCTTGTGGCTTTTCCAACTGATATTCCGAAATCCTGAGTTCCTGACTCCATGTCAAGTTGCCCCTTTTAGTATCTTCAGTGACATAACACATGAGTTGAATCTGTGATACTTGACGTCGAAATCAAAGGTCTTCCATCTGCTTTTGTGAGGCTAGTATTTTCTCTGCATATACTGTGATTGTTACAGATAATTAAGAAAGTTGACCTACGTTCTCTACAAAGAAACTAACCCGTATACAGACTGATATACTTAAAACACAGCCAAAACTTCTGATCCAATGCAAGTCCATATCCTGAAATTAAAGCTCAGCTTCACTTATGCAATCAATTAAGAATCAAGATATAGATTCCTAACAAGAACCATCAGCAATTATGCGTATGCACATTTTTGTTAAAAAAAAATTGCAACTGCGAGCAATATAAAGGTTCTGCTTGTGGTGATAATTAATGCACACGACTGCAATGCAGGCAATTTATTCTTAACCAATTTTGCTCCTCATCAGGTGATCTCAACAATGCCACTTTAATAAGTCACTTGGCAGAAGCTAGCTAGTGTGTGACGGATCTGTACCCTAATGGTGATTAGGAATTTAGGGCCGTAATGCATGGCTCCCAACTTGTATTTGACCGTTGATGCGTTGAGGTTCACGGTTCACCCATCTCGGCAACGCTACTCAGGAATACAATGTCGACATTGCCTTTAGTGTGGTGCACTCCTACTTGTATTTTAATTTTTGGAATAGCATGTGCTCTCTTTTTCTTTTCGTTTTGAAACATGGGTTTATTTTCAGATTATGAATATACTGTGTTTTTCTACTGGAAGGGAAATAAAAATGCTATATCGACTAATGCTGTCATCCTACTGTTATATATCATGAAACAACAATCCTATTACTCTACTAGTTATCCACTTGCATACTCATATATGATTAAAGCTGGTAATGGTTCAAAAACCAAACCAAATCCACACCAAACTATTTATACTATACTACACTTTATAAACCAATTCAACCTTATCCATTTGCTCCTTCATCCAAACCAATCCAAACCACTTAAACTAGTTTCCCAAAACAAACTAAATCGGTTCAATTCTATAGGTTTATTAGGTGTGGCTTTGGACATAGGGCCCACGTATTGATATGGCTACACCGATTTGCACAAAGTAGCGTACCGTGGTTCTGAGAAACCTCCAACAAATTTTGGTCAAATCTGCTAAAATTTTAAAGTGTGAACGCGAGCTTTTAATTCTAGGGTCCGGCTTTACACGTGGGGCCCATATGCAAATTTGGCTACATTGATTTGCACGGAGTAACGGACCATGATTTTGAGACATCTTCAAAACATTTCGGTAAAATCCACTAAAATTTTAAGGTATAAACGCGAGCTTTTAATTTTAGGGTCCGGCT
>CM014272.1:79220977-79286377 GCA_004135705.1 Alloteropsis semialata | reverse complement strand
CCGCCAAGCCCCAGCAGCGCCTCCCACGCTCCCACGCAGCTAGCAGCGCCGCCGCCGCCTCACCGCCGCCGCTCCCCTCTGCCGCACGCGGAGCCGCCGCCTCCCTCCTTTCCGGTCCGAGGTGAGTGGGGGAATGGACTCCCCTTGCCTCCCTCGTGCCCGTGCGCACCTCCCCGAGGGCCGCCATGCCCTAGGGGCCGGCAATCGCCGGCGCGCCGCCGCGCCCGAGCGCCGCCGCCCCTCCTCTGTTCGGGCCGGCGAGGAGAAGGGGATAAAAGGGCGCCGTTTTGCCGATAACCCCCTGGTCTTCTGAGAATTCTTTAAAGAGCCCTTCCACCTTAGCAAAACTTCCAGAAAGCCCCCTGAACTCTTGGTTTATTCCCACATGAGTCCCTGGTTGATTCCAAAACCCCCCAAATACTTTCCCAATTCACAACCAGGCCCTTCCACCATATAAAAACTCTTACCAAAAGGCCCTTGATTCTTTTAACCTTCACAATTAGGTCCTAAACCCCCCGTTTAGGCCCTAAACCTCTCTAAACTCGTCATTCCATGCGCCAAATCCCTCCGGTTTTCCACCAAACTCAACCATGCCTATCTTATATCTATTCCGGCCGAGCTTTACACAAATCATCCCAATATAATTCCGTTTCTTATTTTATTTTGTTCTTTCCTGTTTCCAACTCATCGGTTAAGGAATGTGTTTCTTATTGTATGTTTGTTTGATCGTGCCCTAGACGACGGAGTGAACGAGGAGGAGCAGTACCGCGAGCAGGACTACGCAGGAGAGTACCGCGAGCCCGACCCCGAGGACCCGTACCCCGAGCAGGATCTCCCAGGAGCTTTTGTTGACGGCAAGTCCAATCCCATCCTTTGATGCATGTTTATCCCATGTTTTATAAACACAACCCATTAAGCCTTTGATATTTGCATTGTTTTAGTCAAAACCCGGTTGGTTAGCCACTCCTTGATTGTTATGACATTCCTTGATCACCCAGTTATCACTAAATATGATATGCTCTGTTTAGATGATAACAAATTCTAGAATGCTTAGGTTTAGAATGCATAGGATTTGTTACCCTTACTCAATCATGACTATACACTGGTTTTATCAAAGAATAAATGTGTGAGTTGGTTTTGGTTTTGGGTTTTGGGTTTGAAAAGAGTAAAACTGTGTGGATGAAATGGATGGGCATAACTTTGTGAAATGCCAAAAAGGAGGCTTGTACCTTTGTGGTTAAGCAAGTTGGGAGATATCCATTTTGTCCGGTTTTAAACCGAGGTGATGTGTCATCTTGCCTAACCCACTTTACTCGTACAACCACTCGACTCTTGTATGGTGCAAGGGCTTAGTCTAAATCCCACTAGCCGTGCTGTTAGTTGTCTGGAGGCAGGTGTGCAGCGGGAAAACCAAGTGCCGTCTTAGTGACATGGTTGCCGTCTTAGTGACATAACCCCTTGGTGTTTTTCTCGTGATGGCTAGGCAGTTTTGGCTATGGTGGGTAATGACTTCGATAGGATCCGCACTGACACTAAGGTGATCGTGTTGCGGTACCCTACTTGTGGTGAAAGTGTACACCTCTGCAGAGTTTCCTAATCTATTCGAATAGCCGTGCCCACGGTTATGGGCGAGTTATGGCTTGGTCACAATACTAAGGTTTTGGGTTGGGTTTGGAGTGTGTGTTTTGGAATGAGTTCGGCTTTGTGCCAAAAGCTACGGCGGATGGGAAATCCGGTAGCACTTAAAAGATGGATCCTTTGTGGATCAACCCCCACTGCTAATTACAGTTGTTACTTAGAGTTTGCTTTGCTAAAATGAACCTTGATCAACCCTTGCATGTGTTAAAACTAGCTTTTTGGCAAAAATAAAACCTAGCCTTATTCCTTGATATTCCTTGTGCATAATTCTGTGTTAACCCCTCCGTGGGTGTGATTGGGCTTGTTGAGTACTTTTGTACTCACCCTTGTTGTTGTCAATCCAGAAGAAGACCCGGACTTTGTTGAGGACGCTGAATAGGTGGTCGCTTCCGCACCCAGCTTGCCTGTGGAGTTTGGTCCCGCCCAAGATGGCTTCGCTGTCGCAGAACTCTGATCCCTTGGTTGAACCGGTCTGGTTCATCCTTTGGCTTACCGCCGTAGTTTACCTTTTAGCAGTTTTAGTTTGTATTAGGTGCCCGCTTCCTCGTGGGCTGTAAGTTTCTGTACCAACTGTTGAATAAATGTGTATCAGCCTCCTGGGACTGATAATTTGTATCACATTTAGTCTCTGCTTAGGCAGGGGCGCTTCACACACCGAGTCTTGGCCGGATTAAGGCGGGGTGGGATGAGGTGTGATCAGGCTGTGTCCGGTACACCTATACACTTCCGGCTCTTCGTTCATAACTGGGTGTGGGTATGTGAAAGGCTGAGGGCATGAATTAACCCTTATCCTCGGTGCCAGGGTATGGGCGTTGGTCTTGTGCCTCTCGTGGGAAAAGCTGTACCCCCCTGCAGGGTTATAATCTATTGCAATAGCCGAGCTCCCGGGTTAAGGAGCAAGCTCTTGTTACCTTGTGTTCAATGTAGAGTTACCGATTGGAGTTCATGGAAGACTGAGCTCATTATTCATGATCATCTCACTTGTAGTATTTGATTGATGTTTGGCTTAGAGTATAGACTGCTAGGTCTTTACTTGTTTATGTCATTATAGAATTTTGTAGACGCTTTTATGCAAATTACTTTTGATCCATCCTATCCACTTAGCCAAATGCATGTTTATCTTTTGGATAAGTCCTGCTGAGTACCCTTGTACTCACGGTGCTGCCGTTAAGTTGTTTTCAGGTGATCCGCAAGCGGAGGCCATCTTTGGGTACTTCTTTCCCGCGGACGGAGGTGCGGGTGAGGAGTGATGGTCATGGCTTTGGAGAAGGCACTATCGCCACATGGTGCTAACCTTCTCTTTTGGGAGTGAACTGTAGTATAGGTGATAAATCCTCCTTCCGTTGCAAACTCTTGTTAACTTGTGTTGTAAATTAACTCAAATCTATTTATGTAAAGTGATGGACTCGGTTGGATTGCTATGGTTATGATGTTTTTGTTGTGCTTAGTGAGGTGTGTTTAAATCCTGGGCAACGCTCATGACACATCTCAAGGACTACCGGGATTATTCTCTTTTAATTGAGTTGATCAGTGGTGATGACTCGATTAAACGAGGGTAATTTGGGCGGTTCCTCACAATATATTTATCATGTGCTCAACTAACCTCGTATATATGTAGTCTTGTAGAGATGTATCGATGGCCTTGAAGGGATTAGATATCAGCTTTTGCCATCGTGGTTTTTGTGAAGTATATGACTCTATTGCTCATTTTCTTTATATTTTCCTCATAGGCTTAATTAATAAGCTTTTGATGAATTATTAGTTGGTGTTTTCCAACCCACTACTACTCCTTAGATGATCTATCTGTCAAGTGCAGCTAGCACTTACATGCATGTGCGCTGCGCATGCCTTACATGTGAAGGAGAAGAATCAGACAGACATACAGACGACGAGGAGGACTGAGACGAAATTAATAAGCAGGCGCACTTCTCTGCACGAACGCAACCGATGATCGTGAACGAAGTGCGCACTAAAACACATACAGTTGCTGAGTATAAAGAATATCCCACGATGATTCTGACAGAACGGCCTTAATTACTACTCGCAAGCTGCATGCTCTTGATGACATCACCGTTGACACTTCTACTACTACATGCGTGTGTTTTATACTACCACAGTTACCCAATAACCGCCGAGCAAATAACCGCCGAGCAAGAGATGAGATATTTTTTTTTGAGCAAGAGATGAGATATCTTTGAGTAGTAAAAGGCTAAAGGCGCAGCGAAGTGACAGTGAAAGCGTTAGTAGTATGGTTGACGAGCAAAAGGCCGGCATCGATTCTAAGTATCTTGCTTGGCTGCTTGGGGCAAAATATCTACCGGATTGGGTGTGAATCGAGAGGGCGATGTGGCTGCGCCGTTTTTACCAAAGAAAGAGCCGATAATTCTCCATCGATCGGTACGCGTCATGGCCTGTGGGTATTATACGGCGGGGGCGGTCGTCGCGGCGCTTAGTAAAACACGAGGATCAGTTTCATTATTATTACTCCGAATTGGAGCTAGCAGATCTTAAGAAAAGCAAGCGGTGATAGATAATTTTGTGTTAAGGTCGCCGGCCGGTAGAAGCAAGCTAGCGACCACTACTACTGCCGCACTAATATTTGATAGATCTCCTACGTATATACATATATTACGCCGCCGTTCCTACGATATCAAGGAGTAGTTCTGATCCCACCATAATAATTATTGAGTGATTAGCTAGCTGTCAATGCATGAGTGATTAATATGGCAAGTAAAAAAACGAGTGATTAATGACAAGTAAAAAAAAGAGTGATTAGTAGCAGTTTTTTAGAGTAATCCATCGTGATTCCTTTGGTTCTGATCTAAAGGTACTTACTAGGGTCGCCCTGTTAATAGTATTTCAGTGGTACCAAAATTGCAGTATACTAGCTAGTATCTCTCAACGGACTAAAGAATATTAATATTTCAATGATATGCTGAAAGACACTGTCTACTTATTTTCTGACAGATTTCATGAGTTAAACATGTAATTTCTCTAACCATTGTATCAAGATCCAATAATGGTTTGGATTCATCCCTCTATGATATAAAAAGTAAAATCGAAATTGGAACATCTATTTCACTGTTTGAACATTTTTTCCTTAGGCCGGAGCATTCAAATTCGATACATTTTTGCTAGAAAATATATCACCCCTAATTTTTAAAAGCATTTATTCCCCTACCTAGGAATTTTATTTCGTTGTTGGTCATTTTTAATAATTTTCCTTGGCTGGAATATTGTAATGTGACAGATTTCCGCGGAAAAAAAAATCTATCGACAGATAAGTAGCATTTCCATACTGCAATTACAATGTGTCCTGGTGAGTAAAGAGTATGCTCACGTATACAAGGTATAAGAAGGAGAGGATGGAACTCTCTGCTTGGCGTGCTTTTTTCGATATTTGTATTGGCTAATCCTTCCCTTTTCCTCTCCCTCATCTTGTAACTCTGCTTCGCTCGGGGCTCGCCGAGTGAGATACTTTGTATCGAACATTATTGCGATTTTCGCGTACTGAAGTAGGCGGGGATCTTCCCCCGAATTTGGTCAAAAAAAAGGTAAGGATATATAAACCTCCAATTTTGCGCTAGGACGTAGCCACGTAGGCATGTCGACGGGTGCAGGCCTGCATGGCACAGATTAAACGCGGCAGCGATGCAGCTGGCCTTCATAGCGAGCATTGAATCCATGCGCCGCAACCTGTTTCATGGAGTCTGATAAGAATTCAGAGGCATGGGCCAAAGCATGCATCCAGAAGCTATATATCATCATCAGGGACGAACGCAGCTTGATATCCTAGAGGGCCCCACCTTCCATTCTTCTCCTTCCACTCCCTCTCCTACTGCTTGTTGATCAAATCCCTCTTTTTTAAAAACAAAAAAAAAACTTGTTTCAAAGTGAAACAAAACACGGCGCCCCAGCTAGACTTTACAATATCTCCACTCGTTGGAATCGGAGAAGAACTTACTTTTTATTTATCTTTTTTTAGATAATGGATAACTATTCGGCCTCTACAAAACGTATACGGCCCAAAAATATTACAAGAATTCAGCAATCGTCAATAATAAAAATCAAACAACAAAAGAGATAAATCTAAGCCAGCCTATTATTATTCTATTCATTTGTTATTGATGAATGAAAAGATAAAGTCGAAGAAGGAAAAAATGAGTGTATACTTAGAGGTCAACCCATATTTCATCATGCATTAGCACTTGAGCTTTCTTATTATTGATCCTTTGATTTTTTTTTTTGACCCTTGTCCTTTTTTCCATTGTCTCTGACACTTTTCTAGCTAACTCTCTTTCTCTTCTTGTTCTTTCTCCCCCCTCTTCCTCCTCCAATTATATGTATGTATATATATGCGTACATATAGTATGTGCGACACTGCCGGCCACACGTATTGTTATTTCAGCACACTCGGTTTTCCTCCTTCAGTTAAACATAAACTGCCACAGCTAAGCTAGCGCTGTGATGGCAAATCCAACTGACGCGTGCACGCGTGCAGGTGACCAGTCAACGCGATCGAGCTGCTTACGTGTACATGTGACCTCCACCATGTACAGCTACAGCAGCTGGCTCCTGTAGAGCAGAGCAACTGCTGCAGCTGGCTGTACTGTACGTATCAGCTGACACGCATGCGATGCAACTGGGGACGACGGTCAATGGGCCAGAACCGAGCCCTTGTCGCGATGACCGATACGTATACATATGGGGCCGGGCAAACATGATGAGTCGTCGTCTTGATCTCCTTCGTCTTGGTTGAGTCAATCCGTATGATACAAGGAAAAGAAGGACGCCTTGCTGAGATACACCGTGTGTATCAGTGTATGGATGTAGAATACGTTCATATCAGATCAGAAAAGCTATAGTCCAAAGTTCAAACGATAAACATATGACAAAGAAGACATTTTGATCAGAAGAAGAAGCAAATACTAATCCTCAACAAGAGATTTTTTTTTTTGCAAGGAATTCTCAACAAGAGAATAAATCAACACACATAACAAAGATGGGGAAAAAAACAGGATAAAGCCATACATTTTCAAGAGTCGGCCACGTACGCTGGTTGGCATGCGGGACGAGGAGGTTACAGCATTGCGCTGCATGGTGAATGTAGTGGCGAACTGGCGATGATTGTCAACGAGGTCTTCTCGATCGTTGACTCTTCCTGCTTCACTCGAGTGCGACGAGATCTCTTTACGTGAAAGGAAAAGAAAATGAGATGGAGAAAATGGTTCTAACAAACCCCAAATGCATGAAAGGAAAAAGAGGGGTGAGCAATGAGCTATATGCCTTGCTTAGGCCATGGACCAGCCTCATGTGTGAGCAAGGGTGCTAATGCTCACGCACTAAACATGATTTTCATGGCAGAGATAAAGGATGTGAGGTAGACCACATCTTATACAAAATTACTTATCATTCGATAAGGGCCTGTTTAGATCGGTGAGAAACTTTACGAAATTTACTGTAGCAATTTTAAACCAAAGATTAGGAGGACTAAACATGATCTAATTATAAAACTAATTACACGGATGGACGGAACATCATGATACAAATCTATTGAGCCTAATTAATCCATCATTAGAGATTATTTACTGTAGCACGATATTGTCTAATCATGGCCTAGTTAGGCTTAATAGATTCGTCTCACAATTTCATCCGGAGGTTACGAAATGAGTTTTGTCAGTTATCCACATTTAATACTTCTAATCAGTATCCAAACATTCGAATTTACTGTAGCAATGAAAAAAGTTGGCGAACTAAACATGCCCTTAGGCATGTGATAAAATTTTGAGATAAACTCTGTGAGCTCGAGGTTAAAATTTGATACATTAGGAATGAGTCTACCTAGAGCACTGCTTGAGCTCAGTCTTTTTTCCACCGTGACATCCAGGTTTCTATGGTTTTTCCCGAATTTTGGATCAAAGAATACCGAAGTCGAATCCTAACCCAAATGACTAGGGCCTTGTTTAGATAGGGGGAATTCGATTGAATTCAATGATTGGAGATGCATTGGGAATTGAAAAAGTAGAGAGAGGACACGTAGTTCAATGCGTTGCCTTTTGATTGAATTGGTGCAATTTCGCGAATCTAAACAGGGCCTAGATTGCATGTCAACCCAGCCAGCCAGGTACATTGGGAGTCGGCTCCGGCTTGGGTTTCTTCGAGAGGGTTGGGTCGGTTTTGTTGGTCTGGGCTACCCATGTTTCCACCAGATACAAAAATGTAGCATGCGGGGCCCACATGCAGGGACAGAGTGGACGGGGAACGTGACCAACGGCTCAAGCTGCTGCGCCCATTTGGCTGGCAAGGGCACACCTATAAAGGCAAGCATCCAGCCCCCCCAGTCCACGCTTGGCTTCCCTCTCCTTTCTCCCACCTCCCTCCCTCTCCCACGCCTTCCTCCTTTTGTCTTCAGTTACAAGCTCATTGGCAACCGCTCCGGCCTTTGCTCTCGCCTCGTGCCCCCTCTTCCCCCTGGAAACGACCCCGCCCCCCATTTCCCCTGCACGGAGAGGAGAAATCCCGAGACCTTCTCCTCCCTCCCAGTTCGCCGCGTCTGCGCATCGTCAAGGTGAGTGATTCTCTCGAGCTGCGCCTCTCTCCATTCTTTCTCTACGTGCGTGCTCTGTTCCTCGCTTCCTTGCGTGGCAAATCCAGGCCATGAACAGTCTGTAGCTGTAGGAAGCTCCAGTTAAACCAACTGCAGTTGCAAATGGTTTCTTTCTTTCTTAGATGCGCAGTGCTTCCCCCAAATCCTCGCTGCGTTCTCCATTAGTAATCTCATGAGTTTGTAGTTTCAGTTTTGTAGAAACATTTTCATTTCGTTCAGATCCATGGTTGATTTCTGAGAACGCTTCCCTTTTGACTCTCGATTCTTAATTTCTCAATGCGGGCAGATTTGAATGTCTGTCAAAACAGATTAGGATTGCTGGCGCATGTGCACCGCCTCTCTCCCGTCGTTGGTTGAGCCTAGTTTACTCTTCCAGTTCGGCAGCTCCAGCTGCGCAGCCCACTAGCGAGCAGCTTCCTTGCATTCGATAGTTTAGACTAGATGAGATTTTGCAGCCCTTTACGACATGCTTTACACCTAAACACCGAAGGAGTAGGAGATCCGCGAGCTTGGCCGTGTTGAGCTTGCTTTATGCGCGCTATTATATTCTTCCTCTGCCGGGTCTCTGATCACATGAGCTTTTTTGGACAGAAAAAAAGGAAAAACAGTTCTTGAGGAGGTGAACCATGAGGACAAGGAATCCGACAATGTCAAAGGTTGGTTGGGGAACGAACTTTTGATCTAGCACAATATTCCTCCGGTTTCTTCATCTCTGTAAACGTCTTCAAAAGAAAGTTTCGTCTTTGTAGAGAAGGTTGGTTGGATTGGATGTGCTGTATTTACTGAAACTTTCCTCTCTTCCTTTTATTACAGTCGTCGTCGTGGCCCAAGGCGAAGACCGTGATGAAGAAATGGCTCAACCTCAAGAATTCAGAGTTCCATTCGGACTGCATCAGTAAGTCCAGCTGCTAAACTTTCCATCTTCGACATTTCAAATGAATCCTTTACTTTCCCTCTCAATTCTGATTTTCTTCTTCAACCTTGATGCGTATGCGTTTGACCAGACCAGAGCTTTGGAGGCCAGCAGCAGGAGATGAGGAGGAAGAGCTGCTCCGACAGAGATGGCAGCCTTCTAACAAGGACAGACTTGTCAGGTACGTATTACATTGCAACCTTTACACAAAGCATCGCCACAGCAAATTCCTTCTGTTTTGTCTTCCAAAAAGAATTCGTCGAAAAAAAAGAATGACCTTTACAGACTACTGTTAAGGCACGGTCGAAAAAAAAATGGGAATTCGTCGAAAGATACGACACAGCACGGCTACTGTTCTTGCAAGTACAATGACCTTTACAGACTACAGACAGAGTACAGGCAGAGTAGCTGCGACGTTTTCATTACAGTACGTAGTTTCATTCAATCTTATAGTAGAAATAAATAGAAATAAGAAACTAGAGATGTATACGAATGCAAGTATATGTTTAAAATTACAGAATTTGGTCTGAACCTTTCCTCATGGTTTTGTTTTGTTTGTGCCCATGCACCATGCATGTCATGTCACCAGGTGGCTGGCTGGTGGAGAGCTCTGAGAATCTGCGGCCACCTCCTCCCCGGTATGGATCCCCGGCGCCGAGCTCGTCGTGGCAGCCTCGCAAGGAACTCAGGTGAGTGAGCTGGATGCGTCTCAGCAATTTCAGCTTACGTATGGGGATGGAAACCAGCGTAGTTTATCTGCGTTAGACCAGGCGTATTTCAGAGTATGGAGGCAAACGAAAACAAGAGGCTCTGTCTGTTTGGATGTTGTTTTTTCCTCGAATTCTTGCTGTCATGTCAACATGTTCAGAAGTCAAATTGCGTTGAGTTCATACGATTTCGTTCAGCAGGTGGTTGTGTTGTGAGTTCCGACTAGTGGATAGGAACAGCGGCTGGGAATACTTTGGGACTGCCGACCTCTAGCTGCTCTTCTTTTTTCCCTTTGAAATTTATCTAGTATAGGATAGTGGTTGCAGCAGTACCTAATAGGCGATTGTATAATCTCGCTTAGCTGTGGCTAATGATGCTGCTGGAAGAATAATTTCTTTTAGGAAAAAAACTAAATCCCTTTCTAATCACGTATATGTTCTTATGCAATATTAATCAGTAACTGTAACTGTTTCATGTTCATGTTCTTCAGGATGTTCGTTGGGACATGGAATGTAGGAGGGCGAGCACCACATGGAGGGCTTGATCTCTCCGACTGGCTAATGGTGGGCCCTGCTTCATCCTCTCCTCACATCTACGTTCTTGGGTAAGTATTTGTACTTGTGTACTTAGCAGTTCAAGTACACTCGTATATCCTGGTAAATTAGCTTAGCTAGTACAGAGTGAAATCATACCACTACCATCACTATTCATTTCTGAAGACGGGCATGCCTTGCTATAGAGATTCCTGAACACTGGCAGAAGGGGCAGCCAGAAATGGTTCAGATAGTTGAGAGAGCAGCATGATTCCTGCTTGCCAGGAAGCTCCAGTCTCCACCGATGGTAATCATGGAACGCTGTCATAGGAATTGACAGTCTCGTGTGGATTTCAGTGCAGTGCGAACCCTGCAATCATGGCGTCATCTACTCGAGTGTGCATAGGAGTTGGTCACGGTCATGGATTTCAGCGTTTGCGTTAATTTCTGGAGCTAATAATCATGGTCATCACCCTTTCAGACGCCATGATTGCTGCAGGGCATAGGAAATGCACACTTCTGTCTGGTCTGAAACTGCATAAACAAACGACAGTCAAAACTACTACTTTCACTACCAAAATTTTACTGTGAACTAGCAGTAATTATGTTTACCAATATACTCTAAAAAAATGTGAATTAAGGTTTCAATTAACTGAATTTGATCGTCCGTCCCACAGCTTCCAGGAGATCGTGCCGCTGAACGCCGGGAACGTGCTCGGCGCCGAGGACAAGGGCCCCGCGTGCCAGTGGCTGGACCTCATCCGGCGAGCCCTGAACCCAGTTTCGTCCTCCTCACCGGAGAGCAGGAGCAGCCGCCACGGCTTATTGTTCCCTTCTTCAGACTCGCTCCAGAAGGGCAGGATGAGCTTCTCGGAGCTGCTGGCGGCGGAGGACGGCAGGCTGAGCACGGCGTCCGAGCCTGACGACGACGTCAGCGAACCGTCCACGTCGAACCCGGAGTCGAGCAGCGAGGAGGAGGCCGGCGACTTCGGCGGCGCGGCGCGGCGGCTGCGAGGGCACGGCTACCGCCTGGCCGCCAGCAAGCAGATGGTCGGCATCTTCCTCTGCGTGTGGGTCCGGGCCGACCTCCTGCCCTGCGTCACCAGCCTCAGTGTCTCGTGCGTCGGCAGGGGCATCATGGGATACATGGGGAACAAGGTCCGACCAATTTTTTCAGTGGCCATGAACGAAATTGGTCAGCTGATGAAAAGAAAAATTCAGGCTCTGATATGGGTTTTCTGATGGATCGATTCACCAGGGCTCTATCTCGGTGAGCCTGACGCTGCAAGGGGGCGCGGCGCTGTGCTTCGTGTGCACGCACCTGGCGTCCGGCGAGAAGGACGGCGACGAGGTGCGGCGGAACAGCGACGTCGCGGAGATCCTCAAGCGGACGAGGTTCACGCAGAGTCCGCTGCGCTTCTCGAGGCCGGCGGCGGCGGTGGCGCTGTCGCCGGAGACCATCCTGGAGCACGAGTAAGTAGGCCTGGACGATCTGGTCATGAATGCCGTCATTGCTGATCGAATGCGCGCCTGATCGATGGGTGGATGGACGAGCAGCAAGGTGATATGGCTCGGGGACCTCAACTACCGCCTGACGAGCGGCGGCGGAGGCAGCGACACGCGGGAGCTGCTGGAGCGGCACGACTGGGCGGCGCTGCTAGAGAGGGACCAGCTGCGGACGGAGCAGCGGGCCGGGCGCGTGTTCGCCGGGTGGGAGGAAGGCCGCATCCGGTTCCCGCCCACGTACAAGTACCTGACCGAGTCCGACGCGTACGCCATGAGCCTCGGCTCCTCCGGCTCCCGGGAGAAGAAGCGCACGCCGGCATGGTAAATTTCTCCTACCACTGATCTCATCATGCTAATTACTACTGATACGAGATTGACCAGAGTTGCTGCTAGGAATAGTTAGACTGATTGAATCAGGGGTCACATGGACTATCGTGCATCATGCAGCTAGAATGAGCAGGACGTGCGCGGTCGATGTGATCACTAGGCGTGCATCATCCCTGCAGATATAGAACATATAGCAATTAGCAAGCCACATGCATTGTTCGCATTAGATCATGTGAGCTCTAGGAACTAAACGCCGTTCTGGTTTTGACTTAACCCCATCTCTCTGCCACCATCTTCAATTCAGTTTATCCCCATCGATCACAAGCAAGTATATATGGAGCCATGCATGAAAGATCTGTCTAGTGCAAATATATATTGGCCTAGTCGCGCCACGTCCGTGGACGATTCGAGGCCGAGGGGACGAACCCGTACCGGAACATGCATGGAATATAATCTTGAGTTCTGTTAACGCCTGATCAGGACCAGATGCTCTGAATTCTGCTCTCCATCAGTAGTCATCGTATACAGTAACGGAATTAACAAGCCTAAGAGGGGAGTGGCGTAGGCTCGACGGTGACCAGTCCTTGTCGAGCCCCGGCAGTGCTGCAGCATGCATGCTACTGCTGCCTGCCTGCTGAGCATAGGGAAGCTAAGCTAAGCAGATGCCAACTGCTTTAAGCATGCACCCACGTATACTCACTGAAAGAATCAACCGTGACAGCGCCTCATCTTTTACTAATCATCTTTGTCGCCGCCGGTCGGCAGGCAGTTTGGCTCACGCGCGTTTCGATTTGTGTCTGGTGCAGGTGCGACCGCATCCTGTGGCGCGGCGAGGGGATGGACCAGCACTGGTACGCGCGCGGCGAGTCACGCTTCTCGGACCACCGCCCCGTCAGCTCCCTCTTCTCCGCGCGGCTCCACGCCGCCGGTAAGCCGGCAGCACGGGGGAACGCCGGCCAGACGTCAGGCGGGGCCGGCTTCAGGCGCCGCAGCACCATGCCGCCCAGGGCCGCCGCGGTGGCCGCGCCGGCGCCGCAGCGCTGCGGCGCGGTGGAGGCCGAGGAGATGCTCCTCGTGCCGCGGCCCTGCCCGCACTCCTCGAGGTTCTGAGTTCTGACACGCGCGTGCATGGCGACATTGGCAATTGGGTCGTCCTCGACGACGGCGGCGACGATGAGCCATGAGCGGGGATCGAGGAAATGCCTGCATGGAAGTCGCGCCGGCGCACGGACATGCATGGGATGGCGAGTACAGTACGCATTGCTCTGCCAGCGCGAAAAGATCGCGCGTACCACCGGTCGCCGGCTCGCCGCTGAGAGCTTGAGACGGAGACGAGTTGCATGCCCGAGGCCGGGAAAGGGTAAAGCAGCCGTGCGTCCTCATGATTGGCCGCGCGCGCCCCATTGGGCATGGGGGCAGACAGCTCCAGGGCGTGTAGTACGCAGTTGTGAGTGGTGACCGGTGACTGCGGTGAGGGAGACATTCCCCTCGGGAACGCGCAGGCTTTTCAGGGTGTCTTCTTGGGAAGATGTTCTTTCTTGTTATACGCAGCTACAAGAGTATGGTGCCCGGTAGGAAAGGATGTAGAGGTAGGAGAGCTCCTTTTCGTGCTCCTCTGTTCGTTTCCTGTTTTTTTTCCCCTCTTTGACAACAGAACCGAGGAACTTGTGAGCATGGCATAGAGCCATCAGCCATGGAGGGTTGCTGTATTCAAGTAGGTAGCTTTGATTTTAGGCACTCAATGGGAAATATACAGTGGTTCACCGATGAAGCTCTACCGATTTCAGCAGGTTCAGTCAATGAAATATGGAGTATAGTTCACCGAAAAAAGTTAAGGTTGTCAAAATTGTGTATTCTAAATCGGATCGGAGCTCTTTAAGTGGAATGGGAATCATAGGATTTGTATACATGAGATTCACATATATGTAGATTGTATTAGCTAGAATCGTAGGCCCTGTTTGTTTGAGCCGCAGGAAGCTCAAAAGCAGCTGCAGGCTTTTCGCCCTCGAAAGCTGGCTTTCTGAAAGCTAAGACCGTTTGGCAATCCAGCTTTTCTGATGGTGTATATGCTGGAAGTGATGTATAATAGCTGTATGGACCGTATTTATGTGGTTTATGAGTACACTTTTTAAAAAAGATTTTTTTATTGGAATAAAGGTAATATTTGCAGAATTCTTTCGAAATATAAGTATAGTAAATTGCATAGTCATTAGCCATTCATCTAGAAGTGCATCTGAAGTCATAAGTCATAACACATAATTAGGACATGTCTTGGTTACAATAATCGTCACCCTACTCTCTACTAGTCATCAAAGCATCAGCAATCATATCACGAAAAGCATTCATGTCGCTCTCCTCCTGTCCGTGTACTTGGTCTTCAGACGATGATGCTTGACCAACTATTGGAACAAAGTCTTCATTTTGATCACACATATCAAAGAGGCGGTCACTCAAAGCACTTTCTCTAATAAAGTTGTGTAGGGCCATACATGCTATTATAATCCTTGCTTGCTTCTCCATTGGATAACTTGGCAATTTCAAAAGTATTCTCCACTTCATTTTCAGAACACCGAATGACCGCTCGATAACATTGCGTAGTGACGAGTGCAAGTGATTGAACACTTCTTTTTTACCTCTTGGACCGGGACCTTGTCGAAACTCTGGTAAATGGTACTTCTCTCCTTTGTAAGGTGAAAGAAAACCCTTTCGGTTAGGATAGCCTGAGTCAACAAGGTAGTACTTGCCTACATATGTAGCAAGAATGTTACCAATAATTTAGGTGCTATGCAATAAAAAGGTAGCTACTGTCATGCACAGAACCAATAATGTGTACCTTCAGGAGGAAAGGGAAACTTATCAGCATATTTTTGCAATGCTTCATTGAACACCCTTGTGTCATGCACAGAACCCGGCCATCCAGCAACCACAAAAGTGAATCTCATATCAAAGTCACATACGGCAAGTACATTCTGAGTAGTATATCGGTACCGACCAAAGTGTGCAACCGTCGCGGAAGAAGGCACGGTAATAGGGATATGAGTTCCATCTATTGCTCCAATAGCACCATCAAAATGAGGTGAAAAATGAGGCTCTTGTAGTTTAGAATGCACAGTTCCAAACTTTGGATCATTTGGTTTGATAAGGTCTACAGCCAATCTGTTTACACAATTCAAGACATGTGAGAACTTCCTATTGATTGTCTCCGTGGACCTCTCAAACCTATTCTCAACTTGGCTAAGAAATTGGGGACCACCTACTTTCCATAAAAACATGGCCAAACTTTCAATAGAACTCATACCCATAGTTGATTTCAAACCATAGTTGTTAACCAATGTTTCATGCAAAGTATCAAACACCGCTCTTGACATCCGGAACATTTTGTAACATGCTCTAGGACGGCTCAAAGTGTTCATGACCCACTGTAAACCAGTCACTTCAGGTTCTCTCCTAGCAGCCATGGTCAAGTAAGTTTCACCGTAATACATACCAAACATGTTTGCCGCATTTGTCACTCGATGCATCATTTGTTGCCTTTGTACAGCAATATCCAAAATCTTGGCATATTCATCATCATCATCACTCTCTGAACTCATCTACAGAAACACACAATTTTTTCACAAATAAGTTGAGAACAGTAGCTTACAACATCCTCACAAATAAAAGGTTTGGTACAAATAAAAGTAGGTGAAACATGATCCTCGGGAATTTCTTCAAAATAAATCTGATCCTTATCCTCCTCTTCTTTATCGGCTGCACTGTCTCCACCACCTTCTTCACCTTCTTCACCAGGAATGCATGCAGAGACCCCCGAGACATGACTCTTGTCAAACATAAAATCCATTTCTTCCAAACAGTGTGGAGGACCATAACGAAGTGCCTTCTTCTCCCTTTGCATGTGTCCCTACACAACAAACAGAAATAACATACACAAGTTGGTTAGCAGCATACACCAAATAGAAGTGCCGACAAACATACACACACATGGCAGATTTCTAACCTTTGTGTTCGCCTCCCACCATTCATCACTTGCTGTCACTGTCCCCAATTCATTATTCCTCCCCAGTCCACTATTGGTCCACAGAGATTTCCAAAATGTATACAAAATCTTCAGGTTATCCCACCGATTCTTGAGCTGCTTCTGGGTATAATCTTTCCATGTTCTAGCAAGAAACTTGTCCCCCAAATTTTTATAACCTCTAGCGGTCAATGTACCCAGAGGTCTGTTCCCAGCTTTGATCTCCTCAATACAAATTTTACAGAAAATTGAAGTCATGTGGGGATTATCCCAATCTGCTTTGCAAATAATTTTATCCTTTTCTTTGGCCTTTTCCTTGCCCTTTCCTTTTCCTTTCTTGTCCATCTAAACACAGAGCTATGAATGATTCTACAATCTACACTAGACAGTAGCTAAAGGGAGAGGAAACGATTTCTTTTACCTTGGGCGTCCATCGAGAGCTGGCCGCCCGGATCTTGGCTGCCGGCCCGGATCTGCGTGCTGGCGACGAAGATTTGGCTGCCGGCCCGGAACTCGGCAGGGAAGACAACGCCAGAGGGGCGAACTCGGCGAGGACCTTGATTCGGAAGGGGAGGAGGCGCGCGCGGCCTGGCGCCACCGCTAGGGTATGCCGCCGCCGCTCGGGAGCTCCTCCGGGCGGGATTGGGAGAGGGGAGCAGGGGGCGGCCGGGATTCGGCCGCTAGAGTGTTTGCAAATGGGCTGCCTGTGGACCAAACGAAAAGATGGAAGCAGCTACTTTGAGGAATTTTTTTTTTTACGAATTTTCAAAAACAACTCCCGGGTGACAGCCATATGATACGGCGGTAAGAACCCGCAACCGCCAAATCAAAAGGCGGCTACAAAAACCGCCAAATGAAATGCCGGTTAGCTACAGTACCCGCGTGGTGCTACAGTACCCGTGCTGTACTGTAGCAACCGCGACCGTTTCCTCTCTTTTCTGTTAAAAAAATCATAACTTTTTCATATGAACCTGAGTGGAGCTAAAATTTATATGAAAATTGTAGATCTCGATGAGATCTACAACTTTGTAGTTCAAACTTTTTTTATTTGAAATTATCTTTATATTCAAATAATCCACACAATATTCGTATCTAAAATTTGAATTTTAGATCTGAACATTGTCTCGATTATTTGAGCACCAAAATTATTCGTAATGAAAAAAGTTTGAACAACAAAGTTATAAATCTCATCGAGCTCTACAATTTTCATATGAAGCTTATCTCCACCCGAATTCATATGAAAAGTTATAATTTTTTGATGATATGCGCGGGAGCAGCAGCACAGTACAGTAACTATTTGCTAATGATGGATCAATTAGTCTTAATAGATTCGTATCGCGAATTACCCCAGGACTTTTGCAATTAGTTTTATAATTAGCCCATGTTTAATCCTCTAATTACCATATAAAAATTTAATGTGATAAAAACTAAATTTTAGTCAAGGATCCAAACAGTCCCTAAGATTTGCTCATGGATTCAGTTCGAAAAAGAATATATATGTATATATACGGCTCGTGTATGGATCGTGACTCGTGAGACAGCCTTGAAGCGTCTGACCCAAGAGGGATTGATTGAAATGTTCGGTCCGTGACGACAATTAGGCATGGCACGGGTGGAGCCCACTCCGGCATGCGTCTCCGATCGACGGCAGTAGCCCGGCCGACGTTGAGGATTGAGGAATAATGCAAGTCCATTCCCAGGAAGGTTGGCAATTTGGCATTCTCATTCCTTGCAAGCAAATAAAAGGATCTATGATTCTAATAGAAATAGTACTGGAATCTGAATGGCTCCTGCACGATGCAAATCGACGGGTTTATATACATGCAAATGCAACAGCAACAAAAGTCTGCGTTGCGTCGCTGTCTATCATCAAAATATTATAACTTTTTCATATGAATTCGGTTGGAGATAAGCTTCATATGAAAATTGTAGAGCTCGATGAGATCTATAACTTTGTTGTTCAAAATTTTTTCATTGCGAATAATTTTGGTGCTCAAATAATCGAGACAATGTTCAGATCTAAAATTCAAATTTTAGATACGAATATTGTGTGGATTATTTGAACATGAAGATGATTTCAAATGAAAAAAGTTTGAACTACAAAGTTGTAGATCTCGTCGAGATCTACAATTTTTGTATAAATTTTAGCTCCATTCAGGTTCATATGAAAAAGTTATGATTTTTTTAACAGAAAAGAGAGAAAACGGTCGCGGTTGCTACGGTACCGTGCGGGTACTGTAGCAGCACGCGGGTACTGTAGCTCTGTACCGCGCGGTACTGTATTTAACCGCCATTTCATTTGGCGGTGTTTGTAGCCGCCTTTTGATTTGGCGGTTACGGGTTCTTACCGCCGTATCATATGGCGGTAGCCATATGATACGGCGGTTGGGTGACAGATTTGCAAAATCTGTCACCCGGAAGTTGTTTTTGAAAATTCGTAAAAAAAAATTAAAATAAAAAAAATTCCACTTTGAGGGTGATGGCAAGTTGGGCCTCTTTACATACACAGATGCCACATTTTGGTCTGGTTCATAGGGCTTGCAAATCTAGGCGGCCCGGTCCTTCTCGCTGGGTTGGAAGAAGAAGGCCCATCTATTTGATCAGCAGCACATTTAAGAGCCCATTGGGAGGCCCAAGATGATTATCCTCTCTCCCATTTCTTCTGTGCTTAAAGAGGTGGCCAAGTGGCCCCTCAGAAAAAAAAATGGCCAAGTGGGCACATACCGCGGACTTTGGAATACACGTACAAGCATACTCTTGTTTAAGGCACATGGCCCAGCATTATGGTGGCTTGTGTTGTATGCATGAGATGGAATTGATGAGGTTTAATGAGGAGTACTACAACGTTTATGAACAAGTAGTACCGGGCGGGCAACACTTTTCTAGTTTTCTTGTTGGCGTTGCCGTAATATGGTGCCGTGTAATGTTCCCGGCAGCGAAGTTAAGGAGATGCGGTGGCATATTACGACTTTACGAGCATTCTACGCTGCTAGCTAGTGGCATATGGTACTGCACATATATAGCAGTACTTAACCGTAGTTTAGAGAACTTTGGATCTTAGTATTGCTCCTAACTAGGTTGCTGACAGCTGTGAAGAAAGAAGAAATTCTAGTGGTCAATCTTGTCATGTATGGGCCAGTACCAGTAGCATGCAAGCACCGTGGAAGAAGAAAAAAGATCGAGTAATTAATCAATAAAAAATGTAAACGTAGGCTGGGCTGCCCCGAGTCCAATGCAATAACCAAGAAGGCGGGGATATGCAGGCGAGAGGTCAAAGTCAGTGGCGTGGCGACGGAGACGCGTGCCAAACTAGAGATGAATCAATCCACGAGTAATCACAGTTGTATTCCATTGTTAGTTACCTGCGACTAGTGGCAGCTGAGTGACTAGGCGTCGTACACGAGCGGTTAAGGCTAGAACTAGAAGCCGCGGTGATCTCATCTAATGGGTCCAATCTTCTCCAAGTTGGGCGGGGGCACTGTTGATCATTGCCCGTTCCGACCCTTTTATAGCATAGGAGTATCTAGGGCCTGTTTAATTTGGATAGTAAGTTTGCGAAAGAAAGTTTTCAATTCTAAATCAAAGATTAGGAGGACTAAACATGATCTAATTATAAAACTAAATACACGGATGGACGGGAAATCGCGAGACTAATCTATTAAGCCTAATTAATCTGTCATTAGAGATTGTTTACTGTAGCATGACGTTGTCTAATCATGACCTAATTAGGCTCATTAGATTCGTCTCGTAAAGTTACCGAGGGGTTATGGAATGAGTTTTGTCATTAACACACGTTTAATATTCCATACATGTAAGATTCTTTTTGATGAATAGTAAAATTTTAAAGTTTCAAAAGTTTCACATGGATCTGTTTAACAGGCCAGTGGCCCGACAGTTTTGCAGCCATAGGCGACCTGCTGACGATGAACAGCATGCCACGCGACGCGACACGAGAAACGGGGCCGGGTGTGCTCGTGCAGCGTGCGTCCCTGCTACAGTTTTTTTTTTTTTTTAATGTCGAGAGAGCGTGCCGTGTTTTTGATGCAGGCCTGCTACCTGTCTGGCATTGACCGGCAACCCAAAGGGAAGATCCGGTTGGATATTACTGGCATATGCTATTACCACTAGCTCCCAAGTGCCATGGCACACTAGTAGCACTAGCTCCCAAGTGCCATGGCACACTAGTAGTAGTTTAATTTAGAGAAGGATCTTATATTACTGTACTAGGTTGCTGACAGCCCAATCTAAAGATCAAACCAAACAAAAAAAAGAGAGAGAGGAAGAGTAGTCTGCACCCTCAAGAAATTTAGGCCCTGATTAGTTGAGAATGTTTCCATTGAAACTGTAACTTTTTTCACACTGACAACCGTGCTCCCTCCCACAGAACACGCTTCCTAATGGTAACTTTTTTTTCGAAACTTTCTGAAACTTACCGAACTACACAGGCTCTTATCTTATGGAAGGGGGAAAAAGTGCAGTCTTCCACAATATATTAATATACAAGTAAGCTGGGTTGTCCTGAGTCCAAGAAGGTGGGGTTGTGTTTGTAGCGTAGGGCCGGAGGTCAAGGTCCGTGCCGGCGCGGGATCAGGATGGCGACGCGTACGTGCCAACTACGGAGGCTCCCATTCATCCGTTCCGTTCCACCACCCGCTCCGCTTGCAGCCCTCGTGCCGATACGTCGGCTTCGCCTCTTGGAAGATTGTTACAGCCCCCAAGGCGCGGTCACGACCGAGCAGTAAATTTGTCCTCCGGGCGCGGGCAGCGTAGAACAAAGACCAGACTGCTTCGTCGCGCCGCTCTCTGCGTGACTCACTGGCTCCCATTCCCATATGTCATATTGTCATCCATCTGATGGCGCGTGGAAGAGGGCCGGAGGACAACGGGGCCAGGCGTTCCCACCTGGCTGCCGCGCGCTGCCCTGTCCGGCACGTCCGGATCGATCCCCGTCAGGTAGCGCCTCCACCGGGCGGCAGCTGCAGCCTGCAGTGAACGCCAACCGAAGCTCTCCACCGACGTGCGACCGACACACCCTGACGAGCTCAGCTGAGAGAGCGGGGACGAGACGAGAGAGCTCCCCGCGGCAAACGCGCGCGCACGCGAGACGCGACGGGGACAGTGGTTCCACACGCCAGCTTCCATTCTCTGTTGCCGCTTCCTTTTCTACTATTTTCTTCTGTTTCAGGGGTTTTTTTTGAATCCGATGAAAAATGATGAAAAGAGCCGTGTGTACAGAGAAAAGAATTGAACTGACACGATTCTAAAGGTGAAAACTTTATGCAAAGTTTAAGAATTTAAACATTTCTTTTTTTTTCTCCTTCATGACTACGGAGTAGCACGATGATACGTGTTCGGAGGAGAAAAATTGTCCAAAGAAATCTTGCATGCATGGAGTACTAAATGAAGTCTATTTACAAAACCTTTTCACAGATGAGTGCAACTTTGCGCGACGAATCTAACGAGCCTAATTAATCCATGATTTGCAACAGTAATGCTACAGTAATCATCCTCTAATCGTGGGCCTCATTAGATTCGTCTCGCGAATTTGCCAGGGGGTTGTGGAGGTAGTTTTGTAAACTGACTTTATTTAATACCCTTAATTAGTGGTCAAAATAGGGTGCAAAAAATTTGTCCCTCCACCTGAACACAGCCTAAATGCCTGGGTTGAGCTGTTGCTGCATCTGGTGCGGTGCGGTGCGGTGCAGCCGATGAGGCGTCGCTTCCACGCCAGCCAAGCACCGAATCGGATTCCTCCTGCGCGGGAGGCAGCAGCTGCGCCGGCACGTCCCCACCGACACGCGCCCGCCCTCCGATCGCCTCCCCCGACGGCCACGATCGGCGCGGAACCCACCCGTCGATGGGCCCCCACTGCCCCCAGCGGGTGCGCCACGTGGAAGGGGATCGAGAAATGTGCGCATTTCCGCCGGCACCGATGCCCTCTGCTCAAATTCTCACCAGAACCCTCCTGCTTTTCTGAAACCACGGATAGGTCCTAACCGGTAGGCACAGCGAGGGGCACGGATTGAATTACGAGAAATCGTGAGGGTTCTTGTTCTCCGAGCAACTACCGGATAAAAAAAAAACAGACGAGACTAGCCAGCCAATGGGGCGTGGCTTTAAACGCGCAAAAGTGCAGGACCGAATAAGCGGGAAGTACACCGCGGCTCGCTTCTGTTCGCCTCTCTCTCTCTCTCTGTCGGTCCTCGGCCGTCTCCGCGCTGCACCGGCCGCCTCCGCCTCCGCCCTCTTTAAAAGCGCGGCAGAGCTCCCCTCCGCTCCCACCCCGTTCCGTCGCGTGCCTCCTAGGGTTTCCTTCCTCCGCCTCCACGCGCCCGTCGCCTCCCTCCGCCCGCCAGATTTGGATCTGCGCCCGCCCAGGTGAGTACCACGGCGTCTTTCTCCTCCTCCTCCCCCTTTGCGCCCCAGCAGGGTGCCTGCTGCAGCTCCAGATCCCCATTTCGTTTCGAGTCTGATCCTGCTGCTACGGTTCGAGTAACCGAATCACTCGGTTCGTACATGATCGCCGGCTCCCTCGCCGGTTGCGCCCGCCGTTGCTTGCGATTTACTACTTATAACGCGTTTTCCTCGTTTCTTATTATGTTGGTGTTTAATACCCCCTGAGATGAGCTGGTCAGGCGCTGGGGACCGATTCTCGTCCCAAATGCGCGGGAGTCGCATTCTCCTCCCTCGATCCCGTTGTGGGCCAAATTGCTGGTGATTTTTTTCCTTTTGAATTTGAAAGCATGTGAAAAATTTTGCTCCTACTGGTACGAGATTGTCCTAGCATGAAGAGAAAAAAAATACATACGCAAAACTCATTAAGATCGCGTGTCCTAACTAAGTCAACAATATACTGCGGCTGCTATTCCAAGCCTATTAATAGCCGGCCGTGTTCAGATGGTGGGGCAAATTTTTTGCACCCTACTTTGACCACTAATTAAGGGTATTAAATAAAGTCAGTTTACAAAACTACATCCACAACCCCTGGCAAATTCGCGAGACGAATCTAATGAGGCCTTTGACCGCACGATTAGAGGATGATTACTGTAGTATTACTGTAGTAAATCATGGATTAATTAGGCTCATTAGATTCGTCGCGCAAAGTTGCACTCATCTGTGAAAAGGTTTTGTAAATAGACTTTATTTAGGACTCCATGCATGCAAGATTCCTTGGGACAATTTATTGTCCCAGGAATCTGCTTTGGTGCCACAGTGTCTGCACCACACGCCCATTCCAAACGGAACAAGCTCCGAATATTAGTATATACAAGTCACTGAAACCATATGCGCGCCACCCTGCTAGTTTTATGGTGCCTGCAACAGCAAGGTTGTTTCTTATACACAACTATCACAGCGTGCACGGCTCCTCCTAGCTAGCCGCTCCCAATTAGGAATTTGCCTCCCTCCACTGACCAATTAGCCGTGCTTTTTGATTTGTTATCATATCAGTTTGTTTGCCCATTTCATTTGTGATGAGCACAAAGATCGCATGGATGCATGCATGGGAGTTACGTGACAAAATCACCTCGCATCACACATTCAATCATGATGTTGCGCGTTTCGCTTTTTCAGCATCACACCAAAAAAGGGTAAACATGATGAGTCATCTGTTTATATCTTTTACCCTAATTAAACCAGGCAGGATAGATGGTGATCCACTGCTTCTTTCCTCAAAAAAGGTTTCTTTGCTGCATTTGATTTTATCTCCCCTGACTCGTTAAGGCTGTGGCTTCCTGCTTTTAGGTGACTTAGTTCTGTTTTTATTAAGATGTTTATGATAATGAAGCACACAATGTGGAGTTGTGGACAATGCTTCCTATATTAGTCAGTCTTGGACCATTTCTTCAGTGTGGACCATGTTACCTAGTGCAGTCAATGTTGGGCTAGTGTACATTGTTCCTTCTACAGGAAGACCAATTCAAGTCAGTTTACCTGGATTTCTTTCTCTGTTATCCTTGCCAGGTTGTTTCAATGGCTCCCGCTGTAGAAGCTGTCAAGGAGGCAGGCTCATTCCAAAAGATTCCTGCTCTGAATGAAAGAATACTGTCTTCCATGTCCAGGAGATCTGTTGCTGCACATCCTTGGCATGATCTGGAGATTGGTATTCTACTCATCTTGACAAGCCATCAGTTTTCTCCAATTTGCTATCAGAAACTTATGTTTCTCGACTTCATGCAGGTCCTGGTGCACCAACCATATTCAACTGTGTAAGGCCATCCTATGATACTTCACGGATCAGTTGATCTGTTGTTGCATATTTTTGCAAATTTTTCTGTTCGATACTACAATATTTTCTCTTTTCTTGGAAAATTTTTTAAAAAACTCCCTGACATTAGAACAATTTTGCTTCTGAACTTCATATGTCAGCTGTCACTTTCTGATGCATGCTCAAATGTTATAGAAAGACTCATTGAAGTGGGTCCTATTTCTTTGCCAGGTCATTGAGATACCCAGGGGCAGCAAGGTGAAGTATGAGCTTGACAAGAAAACTGGACTGATAAAGGTAAAGCAATGTGGCTTATAGCACATATTACTGCAAACCTCTGTTCTTCTCAGTTCTGATATGTCATGTTATACATTTGAATATGCAGGTGGACCGTGTGCTGTATTCATCAGTTGTGTACCCTCACAACTATGGATTCATTCCTCGCACGCTTTGTGAAGACAGTGATCCTCTGGATGTGCTGGTTATAATGCAGGTATGTCTTAATTTTTGTTCTATGAATGTCACATTAGTAGATTCATAATGTTCCAAGCAAGGCATAAGTTAAGCTAATTATAATAGTCTCCTAAAGCCCTCTGGCACTTGCAAATCTTACTTCTTACCATTTCTCATTATTGCGTATCTTTCAGAGAAGATGTTTATCGAAAGATATTTTTGTTTGTGTGCAGGAGCCTGTTATTCCAGGCTGTTTCCTACGTGCCAAGGCCATCGGTCTTATGCCTATGATTGATCAGGGAGAGGCAGATGATAAGATCATTGCTGTGTGTGCAGATGATCCTGAATACAAGCATTACAATGATATCAAGGAGCTCCCACCTCACCGTTTGGCTGAAATCAGGCGCTTCTTTGAGGACTGTATCCTTTTTTATTGATTCGTTCGATATTTAATTCTGGTATCAATGAATCTACCACATTAAGCAAAATTCTCCTAACTTATACGCAACATGCTACTTTGCAAAATAATCCTAACTTGAACTGAACATCATGGCATCTTTAGCAATACTAGTGTATCATTGGTATTTGGACATTTCCAAATGAGTCTGCCATTTTTTGAGCGATTAACTGTTGAACCCTTGTCCCGTGTTAACTGTCTATCTTGATCTCAAGACCATGCAAATCTTAGAGTACTTGCCTCCTCTTAGATTGAATGCTTCCTGTCTATCTCAATCTCAAGACCATGCAAATCTTAGAGTACTTGCCTCCTCTTTGATTGAATGCTTTCTTTAACCAAGACCTACAGACAAGAAGAATGAAAACAAGGAGGTTGCTGTGAATGACTTTCTGCCCGCGACTGCTGCTTATGAAGCCATACAACACTCCATGTAAGTTGACTGCAACTCTTGAAAAATCCATTACCATGCTTGTGATGGTGGTTTGGGTAAAATGTGGTTCTTCTCAAGCTGATGGCCTGGCAATTTGATCTTCTTTTACCCAGGGATCTGTATGCTACCTACATTGTTGAGGGTCTGAGGAGGTAGGCTGCTGCTGCTGCTGCGTGAGGCACCCGTGCCAGGTTGGCTTTCACCGGTGGGAGCTGGAGGATGTTGACGAAAAACTGAGATACTGCTACCATATGAAACACAAGTATTGCTATTTTGTTTTTGGTGACTTGTATACCGCTGGTAATGAACCTGCAATCAAATCCCCTGGGGGGAATCAGAAGTAGTTGAAGCTAGTAACACAAGAGTGGCAAAATATTCTTTCCTAGCCTCAGTGGCTATATATGTTGTACTTCATTGGTATCGATATATTCATCCCCTTTGTGATATAATTCAGCACCTGAGATTGTATTTGTTATGTCCTATGATTGGAAATAGGATGGCAACTTGCCAAAGCCTGAACATTGTTCCTCTTCGAACAAACTAGGCCTGAACATTGTTAAGATGTATTCTACGTTCAGTCGCTCTTGAAAATTTGGAATAGTGGAAGCGGGAAATTGCTAACTTTTACAGCATGCTTTTCACTGAATTACTGAGACAGTTGGACGCACCACTCTGAATTAATCTGTCCAAAGCTAATATATGAAGCAAGCCTGAAGCACCACTGTGAATTAATCCGTCCAAGACTAGAGTGATTGGATCCGAGTGCCCATGCCCAAAAATGTGCCAAGACTATATATGAAGCAAGCTTGTCAAGCGGTGCTGTGCCCAAAATTCTTATTTGCAAATATTTTACAGTAGTGCACGAAATTAACTGAAATAATTAGGCTTTGGAAATTAACTGAATCTGCTTGGGACATTTGTAAGAAATGGATGTTCACCTCATCTTGGATTCATTCCCCATTTCGATCGCGTTGCTGCACCAACACACTCGACACTAATCAATTACCATAGGAATTTCACTGTCGATCTACAAAGACAACCAAACATTGTATGAAACAGACTGTCTCATCTGAAATCGATCCCATTTTGTAATGTACCTTTTCTCAGCCCAGATCGATCCAAGAAAAAACAAATATCAGCTCCGGGAGGAACCAATTTCCGAATCAGTGACAAGAATAAATTTATAGTATAAAATTTTTCAAAAGCGCACAAACCATGAAAGAAACCAGGGCACTTTCCTCTTCTTCCTCATTAAATCATGATAACATAGAAATCCAAGCACCATCCCACAGCAACTATACCTAGACCTAGACTGCGATCCACAGATCGAAGCACACGATACATAGAGAATAAGCACTACACACACACACAAAAGCCAGGAACATGGAGAAGACTTCTACGATCAGATCAAGATCGGTGCGCGGGCACCTCATGAGCAGCTTACTTCTTGGGGGATTTGGTGGCAGTCTTCTTAGGCGACTTCGCGGCCTTCTCTGCCTTCTCGGCGGCCTTCTTGGGGAGGAGCACAGGGTTGATGTTGGGGAGGACGCCGCCGTGCGCGATGGTGACGCCGGCAAGGAGCTTGCCGAGCTCCTCGTCATTGCGGATGGCCAGGAGGACGTGGCGCGGGATGATGCGGTTCTTCTTGTTGTCGCGCGCCGCGTTGCCGGCCAGCTCCAGGACCTCGGCGGCCAGGTACTCGAGGACGGCGGCGAGGTAGACGGGGGCGCCCGTGCCCACGCGCTGCGCGTACCGGCCCTTCTTGAGGTAGCGCCCGATGCGGCCGACGGGGAACTGGAGCCCGGCCTTGACGGAGCGCGACACCGGCTTCTTCTTCGGCCCGCCGAGCTTCCGCCCCGGCCCGGCCTTCTTCACCTTCGTGGCGCCGCCGTCCATCTCCACTGGGGCTGAGGAAATTCGTTCGGTTTTTGGTTTCGGATGGAGCGAGGGAGAGTGGATTCGATTTTTGGTTGTTTCGCGGCTTCGAACGCTGCTAATTTATCACCGCGCGCGGGGTCGACAGGAATGGGGGCCAGGGGAGCGATCCGCGTGATGTGGGGCGAGACCCGTTGGATCGTGAGGGAGGGGACGGCGAGGATTCGTTTTGGGGGCGCAATCCGTGGGAGGGGCCAGCAGACCAATCAGGAGAGAGGGTGGACAAATGAACCAGAGCATGGCTAATAATTTACCGCTGAACAGCCAGCGATTGCTACTATGAGGGTGTTTAGTTCACTCTATTTTTTAAAATTTTATATAACGCATGTTTTTTACTGTATTTTTTTTCTCTGTGCACGCTCTCCAATACATACCTATTTTCAATAACGCAGTGAAGTAAACACCCCATACGTATTGTTGCCACGTCATTTACAGCCAATGCAACAACCCACCCGCATATAATAGTTTATTCTTGGTATATTCCATATCATTAATACATGGCCACTTTATTTCAATAAAAAATTGAAACCGGTGCATCAGCTAGCTATGAGGGGGGTGTTTAATTTCAAAAAAAAAATTCACCAAAATTTTTACCAAGGGAATCTTACATGCATTGAGTGGTAAACGTGTGTTAATGACAAAACCCATTCCATAACCCCAGGTAACTTTGCGAGACGAATCTAATGAGCCTAATTAGGCCATGATTTGCAACAGTGATGCTACAGTACCATCCACTAAACATTCACTAATCATAGATTAATTACCATCATTAGATTCGTCTCGCGATTTCTATGCGAGATCTATAAGTAGTTTTATTATTAATCTATATTTAGTACTCCTAAATGATAAGATTCTCTTGCAAAATTTTCACCAAAATTTTTTCACGGAATTGAACACCCCCGTGTATGAGTCAGGGGCAGGTGTGAAGGCTGTGTAAACGGTGAGGCAATGGCCCTGTTTGTTTTCGCTTAGCTTATAATCTAAGCGTGTACCAGAGAAGCGAAGATTTTCTCGCTTCTCGCAGTTTAAATCTCTGAAGCGGATTACCACAGAAACGAAAATAAACAAGGCGTTTGGTGAGATTATCGCTTATTTCCACCGATAAGCCGATTATAATCGGAAACAAACAGGGCCAATGACGGACAGCGTTAGGTGCAGCAAGGTCGCTGCATCCGTGTGGTATAGGGCAAGATCCATTGGATCGTGAGAGATGAGGCGGGAATTTGTGTTTTGGGGCGCAATGCGTGAGAGAGGGAAGTAGGACAACTAGGAGAGGGAGGGTGCGAATAGCTAGATAAGAGCATGGCTAATAATATGTAGCCAACATAAAAGCCTACCCGTACAACAACCAACAGCTAGCTTTGTTACCATGTCATTTACACCCAACAAACAACCCACATGTATAAGTAGTTTATTCTTGGTATATATATATCATTAATAGATGACCCACTTTATTTCATTTCACTCAAAAACAAAATTGGAACCCACACATTAGCTGGCTATGACGTGTAAATGGTAGGAGTGAGGCGTGTGTGAGTGGTGGGACAATGGTGAACGAGTTAGGCCCTGTTTAGTTCCCAACTAAGTTTGCAAACTTGTCACATCAAATGTTAAGATACTAATTAAAGGTATTAAACATGGATTAATGACAAAACCCATTCCATAACCCCCGGGTAATTTCGCGAGACGAATCTAATGAGTCTAATTAGGCCATGATTAGACAACATTGTGCTACAGTAACACAATCTCTAATGATGGATTAATTAGACTTAATAGATTCGTCTCGCGATTTCCCGTCCATGCGTTTATTTAGTTTTATAATTAGATCATGTTTAGTCCTCCTAATCTTCGGTTTAAAATTGCTACAGTAAATTTCGCAAATTTTCTCACCGAACTAAACAGGCCCTTAGGTGCAGTAAGGTTGCTGGATGTGATCTTTGGTCCTCATTTGAGCTCTAGACCAAGTAGCAGAAATGCGTTCAAACTCCAAAGCTGTTATAGAATGCACCATATGGCCCAACCCTGGACAAGATCAAGAAGGGTTTAGGTTTGGGATCTGACATACGTGGGGTTTCAGTAGTAGGTGCTAGCTCATGAAGTATGGCCAAGTGTATAAATCTATGTACCATAAAAAGATTTACAAGCAACTCGCATAAAAAAGATCTACAAGCATACATCAAACACCATGTCAATTTCCACACCACCATTCAACGGATCTACGCATTCAATCAACGACAAGTCAACTTCTTTGCCAAAGATTACAAATCGAGCCGCAACAACACTGCTTATGCGAGAAATCCACAAGAAAAATACCCCAAAATAGATGAATCAAATGGCACAAAAAGAGAGGGAGCAGATAAGGGTGTGACAAAGGGAAAAACTTAGTGATGACTCTTCGAATCTTCTCGCTACTTACCTAACACTGATGGGGAGGTAGCCAAAACCGAGTGGCCAACCTCTCCAAGAGTGGCGACGGCGCAGAAGGCTTGAGTAAACCCTAGTGACAGTGCGGTGTGGATACTGAGAGGAGAGAGAGCGATATATATAAGTGTAGACTATAACCCTAGTAAGAGCGGTGTGGTTTTGCTCGGGCTGTAGTTGGGCCGTGTATGTACAATCTACAATCCAAGCCTCGTGCATTGCAAGAAATGCCTTTCCCCATCATTTTTGGATCGCCAAGCCGCGCACCCAATTTGCACCACTAGGACCATGCTTTTGAAGGGTGTTACAGGAACCCAAATAGGCCCATCCTACTACCATAGCTTGCCCATCAAAAGTAAGGTATATGCACCCAACCGGTAATAACTTTTGCGATATTGGCTTGGATATGTCAAGGAAATATAGAATCCTAGCAGATAAGGCCCTGTTTGGAATGCGGGATATTTTTCCTATTTCTGTGTTTCTCCTGTGAAATTTCTGCACGATTTCTGCGAAATTCTTGTGTTCCAAACAGCGCCTAAATGTGTTGCACGGCAAGTATATGCACAACGTGTCCTACCATGTCCCTTGCACCGGCCACTGGCCAGGACATCACTAAACCCAAAACCTCGTTTTCCTCCTTTGTGTTGGTTTGTAATTCTTGATTCTACCCGAAAGCTTTGTTTTTTTTTACTACTTGTACGTGGCAGTTCACCCAAAATATAGTTGTTCCATTTGTTTAAAAGTGTTACTAGTTCTTTAGAACTTGGAGCATTTTGTTATCGTAATTCGTAAATGGGGGCAAACAAATGTTGTGTGGAACATGGCAGCATCCTCATTGAACTTTCTTAGTAAGACGAGATTCGAATTTAACATTTTCAAATTTAACTAACTAACGCTAAATAACACAGTACTGTTTGTTATGCGTGCTTCAGGTCTTGATCGCTGATGTGCATGTATGATGATTTTCGGCAACATAGGAAGTGCAGATTCCTAAGATGTTCAGGGTCAGCACTCTGAACCTAGGCTTGCTGCTAAGGTTGCATATTGCAGTGACTTCATCCTAAACAAGTTCTACCATGTTTCAGAGTATCAGCTATCGGAGAGCGATTGGTGACTGCATCGATCCTTTCCACGTTCAGTACCATCGTCCAGTTGCTCGTGTTGCCAAACACCACATTTTTGCCACCCACGAGGTACAGGTTCAGAGTTCAGACCTTGCCACCTTGGTTCAGCTCTTGCTCCGCAGATGACCTGATCAAGGACTTCAGAACTCAGATATTCGCGTGTAGTAACCCGACCTTCGTGTGCAGCCAGTGGAAACATTAACAATGCTGTTTATGGTAAGAGGAAACATGTACACAGCACACTGATGTCTGACAAGAACAACGGACAACCAGTGGTGGATGCAGAGAATTTTCAATGGGTGATGTGCCTTCAGGGGGTGTTTAGTTCCCCCTCAATTTTGCAAAATGCCTCATTTTGCAAAATACACGTTTCCCAATGCACTTTTTTCTCTCTGTGCACGCGGCCCGATGCGCACCCCTTTTGCAAAATGCCTCTATTTTGCAAAATGGAGGGGGAACTAAACACCCCCTGAATGTGCTCGACTGCTCGTTACAATGAGGTAGGAGTATGTCTTAGGGCCTGTTTAGATCACCGCGAAACTTTTGAAACTTTGAAACTTCACTATTCATCAAAGGGAATCTTACATGCATGGAGTATTAAACGTGTGTTAATGACAAAACCCATTCCATAACCCCCCGGTAACTTTGCGAGACGAATCTAATGAGCCTAATTTGGCCATGATTAGACAATGTCGTGCTACAGTAAACAATCTCTAATGACAGATTAATTAGGCTTAATAGATTCATCTCGCGATTTCCTGTCCATTTGTGTATTTAGTTTTATAATTAGATCATGTTTAGTCTTCCTAATTTTCGATTTAGAATTAGAAACTTTCTTTCGCAAACTTTCTTTCCAAACTAAACAGGCCCTTAATTTTGTTCTATGAATTGCAAAAGGGTACATTCAGTGTTCTGAGAAATTATAGGCACATGAACTAACTGTAGCACTGTTCTAGTGACATCTTGCATTTACAGATATTACCATTTCTCATTTCTCCGTATGTTTCAGAGAAGATGTTTATCAGATGTTACTTGTGTGTGTGCAGGAGCCTGCTATTTCCAGGATATTTCCTACGTCGGCCTTATGCCTATGATTTCAGGGAGAGGCAGATGACAAAAATGATGTTTCCAAATGAGAATCTACTGCCTTAACCAAATAATGTTTTAACCATGCTTGTGGAAATTTCCTAACTTATCTGCAACATGCTACTTTGCAAAATAATCCTAACTTGACCTGAAGATCATGGCCTCTTTAACTAGTGCAGCATTGGAATCTGTGATCTGTGCATTTCCAAACGAGTTTGCGATTTTTGAGTGATCAACTGTTGGGCCATTATCATGAGCTAAACTATTAACTGTCTGTCTCAATCTCAAGGTCATGCAAATCACAGGACACTTACCTCATGCTTTCTTTAACTTGGACCTACAGACAACAAGAATGAGAATAAGAAGGTTGCCGTGAATGACTTTCTGCCTGCTAGCGTGACTTAATCCTTGAAAAAGTTACTGAGCAAGCTAGCGGCGGTTTGGGTAAAATAGGGGTTATTCTCAAGCTACGCCCGACAATGTGACCATCTTTTACATAGGGATCCAGCGGGAGCTGGAAGGTGTGTTGACGAAAAACTGAGATACTGCTACCTTGTGAAACACAAGTATCGTTCTTTTGTTGGTGATTTGTATACTGCTAGTTTAACGAGATCCTCAATTAAATCTCCTGAGGAATCAGCTGTTGTTAAAGCTAGTAACAAGAGAGTGACAACATATTCTTTCCTGGCCTGCCTATATATGTTGTACTGCATTGGTACTGCGATATTCATTTCCTTTGTGATAAAATTCATTGGCTGAGATTGAGGTTGTTCTGTTCTAGTATGTTTGGAAATATGACAACAATGTGCCCATATAAACTTGCAAAGGCCTGAACATCGTTCCTTCTTTCTGAACAAATAAGGCTTGAATATTGTTAAGACGTACAGTATTCAAAAATTAAACAGTCCTGGAAATTTGGGATTCAGAACAAGAGGAGAATTGGCGAATTGCAGAGTGGACTAATACTGCACCTTATGAAAGAAACTGAGTGAAACAACAGCAATATTTTGCAGATTACGGCCTTGTTTAGTTACCTCCAACTTTTCAAACTTCACTATTCATCAAAAGGAATCTTACATACATGGAGTATTAAACGTGTGTTAATGACAAAACCCATTCCATAACACCCGGGTAACTTCGCGAGACGAATCTAATGAGCCTAATTAGGCCATGATCAGACAACGTCGTGCTACAGTAAACAATCTCTAATGACAGATTAATTAGGCTTAATAGATTCGTCTCGCGATTTTCCGTCCATCCGTGTAATTAGTTTTATAATTAGATCATGTTTAAGTCTCTTAATCTTAGATTTACAATTGCTACAGTAAGTTTGAACTCACGAACTAAACAAGGCCTACCTCACAATTTATCTTGTTCAGTCTGTGCCACTGAACCTGCGTCCATCTTGGACACGCACTGTCGGGGTTCTTTACCGCCGGCAAGTAATAAAATCGTGGAGCGCGCGTCGGGCCTCGGATGGTAGTGCAAAAGGACACGGGGGTTTATACTGGTTCGGGCCACCCACGGGGTGTAATACCCTACGTCCAGTTCGTGCTGCTCGTGTTGTTTGCACTGGTTTGTAGTAGGGAGATACAAACAGGCGAGAGAGGGACGATTTCCCAAGTCTCTAGTGGGTGTCGAGCTCAGTCCGGCGACTGGCTGAAGGAGGAAGACCAAAGGGAGAGAACGCTCCTCCAGAGAGGAGGAAAAGGATCGAGTGCCCCTCGCAGGAGGCCCAGACTTCCCTTTTATATCTCAAGGGAAGGCTGTAAAAAAAGAGAGAGAAAGTACAGTCAAAGGGTAAAAAGGGAACAAGGAGGAGTGCCTGCCCATGCTGTGGAGCCCGTCGTCCTTCTAAGCTCTGTAGCCATGTCCTGCTGGTGTCAGTTGCGTCAGGGAGTGGTTGGCACAGTGCAGCAGCTTGACTTCGGGTGCTACGGTCTTCTCGGAGGTTGCTTCGTTGCGAAGGAGCGAACTAGTCGGAGACGGAGATCTTGTCGGGCGAATCGGAGTCCTGTCGGGCGATGGTGCAGCTCGTCGGACGGAGCGGCAGCTTGCCGGGCGAGACGGGCAGCTCGTCGGGCGAGACGGACAGCTCCTCGGGCGAACGAGCAGCCTGCCGGGCGCTGCCTGCAACTCGTCGGCTGCTGCCAGCTTGGTTGTGCGGCGCTGAGAGAAAATAGAAAGAGAGAGACGCCTTCGCTTGAAAAGGCATGCATGCAATTAAAAAAAGACACCATGCATGCACATGCATACTCGCATGCATGTACCTGCCCAGGTACGTACGCGAGAGGGGACTTTAGAGAGAGAAAAATAATCGTGTCGCTGCTATGTTCGGGTGGAGGTAAATCAGAGAGAGGGATAGCTGCCGGGGCTTTTTATTTTTAATCCGCTGCCGTTGGGTACCCCTAATATTGGTATCCGACACGCACGGGATGAAACTTTCACCACCAGCAAATTGTCAACTGCTGAATTACAACACAGGATTTGGACGCACACCATTCTGAATTTATCCATCCAAGTCTGCTGTATGAAGCATACAGCAGCATAGGTTAGAATCCGTCAACCGTGGCTGTCACTGATCAGCAAATTTGCAATTAGTAGTATTTTATGGTACAAGAAATTAGCTGGAACAATACAGCTCACTGCAATTTAAATGCACTTGCCAAAATTTTCAGAAGTGGACCCTACAAAATTAACAAAGGAATTTTAGGGGGTGGTTAATTCCGGTGAAAAATTTTGATGAAAAATTTTGCAAAGAGAATCTTACCATTTAGGAGTACTAAATGTTGAATAATAATAAAACTAATTATAGATCTCGCTGAAAATCGCGAGACGAATCTAATAACGGTAATTAATTCATGATTAGCGGATGGTTACTGTAGCATCACTGTTTCAAATCATGGTCTAATTAGGCTTATTAGATTCGTCTCGCAAATTTACCCGGGAGTTATGAAATGGGTTTTGTCATTAATAATGTTTACTACTCCATGCATGTAAGATTCTCTTTGATGAAAAATTTTGCAAAATTGAACACCCCCTTAGTGAAATTTCTCAACCAGAGCTAAACAATTCAACTAGCTCCAGTCTGAATCTATCTGGCAAATTTGTCACAAACAGAAGCAACTGATCTTGAATTCATTCCCGATTATAATCACGCTGGGGCACCAACACAGCACACAAATAATTTTAGATAGGAAATTCACTGGAATTCTGACCAACTCAACAGAAAATAACCCACATTTTGTAATGTACCATCTCCCAACACAAATCTGAGCTACAAACAACTGAGTACAGACACATGATGACAGAAGTGCAAAAAACCAGATCCAGAAACCAACAGAAGTGCAAAAAACCAGATCCAGAAACCAGATCAATAAATCATGATAACATAGAAATCCCAACACTTCCCACTACATCTATAACTAGGCCTAGACTTGCGATGCACAGATCGAAGCACAAGATACATTGCGACAAAGCACTACATACAGACACAAAAGCCAGGAACACAAATCACAATCCGATCCGCGAACGCATCACATGAGCAGGCTACTTCTTCGGCGATTTGGTGGCGGTCTTCTTTGGCGACTTGGCTGCCTTCTCGGCCTTCTCAGCGGCCTTCTTGGGGAGGAGCACAGGGTTGATGTTGGGGAGGACGCCGCCGTGGGCGATGGTGACGCCGGCCAGCAGCCTGCCCAGCTCCTCGTCGTTGCGGATGGCGAGGAGGACGTGGCGCGGGATGATGCGGTTCTTCTTGTTGTCGCGCGCCGCGTTGCCGGCCAGCTCCAGGACCTCGGCGGCCAGGTACTCGAGGACGGCGGCGAGGTAGACGGGGGCGCCCGTGCCCACGCGCTGCGCGTACCGGCCCTTCTTGAGGTAGCGCCCGATGCGGCCGACGGGGAACTGGAGCCCGGCCTTGACGGAGCGCGACACCGCCTTCTTCTTCGGCCCGCCGAGCTTCCGCCCCGCGCCGCCCTTCTTCACCTTCGTGGCGCCGGCGTCCATCTCTCCGGTGGTTTTTTTGGTGGGGAATTCGGATTTGAGGTTTGGGAGGAAGCGGGAGAGGGGAATCGATTTTCGGGTGGTTTGCCGCTGTTTCGAACGCTGCGCTGGTTTTATAGCCGCGCGCGGGATCCAGAGAGTGGGGAGCGATCCGCGTGATGTGGGGCGAGCGCCGTTGGATCGAGCGAGAGGGGACGGCGGGGATCTGTCTCCGCGGCGCGATCCGTAGGAGGGAGCTGCTGGCCAATCACAAGAGGGGAGCGGACAGCTGGAAGACTGCTGAGGTGTGTGGTTGGTGGTAGGCGTGAGCATGAGTTCGGCGCGTTTGGGGCTGATTGGTTGCCCGCATTTGGCCCAACCAGGCTCCCCACATGCAGGGGTGGGCTGATTGGTAGCCTGGCCCCCGCGGTGCAAAAGGGGAGGCCGAGCCTGGCTCCCGGGATACGTCCGAAACCCTCGTTTCCGCGGAGCCAGGCTCTGGCGGTGCGACGGCGCGCTCGAGGGCGTGCGTGCGGGCGGTGAAAATGGATGCGCGCATGCAGACGCGAAGAATTCCGGTTACCCCCTCTCCCCGCCATCCACCGCCTATTTATACCCTCACCACTGGTCCTTGCGCTGCCTCACTCGCCATTTTTGCCCTAGCAGGTGACCTCTCTTCTTCCTCTCCCTCTTGCTCTTAGATCTGTTCTTGTTCTTGATGTGTTCTTGGGACTCCTAGTGCTAACTTGGTGTTGATTGTTTTTGCAGCGGTGATTTCTTGAGGCGACTGTGCAAAGGCAAGTCACCTCTCTCCCTCCCTGATTTCATCAAAATCTTAGCCCGAAGTGGATCTGCATAGTTAGGGTTGTTCATCTTTGTTCTTGTTTGTGCAGGGTTGCAGATCTTGCTCTCATCCCTCTTTTCCTCTCAGATATGTGCGTTGACTAGCTTCATGGTACTCCTGTTGCGGTATAAAATCATTACCCCCTCTTCCTCTCCTCTGAACAATTCTTGTTCTCGCGGTTGTATGATATTGCAGTGCTTTGGATGCTATGGATGTGAAGAAACTGATGTTGAGTTACCATTGTTATTTTTTGTTGATAAATCTGAGCATACTTGTCCATGCCAATGATGTATGTATGCTAAATCTGAGCGTACTTGTCCATGCCAATGATGTCTATATGCTAAGTTTGAGCGTATTTGTCCATGCCAATGATGTCTTTCTGCTAAATCTGAGCATTTTTTGTGTTTGTCAATGATGCATTCCTTTAAAATATAAGCACACTTGTCCAACTAGTTAAGGATATGCTCCTTGTTTTCATTGTTGTAGATGGCTTTGGAGGACCAGAGACGTATGCTTATAGTTTATGCTGCTGCAATTGTTGCTACTATGTATGCATTCCTCTTCAGTAGGCTAAGAGCACGTCAAAGGTCACGTCCTAAGATAACTTATGGGCCAATAAGTGTTATGGTTGAGGAGATATAAAAAAACTTGAATAAAATTTACAACAGCAATGATGTTTGAGTGTGTAGACATGCTTCGCATGCGGAGGGCTCCTTTTTCGGCTGTGCAATGTGCTTAGGGACAGCATACATAGCAGCATAGAAGAACAAGTTGCAATGTTTCTGCATGTGGTTGACCACAACCAATGTTTTAGAGTTATCCACAACTCCTGGAGGAGATCAGTGGAGACAGTTAGTAGGTATTTCCAAGAAGTTTTATATGCTATTGGGGAACTTAGGCATGAGATGATTAAGGCTCCTTCAAGTGAGATACCAATTAAGATTAGAAACAGCTCAAGATGGTATCCATATTTTAAGGTAATGACTAGTCATTGTGTGAACCAGCATTTGTTTCATACTTGGGTCCATATCATGTAACCAAATATTGTTGGGTCCCATGTAGGATTGTATTGGTGCAATAGATGGAACTCATATTCATGCTAGAGTACCAGCCAAGATGCAAGTAGCATTTAGGGGAAGAAAACACTACACAACTTAAAATGTGCTAGCTGTAGTGGATTTTGATTTGAAATTCACATATGTCTTAGCTGGTTGGGAGGGTTCAGCACATGATGCCACCATTCTTGCTGATGCACTAGAGAGGGAGGATGGTTTAAGGGTTCCAGAAGGTACTTAACCTTGTATGTGTAGATAAATTAAACACTACATGCATAACTTTAGGACTAATTGATGTGTATATTTGTTATAGGGAAATTCTACATAGTAGATGCCGGATATGCATGTCGCCCTGGATTTCTTCCCCCTTACCGTGGCACTAGATATCATCTTAAAGAGTTTGGTGGTAGAAACTATCCAACCAATGCAAAGGAGTTGTTTAATTTGAGGCATTCAAGTCTGCGGGTTACAGTTGAGAGGGCTTTTGGGTGTTTAAAGAATCGTTTCCGCATTATTGACAACAAATCTTTTCATCCATTCAAGGCTCAGGGTTTTGCATTTGTGAAGATGCATGATTCTCACCATGTTCTATGGCTCAGGACCTTCTTGGCCAAGCACCACTACATGTAGAGGGTGGTGGTCTGCTGGTTGATCCATCTTTTGTGAAGTGAGCTCCTGGTGGATTATTCTGTGCAGTGACCCTAATGACTGTCTCCCTTTTGTGCAGTTGATCTGATCCTGCCTTCTTGTGCAGTTGATCTAATCCTGCATACTTTTGTGCAGCTAACCTGCTCCTCTCATTTGCTAACTATAGCCTATAGTTAGTAATTGGCTAGATATGGCAACCAATCAGCCCCCTAGCTGATAGTCTGGATTGTAATCTATTTTATGAAATGTTTCTTAGTGTGCATGAGACACTGTGATGGATCAACATTGATGAACTTTGCATCTGAGCATTTGCCCATTGTTGTGATGTTTATGAACTACTCTGAGCATTTGCCTATTTGCCACTGATTTCTGTTATGTGACTAATGTTCTGAGCATTTGCTCATTGCCATTGATTTCTGTTATGCTAACTATTCTGAGCATGTGTCCATTGCCACTGATTTCTGTTTACTTACTCATATTCTAAGCATTTGCCCATTGCCAATGAATCTGTATTTTTTTGGCACTTGCCTTCAATATTTTGTGCAATTGATGCTTGCTTTTCATATTTGTGTAGGTGATGCCCCGGTATGTGGTTACTGTTGGACGCCAAACTGGAGTCTTCTCCAGCTGGGAAGCTTGTCATGCTCAAGTGGATAGCTTCAAGGGAGCATGCTACAAAAAATACAAGACAAGAGATGAAGCCATGGCAGCTTTCTATGGTAAGTGGTAAGCAAGTTCAGCCAGTTCAACCAAAAAGACCATGTTGCAGTTCAACTAAGGAGGAGGGCTAACTGGGACTTTAAAGATCAAGTAATATTATTAGGATGTGCAATAATATTAGTTCAGGGTATAATTATCTTGTGTATGCTTTGGAAATTGATGTAAAGCTGGGTTTCATGGTATTTGGCCAGCTTGTGGTAACCTCACCACTCTCATGCAAGAGGTAGCTGTATCTAGGACAATGTAGGCAACCAAACAAACTCAAGTTGCATCTCATATTTGAATTCTGAGCTCATGCATGCAACCAATCACCATCTCCAGATAATCTGGCCGCACTGGTGCAGGCAACCAATCAACCGTGTGTTGCATGAGTTGGGCCTGGCTTTGGCCAGCCAGGCTGCCTGATGCAAGCCAGGCTCGGTAGGGAAGGCAACCAATCACACCCTTTAGTTCCGGCTGCAGGCCGAGCTTCTGCGGGCCTCCCAGGCTACTGTAATCTAAAAAAAAAACTACCAGACTACCATATTTATCAACACTAAGTCAAAGTATATAACATTCATATCACTCTGTAACGTCAACGCCAAGTCAAAATTATATGCCAATATTTAGGTCTAGTACTCCAGTACTCCCTATAACATAAAGGCTAAGTACATGGACCCATGAGCCGTAACAAGATCTACAAAAATTCATCAAGGCTAAGTCAACTTAGAGCATCTCCAACAGATCGAGAAAATGAATCTCTCTTTCCTTTTATTTCTAGTTAAGGGCATGTTCGTTTCTTTCAAATCCCCATGGATCTGAAGGGGGTTGAGAGGGATTGAGAGGGATTTTGACTTGTTAGGGATTTAATCCCTTTCAATCCCCTTCAATTTCTTTTCAACCGAACAAGGCCTAAAGGGGATTGAGATGAAAAAAAAAATCTCTCTAACAAATCCCCTTTCTATTCCCCTTTCCCTTTAATTTTTTTCTCAATCCCCTCTCTCCCCTTTCCTTTTCCCTTTCCTCCTTTTTCTCCTCATCCACAGGATCTGCTGCCATGGTGTGTTCCTGACCGTCGGATGAGTGCCGGGGCTGCCGCTCGCCACGAGAGGAGGCACGCGAAGCGCCGCCGCTGCTGAGCTGCTTGGTTCGCTAGCCAAGAACATGTCCTCCACGCTGGCCAAGAACCGGTCCCCGCTGCTGCACTTCGACAGCTCCCTCCGAGTGGCCTACGCGGGCGTCGAGCTTGGCTCCGTCTACATCCCCACTAGACTCATCGACGGGGGCACAGCAAGGAAATGTCCGCCACCTTCGAGGTCCTGGCCATCCCCGTGGTTGGTCAGCAGTAGCAGACCATGGGGATCACTGAGCAGCAGCAGCAAGTGCAGGCCCTAGAGGTGGACTCGCTGCTGGTGGTCAAGGGGAGACTGAAGATGGTGGACTCGTGAGGTTTGGCCACTGCCGCTCTATCTCGCCAACAAGGCCGCTCGACGCGTGGCACGCCCGCTCGCCAAAGGGGCCGAGCTGCCGCGCCTACTTGCCGTAGGCGCCACTCGCTGCGCCACCGGGCTCCGGCCACCGCGCGGGGTGATGCGAGCTCGAGCACGAGCGGCGGACCGCTGCCGGCTGCCGCGGGCACGAGCGGCCAGATCGCCGCCACCGGCCATGTCGCGGCCAGGCGCCGTCCCCCCCGCCGCGGGAGGGAGCGAGCCGAGCTCCGGCCGTCGCCCCTGCACGGGCGCGCGCTAGCCGGCCGCGTCGGCCGCCATCGCTGCCCCTGCGCGAGCGCATGCGAGTAGAGCGCCCCCGGCGCATCAGGCACGAGCAGAACAGAGAGATAGAAGAAGAAGGTAAAAAATTGAATAAGACAATAACAGGTGGGCCCCGTTTGTCAGATGAGATAGAAAGAGAAAATGGGATCTGTTGTAGCTTTCCTCCCCAATATCTTGAATTGGTGAAAGGGGATTCCCCTATATGCAGAAAAAAGAGAAAGGGGAAAAGGGATTTGTTGGAGATGCTCTTACATGCCATTATTAAGCAGTTCTACGTATTGAGCAATGTCAATAACAAATAAAGTCGCAAACAACACTGCTTACACAAGAAATTTGTAAGAAAACTCTAAGTATATATATATAAACTGAAACACATAGAAAGAGGGAGAGCCGATAAGAAGAGAACTAAAAGGGGAAACTAACCAGGAATTCTTCAAATCTTCCCCTAACCTACCTCATGACAAGAGAGACATAGCCCGTGCTGAGCGGCTAACCTCCTCTGATGAGCGGCAAAAGTGCGGAGGGCTCGAGCTAACCCTAGTGGCGGCGGTGGCCTGGGAAGAGAAAGAGGAGAGAGTGAGACGAGTGTGATGGGAATGGGTGCACACGATAACCCTAGTGAGAGCAAAGGTACTTTTATACGGAGCTCTAGTTGGGCTGCACAAACACTGCAAGAGCACGCCTGTCGCTTGCTAGGCCATGGGTCTCCTTTGCACTACCCCGCCAGGCTTAGGGGTGTACAAGGAAACAAAAAGGCACATCTTGCTTTACCACAGCTCGTCCAAAGGTATATATACTCCAACCAATCATAACTTTTTTGTGGCCCGTTGTTTGCCTCTGATAAAGAAGTAAAGAATCCTAGTTATTGATAAAACGATATACAATGAATATGGGGGTGCAACGTTTCTACCAAGGGTCTCGCATGACATCACCAAACCCGAAACCTTATTTTCCTCCTCCGTGTTGGTTTTGTAGTTCATGATTTGACATGAAATCAACATGGGGTCTCTTTTGCTCGATGTTAATAGGCCATCTCGAGTTTTGGATGAACTACTTGTTAGGCCATCTCGATCAAAGAAGTGTTAATAGGCCATCTCGAGTGGCACCTGCAAAGAGAAGCACCGTCCCATGCTCATTGCTCTCAGGTGTATATATGCATCGGTTCATCTGCTCGAGAAATCAAATCAATGGTAATATTTTCAAAGAATTGAGTCAAAAACATGCATAAGCTCGAGCTGTCACGAAAAGTCAAGATGGCCCACATGTAAGAGGGCTGGTAGAGACATGACACGAGATGAGAGAGATGGAGGGTAGCATGACAGTTTCATCTCTCTTTTCTATCTTTTGGGTCCCATGTAGCGCGTGAAAGCAAAATGCAGTGCCTGGGACCTGGGATCACCATCAAAAATTATTTAGGCTCTTGACATGGCACTAGATATGTCTAATGACTCTATTCCCTCTGTCATGTAACAAATAGTACTCCTCTGAGTTTGTACTAAATCAATTTTTTCAAAATTTGATGAAGTTTATAAAGAAAAATATTAACATTTACCAAATTAAATAAGTAAAATATCAAACATATTTCATAATGAATCTATTATTGATGCAGAACAAAATATCAAAATATCTTTTTTCTAGAAAGTTGGTAAAAATTTATCTAGCTTGACTTAGAACAAACTTAGAATACCTTATATTTTAAGACGGAGAGAGTATTCACTACTGGGGATGTTCTTACTAGGTTCTTAAAGTATGCAACATTTTATTATCCAAATGGAAAAAATTTGTCATGCAGAACATGTCAGCATGGACATTAAACTTTCTTAGATGATCGCTCCATATGAAGACGTTGGCGTGCGTGGTCCATACACTATGTCTACATGCATAGCAAAAGTAATGAATCCAGAAAAAGCAAGAATAATAATTTTGAACGGAGGGAGTAACTAGCAACTGGAAATAATAGAGCGCTATCGGTGGTAGAAAGAAACACGGACATCACACATACTGATGTGTGACTAACAGTACGATCAATGGTAGATGCAGAAATTTTTCCACGTGTGCACCTTACGCAGTCGGCTGTACACAAATTTCATTTTTGGTATAACAATTATATGTCTTCTATGTTATAACTTGGATAAAAGCTATGTGAGATTAGATTAGGTTGATAGCAAAAAAATTTGCTCAAATCAGATTATTAAATGGAGGTACATGAATACAAGTCCAATAATATATAATCAATTTTTTTTGACAACGTTCTTCGTTACTTTAGAATCACAGCCATAAGGGTACATGTAGTGTTAACAATCCATCCGTCAAAAACGAACGAACTTGTTTTCATATTCATGTGTCCGATTAACGAAATATCATGTTGTTGTTGAGCATATCATCTAATACAATTGACGGGTGAGAATGTATGCTAGGTTCTTTATTAGTGACTTATATAGACAATAGTATAATCAATTTGTAAAATTCATATCAAATAAATAAATAGAGAAAAGGTGTGTCTGGAATAAACTCTGAAACTCGCTCTATGTGTTTATTGCTCTCAGTTTGAATTGCGTTTTTTGTTCAATACCTGTGTGCAAAACGGAGACTATCTTTCCTTTGTGCGAATCAAACTATGTCTAGCTTCAGACATCAGGCTACATTGGAGCTTCCATCAAGTCGCATGCACTTGTGCTTGCAAAGGCACTGCACATGAAAAGAGTATACTTCAATTTATATCAATGCCCCCGAGTGCATCTACTTGATGCATATTCTAAGTTTGGATTTGCAATTTTAGGGGCATTCAATATAAATTTTGGTTAGGCAGTTTTTCTTATTTTTTTTGAGGTCTAAGCACAGGAGAAATAGAGATGCTCTTACTTGAATTGCTATGAATTTCTTGATTTTTCAAATAATGTCACAGAACCTTTTGCATCATATTTTATGATATCAAATAAATTTGACCAATTGTAGATGAAAAGTATCAATACTTATGATATCAAATAAATATCATTAGATTACTTATAAAATATATTTTCATAATAAATTTATTTAGCGCCATAAATATGAATACAATTCGATGAAACTTGGTCAAACCTGAACCACTTTAACTGGCACACAACCTTTAGTTGCGTTCTTTTTGGGACACGAGTAGCATATGCAATAATAAATTATTCTATTACTACTTTGTCTAATTCTAATTCTAACTTCTAAGACATGTTAGCCCCAAACAAAAAAGGAGAGATGACTAGAAGGAACAAAGTGTTCGGATGGTCGAGTTTACGGGCGACCGGCGGGTATCTTCCGTCTGGTCGATTTCCGACAGCCTATACGGACGCTCGTCATTTTATTTTTTATACTCTGCGTGTTAATTATTTCCTTTCCGTACTCTACGTAACAGCCTCATCATTACTATTTTTATATAGCGAACGCTCATCATTTCTTTTTCATACCGCACGCTAGTCATTTCCATTCCGCCCTACGTGCTCGCACTGCATTCTCTTTCCACCGTTTTTTTCTCTTTGACGAACTAAAATCATTCAGGGGCATTATCTTTCCACCGTTTTTTCTCTTTTGACGAACTAAAATCATTTGGGCTAAAGGGAAATAGGGAGAAGAAAAGAGCGGGAAAAAATAAAAGTAACTTTGAGAACTAGAATACAATATAAATAAAAGAAAAAATTGGTGCAAAACTTACACAAGTTTTTCCAAATTCACATAAGTTTAAATACAAAAGTTTCTACAACTACGTAATACATAAGTTTTTGAACTGCAGGTAAGTTTTACTACAAAATTTTCTACAAATATTTAACAAAAGGTTTTTATCCATAAGTTTTATAGCAAACTTCCATAAACAACTTTTACGCTCTAAATGAAACTTTTGTATGGCAGAGGGACCGAAACCGAATCAATTTAGAATTCTATGATAGGGATACATAGCCGTCCCAAACCAAAACATCCTTCTGCACCAGATAGAACGGAGTCGGGCCCAATAACCCTGAACACTAACTAGTTCAGTCTTCTATGGCAGTGGACCAAAACTGAATCAATTTAGCCTTCTATGGCAGGGGATACATAGCCGCCCCAAACACAAACATCCTTTTGCACACGATAGTACAGAGTCGCCCACCAATAACCCTGAACACTAACTAGTTTAGCCTTCTATGACAGGAAACCGAAATCAAAACAATTTAGTCTTCCATGGCAGGGGATACATTGCCACCCCAAACCGAAACATCATTCTGCACCCGATAGGACGGAGTCGCCCCCCAATAATCCTGAACACTGACCAGTTCAGCCTTCTATGGCAGGAGACCGGAACCGAATCAATTTAGTCTTCTATGGCAGGGGATACATAGCTGCCCCAAACACAAATATCCTTCTGCACCCGATAGGATGGAGTCGCCCCAATAACCCTAAACACTAACCAATTTGGCCTTATATGACAGAGGGACCAAAACCGAAGAAAAATAGATTTCTTAAGACACGCAAAACACCATATTTTTCAAATATAAATTTAATATTATAAAAGTTTTAGATTAAAAATACTGATAGTACTACTGCTAAGTTATATTTGTAATGTAAAAGTTTACATAAAAGTTTACAATGTAAAAGTTTATCATAAAAGTTTATAATGTAAAAGTTTATTATAAAATCTTTTATGTAAAGTTTTGCATAAATGTGTTAATTTTGTATCTCGTTTGTCATATTTGTTGTGTAAAAGTTTTACGTAATAATTTGGTATAAAAGGGAGCAGGTCATTAATCTGGTCCACTTTGTCGGCATAAAAAAATAACTTGTAATCCAATCATATGGTCATGTGTGTGAACGTATCTGTATGTGTGGACCATAACTATGTTGCAGTTTTTTTTAAAAAAGAAACATAATGGAGAGGTGGGCTTTAAAGAGCAAGGTCTACAGTTTTTTTAAAAGAGAAACAGAATAAAAAGGTGAGTCTTAAAGAAAAAAGCCTGCAAGCTGAACCGGAGGTGGGGGACGCACGCGGGCCTGCAGTTTTTTTAAAGAAAAACAGAACGAAGAAGTGGGCCTTAAAGAAAAAAAAGCCTGCAAGCTGAACCGGAGATGGGGGACGCATGCGGACGGATCGACCGCGAGTTCGGAAACTCGCGGGTGACGGTAAAGTTAACATCGTGCAAAGTGTTGGGTTTTATCTAGGGACAAGCCGCCCTTTCTTGTTTTTTGGTCTCGATCTAGGTAGGGAATGTAGCGTGACTCAATACACCTTTGTCCTTGTGAGCATCGAGAAAATCTCATGTAATAGCTGAATGTGCTGTTCCTCAAGGGAGCAGAATTTTCATGTCCCTCCCCGTCCCTGAGCGGGGATCACACACTCGACGGCCATGATAATTTTCCGGAAATCGGTAGTATTATCAAATCAACTATACATTCTAAGATAAAAAACTAACATGAAATTGCTGATAGCTCAGCATAGCCCATAAGAACAGATCGAAACAATTCACGGAGTGAAATTGCTGATAGCTCAGCATAGCCCATAAGAACAGATCGAAACAATTCACGGAGTTAGATACTCACGTATAGACACTGGACACCACAAGACACACAAGTTCACCGATTCTCTATTCACGCACTCATTACGAGTAGCTCTTTGGACTTGGAAACTGCATACCGACTTGACAGTCGATTTCAAGGATCTGCAAATGTAGGAGCTCCTATATTAGTGTAAAAAAATGTAGGAGCTCTTGTATCATGGATGTATATGCATAACATAACCAAGAAGGGCATATGCTCCCACTTGTATATTCTTTGTTTTTTTTTTGTTTCAAATGGACTTCATCTTTTTTAGACCATAATTATGTTATTATTAATCTAAATATGAGGAGTCTATTTTGGATGTGCTAGGGTAGGCTTGGCGACCATACTAGGATGCATATGCTATTTGAATTTATAGGATGCATATGGTTCTACTACAACTAGTTCCGTGTGAACGATCGCTATCACGGAAGCCTTTGACGAAAGAGGTCAGCGTCGTCGTGTCCTGTCCTGCCATGCGCCATGGCGGCGTAGACGAAACGATAGAACGGGAAGAAACAAAACATTTGATACCACCGGTACATTACTAATGGGCCCATCTTCAGAAGCTTCTTCCACCACAGTTCCAACAAAGGCCTAAGGAGTCAGATCGGTCCCAGGCCGATGATGGATAAACCAAAGGCCCAAGACAAAAGGTGAAGCCCAACGAGGGTAAAGACAAAACGGCGATCGGTGAAGCGTCATTTCCGGAAGTAGTAGATTAGGCCCCGTTTGGTTTCCATAAGTCAGGGGACTTAAAGTGCAAATAAGTCACTTGTGGGAACCAAACAGCATTGACTTAAAGTGCAAAGGACTTATAAGTTCATAAGTAGCTTCACCCCAACTTAAAGTGAAATAAGTCACTCTTTTCCCCCTCCTACCCCGGGTGGGACCACGGGCAAAAGCATAGAATAGGGGTAAAACAGTCTTTACTCACTGACTTATAAGTCCCTATAACCAAACACAACTGACTTAAATACCACTTACTTAATAACAGGAACTTAATAAATCAGGGACTTATTGAAACCAAACAGGTCCTCTGGTTCCTAGAAAAACAAAAGCCAAAAAAAGCCCAGACCAATTCCACGTGTCACCTTATCTACTCGCCCAGCTATATATACACCCGCGAACGCGCCGACCCGCACCGCGTCAACAAAAGCACAAGGAATCGAGGAGTGGGAAGAGAGAAAAAAAAGTCTCAAGAGAAAAAAAAAATCCTCTTCCGCGAAGCGATTCGTCGTCCGTCCCCTCACCTCAGTCGCCGCCCCGTGCCATCCACCACACCAGCGCAGCGCCGCCTCCTGCTCAGATCTGCGGAGCCCAGCCCGACTTCGCCGGCGGCCGCGGCGGCCGAGGCGCGGATCCAGGATGCCTTCGCGCGTGCGGGGCTGCTGCTCGCCCCTGCGCCGCCTCCCCCGCGACGACGCGCTCTCCTGCCCATCCGCCTGCTCCCATCGTCTCAAGCCTTGGTCTTGGCGTCCCCAATCCCTCTCCTCCTCCTAACGCTTACCTCCGCCCCTTGATCTGCCTACCTGCCTATCTATCTGTCCACACTTCCTTTCTCCTTCCTTTTAGCTCTACCTGCTACAGTTCGCGCCTGCCATTTCCTCTCGCACGGCGACTTGTCTGCTAATTTAGTTGCTGTCTTGTGCTGGATCGGATTGCTTTGGGTCGGTTGCTCGCTTTCCGAGTCGGATCTGTGCTGCTGAGAGTCAGGTAACACCCAGGATCACCTGCCTCTTATAGCCTTACGGTTATTGAATAACCGATCAAGACCTAGAAATTATTACTCGTCCGAGCTTCAATTGTTTCACTGTGGATCCGCTCATGTTACGCTTAGAGTTAATCTATAGCGCGTAGTGCTCCGAGCCTCCGATGATGATTAACAGCTAAATCTTGAAGTATAGTATGATGATGAATATTAATAATAGTTAGAGCTGCTATTCTTCTGTATGAATATTAATAATAATAGTTAGAGCTGCTCTTCTTCTGTTTTGCAGCGTCAGTGCAGCGTGGTTGCACGCTTGCAGTTTTGGTGTATCACTCTGCAAGTAGCAAGCCAGTGCCTTGATGGATGGTCGTTCCTGCTGTCTCGAGAGAGCGCCAGTAGTGACATCTGGCGACAACTCTCCGACAAGTGCTCCCCGTGCTGGCCGTCCGCTTCCCTTAGAGAAGCATTGTCCTTCGGTTGATGAAACCTGTGAAGCCGCTGAGGGTGGCAGTGGTTTACTGGAGGCCCAGATATGTACGGGCTTCGACGAGTCAATCAGTTTGGAGGTGAAGAAAGGCCTCCAGAAGTGTGCGACTTTCCCTCCCTCTTCCAGTGAGGCTCAACAGGAGGATCATTCATGCTGCCACGCTGATGATGGGGTGCAGATGGGTGCTCCTGCTTATGAGCGCTCGGTCTCCTTGCCTGTGAGTGCCTCAAGTTAAATTGCCTTATCATTTCTCCAAAAATGATTGTTATTGTATTGAAGTTCTCTCTAATTTGTACATGCTCCATCAGTACTTGAATCATTGAATGGGACTCTTTTGTTGTGTTACCATTATGATTGAAGTTTCAGAATCTGACAACAGGCTGGATCCCAACCAGGGGTTTTTGGTCTTCTCTATCTGCTTTAAGAATCAAATCTGATTTACATTTGCTTTTCAGTTTGTAGGCAACTAGGCATTATGCACTCTGCTCATACAAAATTACCAACATCTTATTTATACAACAATACTTTGAACTAAGATATCCATATTTTATTCTGTGCTAGTTGAGTGTTTTGAGGGCTAAAGTTCAAGAAAAATAGGGCCAGCTTGCCATCTTAGCATGTGGCAGACTGGCAGCCATGCCATGCCAGAGAGCACCCATTACATATTTATTTATTTATTGTTTGATTTTTTTGGGTATAAATTTGGTCATAATTGTTCCAAGTTGTTTGTACCACGTAACCATACATTCCTTGTGCAAACATAATAATATCTGCTTATTGACGTGGCTATAATTAGGAATTCTGCATGAGAATTGAAGGCTCAGGCTGTTTTTTTTTGTGCCGTTCTTGTTACTGGTAACTGAGAAAAGATATAACAACCTTGGGGTTATCGAAAATACAGTTGTGTACTGAATTGATCAATCTGCTTTACTGCTTAAACTGCGTGCCATGATTGGCTAGCCATGCATGCTGGACAATATTTAGCAATTTGGCACCTCATACAACTAGCAGTGCTTTTTTTACGTTCACGTGAAGCGGACGCGAAGCGGTTATTGTCCTTGTCATGTTGGTCAATCAATTTACTTGCTGGAACCCGTTTTTGACAACTGACAAGCTTATATCGCTTTTATGGTCATTTATGTTGCCTAATGACAAATTATTTACCAGCCTTTTCATTGTGTTGTGTAAACAGCCAACTTTGAAACTCATCTCTGCTATGAAAGGAGGCCGCGAAAAGAATGGAATGACATCACCAACTGAAAACCGTCACGTTAAATGGGCCCCTGATGTGTATGATCCCCCTGTGACATCGGTATGCCATTCAGTGAATAGCAGTTATCAGCGGCGGTCAAAACCCCGCAAAAAGGAGAAGAACAAACAGAAGAAGAAGCACAAGGGGAAGTCCAAGAAAAACCATCAGAATGCTATCCAGAATTCATCTGCGCAGCAGGCTTCTGATCTTGGGTATGATTGCTATCGTTTACAGTTATTCTTGTCTCAGCGACTTGTGCGCATCGGCATATGATATTTTGTTGATTTATGCACATTGCGCTTGTTAGGTTGAAAGGTGTTAGCACCACTGGTGGTCAGTCTTCTTCAGTAGATGATCCCAGCAATCATGAGGCCATGATCATGGATTACAGCATGGGCAATCAGGAAGCCAAATGTGGAAGCAGCTTCCTACGTGAGTCTGTTGCGAAAATGCATTTCTCGATTGGTGAAGCTTCCTGAGAGGTGGTGCTCTCTGCGGTTGCGCCCTCAGTTCTGTAAATATGATGGATGTATATAAATAAATCCAGCATGATGTTGTTGTTGTCTTAGTCGTGTGCGGCTGTGTGCGTTGTGTTGCGTTTGAGGACTTCTGGAGTTTATGGCCTGTTGTGATGTGGAGAAATAATTTTTGGACAGACTTTGTTCTGTATGCTTTGGTGGACACATCTATCTTCTATCTATGGCTTGGCAAATGTTGCCTTACCTATGATTTGTTGATTATAGCTCTGTGTGTGATTATTGATATTCCGATAGTTAGGCTATGACATTTGTCAGGTAAAGTGTCTGAATCAGTTCATCAAACCAGTTACTGCATATGCTGCAGTTCTGGGCATACATCAGACAATGCGTTATGCATTCTTCTGAAAAATTCTATTGGATGCCCAGAACTCCCGGGAAAGTTTGCCAAACTGATTTTTTTTTATGATGGTGTCAAATTGATTAATTGAAACTTTAATAGAGAAACATCGTTGTATCGCTTTGTGAACAGAATTCTACCACTAATGTTGCTGATCACGACAAACATAACCAAGATTGCCAAGGAAACTGACGAGGAAGCACGCAGAAGGGATAGGTTTATCGCTGCAATGGATGTAGGTTTACATAGTCTCGTAAGTAGCGCATGACAGGCACTCTTTAAGGCATAACCTTTGCCTCAGGGGAGCACTATAAGTCCTCATCTGATGCTCATACTCGGGTAGCAGCAGTTGATTATTGGACATGCTCAGTTTGCACGGCCTTGGATCACGTCAAGGCCCACCTCAGCAGAATCGGTCGCCTGAAGCTCCACCTGAATGCCGTCCAGCTCCCGCTTGAATCTCTCCTTGGAGCTGGCGTAGATCATCTTGCTCCTTACACGAGCCGTATCAGGAGACCTTCACCATTGCAGACCATGAATGTCAAGCACGTCAGCCAGCTAGCCACACTCAGAACAGAAGAGTCGAAATGCCAAAGCAAGAAAGTACATACCAAGCGATGAAGAAAATCTTGCTCTTCTGGCAGTTCTCCTCGGTCACGAAATCATAGTCGAAGATGGCGTATCTGCATTCATTCGCAGGGAGGGCTGCAGCGAAATCATCGTAGTTCAGCACAGGCTCGCCGACCTTCTCCACTATGACCATCTTCTTCTTCTCGTCAATCTTGTAGATGATGAACCGGTGGGTTCTCTTGGCCTTCAGCTCCAGGAACTTGAGCTTGCACTCGTCAACCACAGCCATTCCTGACGCTGCGTTCGCCTATGAGTAAAGAAAATTCAGAGTCATTGAAGACGACTTGCTTGCACTGCAGAACATCGTGGAATTAGGAAATAAACACTTGCTAGTTGCTTCAATTGTAGAAAGCACTTCCATTCATTTGGTATGAATGTATTATACTACTGCCAAATCGGTTTCATATGGAAGATCTAATGTGAGATGAGCTCATCGGACCGGGGAATGATTGATGCAACAACAGAACCATAGTTAGCTGTGCCAGTTTCTGAGGAAGATTGGCCGCAGTTGGGTTGCCTGTACCTCTCATCTGAGCTAAACAACATTAATGCAAATGACTGGCAGGATAATGCCTGCCGAACAAACTGAATTCAGCCTTGTGCTGTATTCTGTGGATCTGAATCTCGCTGGCAGAATGTCCAGACACCCAAGATAATAATGATCAGTGCGAGTTCACACAGCCACACATGTCCACATAAAACAATGATAATGGCCGTGAAGTGCAAAACGGATCGTAAAATAACCTTTTCAGTACTCTTATATATGTATATGCCAGACTGCATATGGCCTACTATCCACAAAATCAGAGAATGCAACTCGCTGGTAAAGAAAAACCATGGTACATCTGATCACTAGGCATCTGAAGCAATGTACCGATAGGCTTTACAGCTTGGTCAAGTGTTGGCAGAGGTTTTCTGATCAGGCTATGGAAATCAGCAGTGACTAAACTACTCTTTTTTTTTTTGAAGGGAGTGACTAAACTACTCAGCATTTCAGAAACCAGCTATATCCCAACTCAGCCACTACGAAACTGAACTACTGAAGGTTACGCTTAATTCTTGCTCACGTTTTATTTTCTTTTCAGTTTTTAAAGAATCTCGCTCTAGGCTCTACTAGTTAACCGGACGAACCAGATGCTGGATTGATCACAAGTCAGCACATTAAACTCGCGTAAATAGCACTACTACTTTTCCATCTATCCACAATAGATATCCATGTGGTCATCAATAACGGTAAATTAAACACGCGTAGAAGATATCCTGCCACTGTAAGGACAAATGGGCAATGTGCCGTAACTGAAGCTCTCAAAGAGAACAGTTAAGGTGGCAGGGCATCAGATCGATGGATGTCGCAGAGTCTTGCCTCACACCTATTCATCAAAGATCTAGATCGCGTAGCTGATGAACAGAACAGAGAGGCACTGTGCGCACACAACAGGGACAACCAGGCAGCAGCGCTGGGCAGGTGAGAAAAGAAGAGAAGAAAGAGACGGCTGGCTTACCATTTGCGCTGGGAGGAGGCGATCGCGGCGAGGAAGAAACGGGATCGGCAGCAGGGAAGGATCAGGCGGCGCTTGCTTCTCCTCTCCCCTCCCCTGCCTGCCTTGTGAGTTGCTTGGTGGTGGTGGCGAAGCGGTGGTGGTATTTGTGCGGGGGAGTCGCGTGGAATGGACGCGCGCCTCCCCTCCGCGGCATCTTTTCGGTCGGCGGCTGCCACCGACCCAGGGCCCACCGGTCAGTGTCTTACGCCGCGTCCGCGCACGGTGGTCCCCACCTGCAAGCCCTGCACCAGCCACACGAGACGACGTGTGCCCAGCCTCGCTACTCGCTAGCCACCCGTGTGCTGCCGGCCCCTGGCCCCTGGCCCCTGTTCACATCACATCAAGTGAATTTTTTTTATTTTTATTTTTATTTTTTCACGAATTCTCAAAAACAGTGTCATTCGGCGGTTCCTCCCTCCCATGTCAAAAAAAAATTATAACTTTTTCATATGAATTTGAATGGAGCTAAAGTTTATACAAAAATTGTAGATCTCGATGAGATCTACAACTTTATAGTTCAAGTTTTTTCATTTGAAATTATCTTCATATTCAAATAATCCACGCAATACTCGTATCTAAAATTTGAATTTTAGATCTGAACATTGTCTCGATTATTTGAGCACCAAAATAATTCGCAATGAAAAAAGTTTGAACAACAAAGTTGTAGATCTCATCAAGCTCTACAATTTTTATATGAAGCTTATCTCCAACCGAATTCATATGAAAAAGTTATAATTTTTTGAAGATGTGCTGTCCAGAGAAGGAAAATTAGATTTGAATTTTAGATCTGAACATTGTCTCGATTATTTGAGCACCAAAATAATTCGCAATGAAAAAAATTAAACAACAAAGTTGTAGATCTCATCGAGCTCTACAATTTTCGTATGAAGCTCATCTCCAATCGAATTCATATGAAAAAGTTATAATTTTTCGAAGATGTGCTGTCTAGAGAAGGAAAATTCTTTTGGTTCATTAAATCTGTTGCGTGGATTATTTGAACATTAAGATGATTTCGAATGAAAAATGTTTGAACTATAAAGTTGTAGATCTCTTCGAGATCTATAATTTTTGTATAAACTTTAGCTTCATTCAAATTCATATGAAAAAGTTATGATTTTTTTACATGAGAGAAAAACCGCCGAATCAAACGGCGGTAAGGGCGCTACAGTACCCACAGGTACTGTAGCACCGTGTACCGCCATTTGATTCAGCTGTTCTTTCTATCCGCCATTTGATACGGTGGTTACATAAAAACCACCGTTTCATTCGGCGGTTGGATGACAGATTTGCAAAATCTGTCATCCGGACATCGTTTTTGAAAATTCGTAAAAAAATAAAATTAAAAAAAAATTCCACATTAAGTCATGTAATCGCGTTGAAGCGGCCCAAGTGTGGCCCGTTTAGGTGGCGGTAGCCGGTAGTATGGTAAAGGATGGGCCCGAACCCAAGGGGCTTTGCTTGCTGGGTATGCCACCAACTTGAACGGGAAAACTCTCGGAAGCATGGAAGCTATGTATACTATTTTTCGGTGCTTGAGACTCTTGTGGCCGTCGGGGAATTGGGGGATGCACCTCTCTTTCGTCTCCCCCTCTCCTTTCTCTCTCACGTGCGTCGCCGCTCTACTTGCACGCCGTCACCGAGGTCATCACCGCCAGGGTGGAATCCGAGGTTGCCGCCGCCTGCCGGGGGTGGAAGCCGAGGTCACCACTGGGAAGTGGAAGCCGAGGTTGGAGCGGTGGGGTTTGGGCAGTAAGGTAGCGGCAGGGTTATGGTTTCGGATTGTTCAGGGTAGGGGCTCCAATTGCCGGTGGCCATAGAGAAAGAAGAGGTTGGGGATGTCGACGGATCGGTGGAGGCAGAGGCGAGGTGTCACATGAGTGCCGCTGACCGGGTGAGATCGGACGGCCAGTGAGCGATGGCCAACGGCGGGGCGAAAATGGCCACCGAGTAAAAAAGGGGCCGGTCGGAGGGGTGGGGTGGCCGCTGGTGCGGCAGTGCTATCTTGCCGGCGGCCGCGAAGGGGCATGAGGGGAGGCTGGCCAGGAAAGAAGATGTAGCTGGGCTAGTAGTGGGTGGGGTGGCCGCTGGTGCGGCAGTGCTATCTTGCCGGCGGCCGCGAAGGGGCATGAGGGGAGGCTGGCCAGGAAAGAAGATGTAGCTGGGCTAGTAGTGGACATAGCTGCCTTTCTTATCTAGCTTGCGAAAGCTAGATAGGAGCCCCCAAAGTTAGATCCTTACCGTGCATGTATTTTTTTCTCTAGCTCATGAGCTAAAAAAGAGATCATACCTCTGAAAATGCACACAAAACTAAAAACAAGTGTTGGAACAGTTATGTCCATTTTAAAATAGAAAGAGAACACTACTCAACTTTGCGTTGTTTTTCAAGCGATGTGCTGCGCGTTTACCACGCCATGGTCTTGTTTTCATTGGTCAACTACTCTTTTCAGTTCTAGAAGAGTCATTCTATTAATTGGGAGTCTTTGACCTGAATCAAACACATAGAAACAGTTCCACTTGCTAGCTATATCATGATAACTATCAATATTCACACGAGTGAAATATATAAAATAACTCTGTTTTATACAATTCTAGGTAACACAAGTTTAAAAAATAGATTGTTGATTTTGTGACTACTCTTCTTAACAAGTTATATTGCACTTTTACAAGAGACATTAACTCAGTATAAATTAGATAAATGACTGATAGACGCTCTAATGTTGTTACTGAGAATTAAAAGTAGTATATCATACAAATTCGTTTTACTAGTTATGTAAAAACAATAAAATTATATATATAGTTAACACCCATAGAGTTTTATGAATATATATTAGAGCCAAATCCATAAAAAACAACACATGTTAATTATATTGCATATATTACAATAGTGTGCCATTAGCAGAAACTAAGGATGATATAAGATGGTAATCGGCATGGGCATGAGAGCAAAATTGTTGAAAATTGCTAGAAAACAACCATTAATGTTTAGGGAAATTTGTGTGTGGCACACTCTAGAAGCATGGTTTCATGCTTTGCACATCATCAAAATCAATTTAGTCTCTACCAAACTGTAAAATCATGGTTTGGTCCAAAACACATCATGCCGGGTAAACAAAATTATTTTCGGCAGATAGGAGGTGTAAAAAGAACATTTTCCCACGAGCCTACTAGTCATCTTTCTCCATATCTCTTTCATCATTTCCTCCTTCTCTCCCGCTGACACAGTGCTGCTCTGCTCCCATTAGGCCCTCGCGCTCCTGCATGGCTGTGGCAGACCGCTCCAATTAATCCGGTTTAAAAGCATGGGCTCACTATCACAGCAGTACTCCACGCCCTTAAACCGAGCTAATCGTGCAATCCGTCGGATACCTTCCCGATTAAACCACCTTGTTCTCTCGACCGAAACGAAATAGCAGCAGTCCCACTCGAAGATGGGCTCAGGCAGTACAACTCATCACAAATTTTACAACACGGGGTTCACATAGATAATTATACAAATACAGTGCATATGTTTTAAGTATTACAAACCAGAGTTATAAACAGCGAAAGTTCTAAACGTCGGTACACATAATATCACATGGAGCCCACATATGATATTCAGTTCCCGCGGCCTGAGTCAGACTCAGACGGCCCCCACTCTACAGTCCAACCATCAGGGAGCACACCAGGCCAAGTCAGAGCAGCAACAGGGTCATAACCAGCAACATCATCTGAAAAAGATAGCCACAAGCAAGGCTGAGTACTAATTACTCAGCAAGACTTACCCGACAAGGTTAAATACTAGACATGCAAGGCTTTTTGGCTCTGGGGTTTGTTTTGCCAAAAGCGTCTACAAGTTGATCCCTAATTTTAATATTTTAGCCAAGTTTTAAAGTGAGACTAACCATTTCTAGATTTGCCAAACTATCCAATAACATTCAGTGTCGAAAAATAATTGATTAGTAAATCATCAACATTTCTCATCTAACAACACTTTCCCCCATTTGGCCCAAGGACATTGATGTGCAATGAGAGATCAAGCAGCTTCATGTAACCGCGAAGGACGGACAACTCGAGTTGATTTTAACCATGCATGGGACAACCTAATCGTACGACCCGTGAGAGACACCCCGGACCTCACGAGGCAACCGTTCCCATCTCTCCCTGCCACCTGCCATCAGATACCACTCCACCCGAGTGCACGCCCCAACGGACCCCAGGTGCCCCTGGCAAACCTGTGCCGCGGCCGCCGCTACACTCGCCATCATCCCCCTCGCCCAATGGAGTGGAAATGTCCGTCAGACGTCAGTTTGAATCAAGTACTAGGTTTACCAGTTTACCACATTTCCCGGCATACGATTAGTACCTTCAAAAGCTTGACCAACTGACCACACAATCAATGCCTTAGCCAACAATTCCAGTGCAAGCGGGGTGTTCAACCAAACATAAATACCGCACAAGCCCCGCTTGCCGAATCTCCTCAACTGATAATAAAGTAGAACCTATTTCTCACGAGTGACAAGGCAATCACTCGACTTCTACCGATCCTAATTAAGCATGGCAGTCTAAACGACCTACACATACTAGTATTAGGACATAGGTACCTAGGGATCATGCAACTAGGGTTTCATTCAACTCCTTAAAACTTAAATGCATAAATTAAGGCACAAATTAAAGAGGGTTAGAATTAACAGCGAGTTATGCTCCGGGGCTTGCCTTCCTGATCACCGCTGGCCTTGGGCCCTTCCGAACTTTGGTTCGGGTCTTGTGCAGCAGCAAAGTTCAATTCAGCAGCAGCGGGGTCGTCCTCGTGCTCGACCTCAATCTCGTACACTCCGTCGGCAAGGGTTTGATCTACATGAAATGCAGATGCATGAGATGCAGTAATGCACGAGAAACAATCACAGAATAACTGCAACGACTCACTAATACATCACGGGGCAATCATTTACGGAATATAAACAATTAAGAAGCTCACAAATAAAGCGGGGTGGGTTGCTTTTAGTTGATAATTACACTGAAATTAGAATTGACTTAATCATAGAAAGAAATTTTATAAAGCCATTCTAACATGTTAAAGCAAATTACAATATTTCCTAATTTAAGTGAAAACATTTATAATTGACCACTAGTAGTAAAAAGGGTTCCTATGGCATAATTGGAAATTCACTTTTGCTTCACGGGCAGAACCGGTTCCACCGGTTATCAAAACCGGTGTAATCGTTTTAGAACCGGTCTGACCGGATTTGATAACCGGTCTGACCGGTTTTAAGCATTTTTAGTTTGATCTTACCAAATTAAACCTAGACAACATATTTTCATAAACAAAAATTTAGGCAAGCATGTGTCTATGTTCCTAATAGCAAAAACTATTTTTCAGGAATTTTCCAGCAATTTACCTATTTATTTTATATTTTTCTTGACAGCCAACATTTACAATCCATCAGAAAATCATAATAAATTCTACAAGAATGTTCTGCAGCTGAAATTTTTACTGAAACTACTATTCTACCAGAGGCATTTTATGTGAATGTTTCAGATTTTTATGAGTTATATGGAATATTTGATGATTTATCTATTCTCAACTAGCTATAAACAACTTAAATCCAAATCTACCAAAATCATGCACAAACTGTGGCCAACAGGTTCTCAAATCAACTTTTCTAATTACAACAGATCCATCAAAAGTGGTTTTGCATTTTTAGCACATTCCTATGATTTATAAAGCAACAAACATCCTTTCAAGCACCTCTTCATACATTCAAAAATACATCAGGATTCACACAGATTATACATGCATATGATACACCATTGGAAATATAATTTCTCAAGGATTCCAAAAAGTCCAAGTTTGTGATTTTACGATTTTTCTGTGATTTTTGGTGATTTATTGAATCTCAGCCGAATTAAAAAGGAAAAGAGAACTTCAACAGTGAAACTGATCTTTACATCGGGGTCCTCAGGAAAACTAAGGTTCACGGACAGGTCCTTTTCTTTACGAACTGGTCCTCGGATTCTCGCAATCGGGCCCCTGCAAGTTTTCCACTTAACACTTAAGTCCTTGAATTTTATTGATAACCCCTGAGGTTTCTATCTTATTACCTTTTGGACCCTTGTCTTCTACCTTCGGTTCTTTCTCGAACAGAGCCGAGTCTGGGCGCCGTTGCCGCCGGCGGTGGCCGAAAGGGCGGCCTGCCGGCCTCCCAGGCAGGGACGCACGGCGCAGGGGGCCCGCCTGGCTCTCCAGACCCTGCTGGGCTAGCGCGGAAGGCCAGCCGGCGCGGCGCTGGTGCCGCTCGCGCGAGCAGGCCCTGGGCCGGCGGCGGTGATAGTGGCGCTGCCCACTGATGGCCGGAATAAGTTGGGAAAGAGGGCGGGGAGGATCAGTGAACTACGTGGGACGCGTCTTGAGGCTTGGTTCGGAGGGAGGAGGTCCGTAGAGTTACGATTTTGGAACCAAGGAAGCTCGGCCGAACTCTTGCTAATGGCGGCCGAAATCCTCGATTTCTCGGAGTATGGGCAAAGGCGGAGGATGCTAGGCCATGGAGGGCGGAGACGGCGAGGTGGAGGAGTAAATGGCGAGGTGATTAGGGGAGGTGAATTTGGACCGAGGGAGTACCGAGCTCTTTACTGTCCTCGATTTCCACCGATGCTTATCCTGCCAGCTCAATGGACACAGCGACCTCCACTTGGCACGGCCACGGGGCTCAAGAGGGGCTTGGACGCGTGGCTGCCAGCTGGTCGTACGGCGAACGGCGTCGACGACGCCGAGGCGCCTCCCTGACCGTTCTCTGCCGGAGGACACCGGTCAGACCGGTGGTCTGGACCGGTCTGACCGGTCCCTGGTGGCCACGCGACGCCGATCACTTCTTTCAGTTGTTTCTCTCGATTTTGTGTAAAAACCTCACAATCGCCCAATGCGAAAGTTGAAGATGGTACAATGGGCTACAAATTCTACAAAGAGTGTCACTACTTTTGGGCAACGGTTTGAAAGCTACGGGGCGACGAAAATGGTCAAAAACCACATTTTCTAGACTTAGGCGAAATCGTTTAAGTGCTGAAATTTTCAAGATTTTACCCAATTTTTGGCCACGATTTCGAATGACCAAACCAAGTTTTATTTGCTCCACAATACCACCATTGTAAAGATGGTACTTTGTACTCCAACCTTTACATTGGTGGAATTTCAAGTGTTTAGGGAAAAATTAATGATATGAGCCGCTTGAGAAGGGTAAAAGCAACCCCCGCGACACATGAAATGACGATCGAACGAGTTCAAAATCGAATTTCAAATTTTCGTTTGAACTTTCCATACTCAAGTGAGTTCATAAGCATATAGTTGACATATTTACAACCTTTTGGTAAGTTTTGTATTTCGACTACTTTTATTCTTTCGGTCGACTAAGTCAACACATACACACGATTATGCACAAACACACAATTATGCAATGATGCATTTCATAATGAGTTTGATTATTTTAATTAAGGGTCTTTAATTACATTAGTGACACCGGGGTGTCACAATGGCAATCGCTGCTGGCCACTATATAATATAGCCATGTTTTCTTGCCATGCATATATGTACATGGAGCTTGCTACCTTATTTCTTTTTTCTTATCATTATTTCTTTGCCATGCATATGGAGCTTGCATGCTGGTATGTACATATATTAAATATCACTAGACAACTTATACCGGCGCTGCACGCATGGATGGCACTGGATGCGCTTGCAAAAGCAGAGCAGCAGCACCGGTTGGTGGTGGATAAAACAAAGAGCCCAAAGAGAAGAAAGAAGAGAGACAAAATGTGTTGGAGACTAAATCAACTTTCATGATGTGTGCTGCACAAAATCACGTTTTTGCAGTGTCCCATGGATAAATTTCCCTAATGTTTACTAGTATTTTTACTCGTAGGGTTTATTCTGCATTTCGGTCAATCCGTCAAAGTCACTGGATTGCAAGATGCATATAGTTCTATATATTAACAGATGCATATCATGATTCAGAGTTTCAAAAATTCATTTAGAAGTTCATATAGTCAAAATGATTTTATTGTTTATTAGAAATTGCCAAAATTTTAGATCAGAAGAAAACAATTAAATGTGAGATTGTTACTATGTAACAAAGTTATTGGCAAATATTAAGTATGTACATTCAAAATATCAAACCATAGAGAAAAACGATAGAGTATCACCTTGTTATACAAAAAAAGATATTTTAGTTTTGTCTTAGATCAAGTTATAAATTTGACAAAATCTACATAGAAGAGTATTAATATTTAGGACACCAAACACATTTGCTATGAAAAATATATTTCATGATGAATCCAGTGACATGTATTTGGTATCATAAGTATTATTAGTTCTTGTTACATAAACTTGGTCGAATATTAAATGGCTTGGCTTACAACGAAGCTAGAATGACAATTTTCTTAGCGGAAAAGTAGTAATATACTATACTAGTAATCTCTTCGTTCTTAAATATTTATTATTCATGACAGGCAAATTACCCCAAATGCTCTAAATATTTTAAGTTTGAGACAAGTGTCAAATATTTAAGAATGGAAGTAGTGCCCATGCGGAGCTCTAGTTCTTCTTTGAACAAATATCTAGAAAGATTTAGTGGAGAGTTATTGACTATTGTAACACAAGAATATTGTAGGGGAGAGCTATTAACCATGGTAACATGAACATTGTCTGGGTGACAGCTTATCAGAAGGAATCGAAACACTTAACCATACTTACATGCTTTACCGATTCCCAACTTATTATTAGCAAAAACCTATTAGCAATATTTTTTAGTCATCGTCATCATCCTAGCGGATCAAACCGACGCTTCATCACTTGATTCAGAATGCAGGGCCTTACGGCTCGGCCATGTCCTTGGCCAACTCGCAGTCGTGAGCGTGGCCATCCACGACGACAGAGACAGGCACCTCGTCGGCGTTGCTCATGTCGTGCTGCTGCACCACGAGCACCGATGATGTCACCCCGTGTCCCGACGACGCGAGCGCGTCGCCGATGGGCCCGAGCTCAGGGTGCTCCGCGGGGCGCACGGCGAGCTGCGCCACCATGGTGGACGGCAGCCGGCCCTTGCCGACGACCACCAGGCCGTACTCCCTGCTCTTCCCGATCGACACCACCTCCTCGATCACGTTGCCCACCACCACCCGCTCCTCGAACCGCACCAGGGAGCCCATCCTCTGCCGGAATTCCACCACCGCCGCCTCGTCCAGCTCCTGTATGCACCATGGATCCTGAGAACAAAATATCATCGTGTTCGAATGTTCGTGGCCGTTAATTTGGTTACCTTCTCCTTGCGGGTGTCGACGACGGCTGTGGAGAATGTGTAGCTCCGTTCGGCATTCTTGGTCTTGGATGGGCGCAGGGTGACTTCAGATTGCTCCTCGCTGCCGGCCTTGCCGTCGACGAAGCGCACGACGGTGACCTGCACGCCGGGGTGCTCGGCCATCCTCCCGGCGAGCTCCAGTGCCTCCCTGTCGTCCGGCCCGCCGAAGAACACGACGCAGACGCCGTGCGCGACCTGCTCCGAGCTGACCTGCTCGCCGCCGCCGAAGCCGCGGTCGACGAGGACGGCGACCGAGCAGGGCGCTTCCCGCAGGATCCTCCGGTTCACGGCGCGCCACTCAGGCCCGAGGTTCTCGACGTCGTCGCCGTGCCCCGTCTGGCGCTTGTGGAACGGCAGGACGACGAGCGAGACGCGCTTATCCTCGGCGACGGCGGCGACGTCGTCGTGGATGGTGTGGAGCGCGGACACGGCGGTCATGGCGCGGACGCTGACGTGGCCGAGCTGCGCGTAGGTGTCGAAGGCGACGTCGACCTGGTCGTGGGGCTCCCCGGCGCGGCGCGGGCGGAGGAACGGGAGGCCGTTCCGGCGCGCGGCGCGCACCATGAGGATGGAGGAGGTGCGCTCGGTGAGCTCGACCATGCGGAGGATGTAGAGCTTGACGAGGCGGCGCGGCTGCGTGTGGCCACGGATGGTCTCGATGAGGTTGATGAGCGCCGGCACGTCCTGGCCGCCGTGGATGCAGGCCAGCACGCGCAGCTCCTTGGCGTTGGCCGTGGCGGCGCCGGCGCCGGCGGAGGCGGACGGGGAGGAGGGCGCGGAGGGGACGGGGCCCTGGAGCTTGCGGTGGTGGAGGCGGCGGCGGCCGGCGGCGCGCGCGGGCTTGTAGATGGCCATGACGGTGGGCGTGGTGATGAAGGTGGTGACCAGCGCCATGAGCACCAGGATCGCGAACGTCTCCTCGTTCAGAACCTGCAAAAAGCGACAGTAGATGTGTTGGCAAGTTGGACAAAGTTGCGCAGAATTTCGATTCCCTGCAAATTTCGTAGTGAAATTTCTTTTCTAGATTTACTCTTCATTTTTTTTTTGCTCTTGGGCTCTTCGCAGCAAATATTTTGTAGAAGCAAATTGAAATTGTGAGTGATTGGCTGCGTTTGGTTTTCTAGCATTGCTAGAATCATAAAGGGAACCTTTCTTGCATGGAGTACTAAATGAAGTCTATTTGCAAAACCTCTTCACGGATAAGCGTAACTTTTCGAGACAAATCTAATGAGCCTAATTAATCGATGATTGGCTACAGTGATGCTACAGTAACCATCCTCTAATCATACGGTCAAAGGTCTCATTAGATTCTTCAGGGTTCCTAGTGCAGGGGTTCTAGAGTTAGTTTTGTAAAATACCTTTATTTAATACCTTTAATTAGTGGTCAAAGTTGTGAACAGTTTCTAGCGCTGGAAAACCAAACGGGGAGATGCTGGATGCAGGCGTTGACACGCAGCCCGATGCTGGGACGCCACGTGGAGAGAAAATCATGCATGACATCTGAATCCCATCTCTCGGACTCACCAGGGCCCACATGTCAGCAACCGCACGAGTTCATGCATGCAATGCATGCTGAAGTGCTGACGTAACCCTACTGGGATGGTCGTGCAGGCATACATTTGTTTGACTTTTCTCTGCATCGTTGAAGTTGTCAGAAATCCAGAACGGATCTTTCATAGATTTTTTTTGCTCCTTTTTTATAGTGACACGCTAGCGGCCAACCTAGCTTAAGATTGGATCCACCAGGGCATCTGCGTATGTCAATCAGTGTCTAAAAGATCGTTTAAGGAAGACGAACAGTGGAGGTTCTATAGTTCATTTACCCCAAACAGAGACTGCTTTGTTACACCAGATGCAGAATAGCCATCAGTCTCAGAGACTTTGGAACAGAGCACTGCTAGTGCTAGCACTGCAATGTGTCCCGTAGTGACTAAGACTGTCTCCAGCAATAGACGCATCCCGTGACCCAAACCCAGAAAAGCGTCGTTACAGTGTTTTTAGGGGAGTTTCGCTCGCTCCAACAGAGCACCCAGACGGAATACTCATTTTGCGTACGAGGAGAGAGAGAACGCAAATAAGCGTCGGCTCCCTCCAGCACCCAAATCCCGCGCCCGTCCTTCCCAAGCAGGCACTCCCGCCGGAGCTCATGCCGCCGCCGCCGAGGCACTGCCGCACGCTGTCCATCCCACGCCGGCGACCGCGCGGAGGCGGAGCGGTTCATGGTGGCCACAAGGTCGAAGGCCTCGTCGGCCGCAGACACGGGATTGTCGGCGTCGGGGGCGGCGGTTACGCGGGCGAGAGAGGTGATGGTGGCCTCGGACGGCGGCGCCCCGGCCTGGAGCATGTGGGCAAAGACGCGGCGCGCGGCGGCGGCAGCAGGGGTGGGGAAGGAGGAGCGGTCGGCGGTGGCGATGAGATGGAGGAGCTGGTTGTACTGGTGGGCGGCGAGGCGGGCAGGCTCGTCGGGATCAGAGACTGCGTCGTCGAATGCAGCCATGGCGGCGGCGGCGTCCCCGCGGCGGGTGCAATCGGTGAGGATGCGGGAGAAATCGGAGTTAGAGCCCTTGGAGCCGCGGCGCGGCCGCCGTCGCATGGTGGTTGCCATTGCCGTGTGCGTCAGGGCGTGGCGCGGCGGCGGCTGCGGCTGCTGGAGCCTGGAGCGGCGGGGAGGGAGGGGAAAGAAGAGAGCC